>OU342745.1:183257147-183592942 GCA_910589775.1 Avena eriantha | reverse complement strand
CACATCCAATGAGTCTAGTTGTGGATCATGAAAAGAGCACACACGCGATGACTCTAGCTGTGGTTCATGGGAAGAGCAGACATACAATGACACTGGTGGATCCATGTGTGGTTCATGGGAAGAAGACACATGCAACGACACTGGTGGATCCATGTGTGGTTTGTGGGAAGAACACACATGCAATGACACTGGTGGATCCATGTGTGGTCTTTGGGAAGCACACACATGCAATGACACTGGTGATATGTGGTCTGTGAAAAGAACACACATCCAATGACTCTAGTTGTGGTTCATGAAAAGAGCAGACAGGCAATGACACTATTGGATCCATGTGTGGTTCATGTAAAGAACACATATGCGATGACACTGGTGGATCCATGTTTGGTCTCTGGGAAGAGCAGACATCCAATGACTCTAGTGGATACATGTGTGGTTCATGGGAAGAACACACATGCAATGACACTGAGTGTGGTTCATGATATGGTCTATGAGAAGAACACACATGCAATGACACTGGTGGATCCATGTGTGGTATGTGAGAAGAACACACATGCAATGACACCGGGTGAGGTTCATGATATGGTTTGTGAGAAGAACACACATGCAATGACATTGGGTGTGGTTCATGATATGGTTTGTGAGAAGAACACACATGCAATGACACTGGTGATATCTGGTCTGCAAGAAGAACACACATCCAATGACTCTAGTTGTGGTTCATGAAAAGAGCAGACATGCACTGACACTGGTGGATCCATGCGTGGTTCATGGGAAGAACACAGATGCAATGACACTGGTGGATCCATGTGTGGTCTGTGGGAAGAGCAGACATGCAATGACACTGGTGGATCCATGTGTGGTTCATGGGAAGAACACACATGCAATGACACTGGTGGATCCATGTGTGGTATGCGAGAAGAACACACATGCAATGACACTAGGTGTGGTTCATGATATGGTTTGTGAGAAGAACACACATGCAATGACACTGGTGGATCCATGTGTGGTCTTTGGGAAGAACACACATGCAATGACACTGGATCCATATGTGGTCTGTGAGAAGAACACACATCCAATGACTCTAATTGTGGTTCATGAAAAGCGCAGACATGCAATGACACTGGTGGATCCATGTGTGGTTCATGGGAAGAACACACATGCGATGACACGGGGTGGATCCATGTGTGGTTTGTGAGAAGAACACACATGCAATGACATCGGTGGATCCATGTGTGGTTCATGGGAAGAACACCCATGCAATGACTCTAGTGATATGTGGTTTGTGAAAAGAACAGACATGCAATGACTATAGCTATGGTTAATGAGAAGAGCAGACATGCAATGACACCGGTGGATCCATGTGTGGTTTGTGAGAAGAACACGCATGCAATGACACTGGGTGTGGTTCATGATATGGTTTGTAAGAAGAACACACATCCAATGAGTCTAGTTGTGGTTCATGAAAAGAGCACACACGCGATGATTCTAGCTGTGGTTCATGGGAAGAGCAGACATACAATGACAATGGTGGATCCATGTGTGGTTCATGGGAAGAACACACATCCAATGACACTGGTGGATCTATGTGTGGTTTGTGGGAAGAACACACATGCAATGACACTGGTGGATCCATGTGTGGTCTTTGGGAAGCACACACATGCAATGACACTGGTGATATGTGGTCTGTGACAAGAACACACATCCAATGACTCTAGCTGTGGTTCATGAAAAGGGTAGACATGCAATGACACTGGTGGATCCATGTGTGGTTCATGGGAAGAACACACATGCGATGACACTAGTGGATCCATATGTGGTCTGTGGGAAGAGAATACATGCAATGGCTCCAGTGGATCCGTGTGTGGTTCATGGGAAGAACACACATGCAATCACACTGGGTGTGGTTCATGATATGGTCTGTGAGAAGAACACACATGCAATGGCACTAGTAGATCCATGTGTGGTCTGTGAGAAGAACACACATGCAATGACACTGGGTGTGGTTCATGATATGGTTTGTGAGAAGAACACACATGCAATGACACTGGGTGTGGTTCGTGATATGGTTTGTGAGAAGAACACACATGCAATCACACTAGTGGATCCATGTGTGGTCTTTGGGAAGAACACACATGCAATGACACTGGTGATATCTAGTCTGTGAGAAGAACACACATCCAATGACTCCAGTTGTGGTTCATGAAAAGAGCAGACATGCAATGACACTGGTGGATCCATGTGTGGTTCATGGGAAGAACACACATGCAATGATACTGGTGGATCCATGTGTGGTCTGTGGGAAGAGTAGACATGCAATGACTCTAGTGGATCCATGTGTGGTTCATGGGAAGAACACACATGCAATGACACTGAGTGTGGTTCATGATATGGTCTATGAGAAGAACACACATGCAATGACACTGGGTGTGGTTCATGATATGGTTTGTGAGAAGAACACACATGCAATGACACTGGTGGATCCATGTGTGGTCTTTGGGAAGAACACACATGCAATGACACTGGATCCATATGTGGTCTGTGAGAAGAACACACATCCAATGACTCTAGTTGTGGTTCATGAAAAGAGCAGACATGCAATGACACTGGTGGATCCATGTGTGGTTCATGGGAAGAACACACATGCGATGACACTAGGTGGATCCATGTGTGGTTTGTGAGAAGAACACACATGCAATGACACCGGTGGATCCATGTGTGGTTCATGGGAAGAACACCCATGCAATGACTCTGGTGATATGTGGCTTGTGAAAAGAACAGACATGCAATGACTCTAGCTATGGTCAATGAGAAGAGCAGACATGCAATGACACCGGTGGATCCATGTGTGGTTTGTGAGAAGAACACACATGCAATGACACTGGGTGTGGTTCATGATATGGTTTGTAAGAAGAACACACATCCAATGAGTCTAGTTGTGGATCATGAAAAGAGCACACACGCGATGACTCTAGCTGTGGTTCATGGGAAGAGCAGACATACAATGACACTGGTGGATCCATGTGTGGTTCATGGGAAGAACACACATGCAACGACACTGGTGGATCCATGTGTGGCTTGTGGGAAGAACACACATGCAATGACACTGGTGGATCCATGTGTGGTATTTGGGAAGCACACACATGCAATGACACTGGTGATATGTGGTCTGTGAGAAGAACACACATCCAATGACTCTAGCTGTGGTTCATGAAAAGAGCAGACATGCAATGACACTATTGGATCCATGTGTGGTTCATGGGAAGAACACACATGCGATGACACTGGTGGATCCATGTGTGGTCTGTGGGAAGAGCAGACATTCAATGACTCTAGTGGATCCATGTGTGGTTCATGGGAAGAACACGCATGCAATGACACTTAGTGTGTTTCATGATATGGTCTAGGAGAAGAACACACATGCAATGACACTGGTGGATCCATGTGTGGTCTGTGAGAAGAACACACATGCAATGACACTGGGTGTGGTTCATGATATGGTTTGTGAGAAGAACACACATGCAATGACACTGGGTGTGGTTCATGATATGGTTTGTGAGAAGAACACACATGCAATGACACTGGTGATATCTGGTCTGTGAGAAGAACACACATCCAATGACTCTAGTTGTGGTTCATGAAAAGAGCAGACATGCACTGACACTGGTGGATCCATGCGTGGTTCATGGGAAGAACACACATGCAATGACACTGGTGGATCCATGTATGGTCTGTGGGAAGAGCAGACATGCAATGACACTGGTGGATCCATGTGTGGTTCATGGGAAGAATACACATGCAATGACACTGGTGGATCCATGTGTGGTATGTGAGAAGAACACACATGCAATGACACTAGGTGTGGTTCATGATATGGTTTGTGAGAAGAACACACATGCAATGACACTTGTGGATCCATTTGTGGTCTTTGGGAAGAACACACATGCAATGACACTGGATCCATATGTGGTCTATGAGAAGAACACACATCCAATGACTCTAGTTGTGGTTCATGAAAAGCGTAGACATGCAATGACACTGGTGGATCCATGTGTGGTTCATGGGAAGAACACACATGCGATGACACTGGGTGGATCCATGGGTGGTTTGTGAGAAGAACACACATGCAATGACACCGGTGGATCCATGTGTGGTTCACGGGAAGAACACCCATGCAATGACTCTTGTGATATGTGGTTTGTGAAAAGAACAGACATGCAATGACTCTAGCTATGGTTAATGAGAAGAGTAGACATGCAATGACACCGGTGGATCCATGTGTGGTTTGTGAGAAGAACACACATGCAATGACACTGGGTGTGGTTCATGATATGGTTTGTAAGAAGAACACACATCCAATGAGTCTAGTTGTGGTTCATGAAAAGAGCACACACACGATGACTCTAGCTGTGGTTCATGGGAAGAGCAGACATACAATGAAACTGGTGGATCCATGTGTGTTTCATGGGAAGAACACACATGCAATGACACTGGTGGATCCATATGTGGTTTGTGGGAAGAACACACATGCAATGACACGGGTGGATCCATGTGTGGTCTTTGGGAAGCACACACATGCAATGACACTGGTGATATGTGGTCTGTGAGAAGAACACACATCCAATGACTCTAGCTGTGGTTCATGAAAAGAGCAGACATGCAAAGACACTGGTGGATCCATGTGTGGTTCATGGGAAGAACACACATGCGATGACACTAGTGGATCCATATGTGGTCTGTGGGAAGAGAATACATGCAATGACTCCAGTGGATCCGTGTGTGGTTCATGGGAAGAACACACATGCAATCACACTGGGTGTGGTTCATGATATGGTCTGTGAGAAGAACACACACGCAATGGCACTAGTAGATCCATGTGTGGTCTGTGAGAAGAACACACATGCAATGACACTGGGTGTGGTTCATGATATGTTCTGTGAGAAGAACAGACATGCAATGACACTGGGTGTGGTTCGTGATATGGTTTGTGAGAAGAACACACATGCAATGACACTAGTGGATCCATGTGTGGTCTTTGGGAAGAACACACATGCAATGACACTGGATCCATGTGTGGTCTATGAGAAGAACACACATCCAATGACTCTAGTTGTGGTTCATTAAAAGAGCAGACATGCAATGACACTGGTGGATCCATGTGTGGTTCATGGGAAGAACACACATGCGATGACACTGGGTGGATCCATGTGTGGTTTGTGAGAAGAACACACATGCAATGACACCGGTGGATCCATGTGTGGTTCATGGGAAGAACACACATGCAATGACTCTAGTGATATGTGGTTTGTGAAAAGAACAGACATGCAATGACTCTAGATAAGGTTAATGAGAAGAGCAGACATGCAATGACACCGGTGGATCCATGTGTGGTTTGTGAGAAGAACACGCATGCAATGACACTGGGTGTGGTTCATGATATGGTTTGTAAGAAGAACACACATCCAATGACTCTAGCTGTGGTTCATGAAAAGAGCATGCATGCGATGACTCTTGTTGTGGTTCATGGGAAGAGTAGACATACAATGACACCAGTGATATGTGGTCTGTGAGAAGAACACACATGCAATGTCTCTAGCCATGAGTCATGAAAAGAGCAGACATGCGATGACACTGGTGGATCCATGTGTGGTTTGTGAGAAGAACACACATGCAATGACACTGATGGATCCATGTGTGGTCTGTGGGAAGAACACACATGCAATGACACTGGTGATATGTGGTTTGTGAGAAGAGCACGCATCCAATGACTCTAGTGGATCCTTACGTGGTTTATGAGTGGTTTATGAGAAGAACACACATCCAATGAACTCTTGTGGATCTATCTTGGCATAATTTGATGTATGCCATGATGTATTTCATTGTGCAAGACACTCACTTTCCATTTTTATACTACTCAGTATCGCCCTTGGTTTTATGTGGTACTACTCAGTTTTGCCCCCTCCCCCTCTCTCTATCTTTCGTAGAAGAACAAATCTGTGCTCACCCTGTCTGCTACTCCCTGATTGGTTATCACAGTTGTCACGCGGATCGTGCGCACCAGCCGTTGATTCTGTGCGATCCAACGATGATTGTTGCACACGTCGTGCCCTTCACAGTACAGCACGAGACATCACGGACGTCTCCCTCAGCGAGACTTCTACAAGAAGGAACACGATGCCGTCCATGGAAAAAGTCGTTGAGCGGTCATGTCATGTTTAATCAAGTCTGAAAAGCCTACTACTGCTACTACTACGCCACAACGCATGCGTCATCGAGTGCACGGTCGTCGATGGACAGCTGCAATTTATTGCCACTTGATTTTAATAAGACATATCCCATTTTTTACGCAGCGGCTCTCAATCGCCCATTTTAGGGCCGTGTCAAACTTCGTACATAGAAATTGTGTGTGCGCCCTTTGCATGCGGCTCAATACAGAACTTCCATGCATGGCCCGGGAAAAAACGTGACGTACCGTGCGCGTGTCACGGTGGACGGTGCAGTCGACTGCGTGGCGCGTTGCACGGTGGTGCAACGAAACGTGCCTTGCTTCTATCCACCTTAGCTATAGAGCCCCTCTCCGCACACCCACTCCCACTCTCGCTCACTATCCCCACGCAACCCTCTCCACTATTCCACCAGCATCCGCAAACTCCTGAGAATACCCCGTCCGCGACGGTGATGGCCGAGGAGGATAAGGTGGCCATCGTCGCCTCCGTGGCCGCCGGCGAGGAGGCCCCCGTCTCCTCGCCGGTCCCCCTCGACGTGTTGAAAGCAGCCGTTGTCCCTGTCCAGGCCCCAGTGGAGCCATCGATGGCAGCCGTCGTTCCCGTCCAGGCCCCTGTCCCAGCTACCGACGGAGACGCCGAAGAGGAGCCCCCCGCCGGTCACAAGCAGATCATGCACTTCTTGGGCACCTACGATACAGATAAGTACATTGCTCCGTTGAATCCCTACGACACCGGTATCGATGACCTATGGTCGAAGGTAACTTGGGTTTGCTCCCCTCCCCTGGTTCTTCTACCGTTTGTTAGAAATAATGGGCTAATCTATTTAAAATTTAGCTGGTATTGTCATGTTTAATATTCTGGAATTAATCATAGAAATTGTTCCTAATTATCCAACACCGTTCCCATCGTTGGATGCTAGATCTTGGTTTATTAGGATTCGCTTGTTCGCATTTCGATTGCTCGATCTTCTTACACCATCTACTCCCCCATTTTCCCTTTCTCCCAATAATTTTCCGGCAGCGACGTCTGTAGCGATGACGAGTCCATTCACACCAAGGCTCGTCTGGTGCTGAGGAGGCTGCGGGCCGGCAAGTACGACGGCTTCTTCAGGGACCCCTACAGCTGCCCCTTCCGCAAGGGGGGCGTCTACTGCTTGACGAGTTGTGCTACCGCCAGCACCGTCTTGAACACCTTACTGAAGCATGCAGAGGCCACGGGCTCCGGCATCCACAAAAGTGGCAAGCTCGAGCCCGCGAACATCAACGCCTACATCGCTGAACACCGTGCTCTCTGCATTCACCTCCGAAACCTCCAGCGGGTGGCCATCAAAGAGGGTCACATGCCTCCAATCAGGCCCAAGGCCCCCAAGTCCAAGAAACTGGGCAGCAAGAAGTGGTGGAAGCACCAGAGGGAGATGGCGGAGGCGCGGGCGCTTGCAGGATGTGCCTGCAGCTACGGCGGCTGCCCCTGCTGCCCAGCAGCTCCTTTCTAGCTATATCCTATTTCTGCTGAATGCATCGAACCTCGTTAAGCAACCTACTTTCTATCGCTATATCCTTTTTAGCTGCGCACAGCTATATCTACATTTGTTTTCTTTTCTGAATGAATGTATTCTGCCTGGTGTGGTTTGCTGCTCTAGATTTGCTACCTGTTCGGAGGCAAAAAGAGGTCCAAAAGGGAACGAAATATCAAAGTGAGAATCTTCTCTAGATTTGCTACCAATTTGGGAAAAATGAAACATATATGTTTAGGGAGAGAGGAAAAGGGCACTGTTTCAAACTGCCAGTTAAGAAGCTACCATCTTGACATGCTACAAGACACATACATAAACATAACACAACGAGGGTTAAATTTATTTTACTAGTATCACTTGATGCACTAGACATCTTGGCAAGCTAACTGAGTTCCACAAAACAGAAACATAACACTGACAAGTAAAATTTAATTCACTCCTCATCAGACCACTTGACGCGCTTGCCATCATTACAGGTACTCCACATCCGACGAACTGCTTTGTCCCAAATGGCATCTGACTTGGCTTTCCTATCTTCAGTGTCCTGCGGAACAATTAGCGGTGCATCACAGGCCTGATTGTTGCCGCTAGAAGATGTCGCCTCTCTGTTTGCCGCTTCAGCTGCAGCCTCTCTATCAGCTGCTTCTTCAGCTGCAAGCTCTCTTTCAGCTGCTTCTGCAGCCTCTCTGTCAGCTGCTTCAGATGCAGCCAATTTCTTTGCATATTCAACTTCAAACTCAGCTATTCGGCATTTTCTACAAAGGTCTCCCCTAAGCTCGTCTTCCCTCTTGCAAATAGGGCAAAACACGAGGTAACATTGAAAAAAATGGATCTTCTTGTACAGCCGGTAGGTCACGTAAGCATCTATGGCTGCATACTTCAGGTTTATATCAGACAACGGCCACTCGTTCCAGAAATCATGCCTATCCATAGAGAAATCTTCCTTCATTGTGACGTACGACTCATCGAGGATTCTAGTTGCGAGTGATGCCATTCCATCCTTCTTCCTGCCCCCTAGGATCTTGACAAGATGCTGAATATTGATCCAGTTGTGCGCAAGAATTATAATTTCCTCTTGATACAATTTCAAAAATTCAGTTGTTGTGTCGATAGTGCAGAAAACAATTCCCTTTTTTCAAGGAACTGGCGCAGCGCCGGACATTTCCTATCAGTCCTGAAAGTATGTAGTTTGTCATCACCAAAATTTGTAACTACAAATATTTTGTCAATGCAAGATCATCATCTCAATATAATTTTGAAAAGTTTAGTAAATGCAAGATCAAGACTCTCAACATTGTATTGTCAAAATTTATTCAGTTTTGCTATTTCTCAGTCGACTGAACGAGTTGCACATTTCTTTTAACTACGGTTGCACTTTACTTAGGTGATTGAGACTAAAGAAAATCTCAGACGATTGAGACATAGGCAAACCCTAATTTATTTGGTCCTAAATAAAATCCAGTAGTTGCAAGATGAGCAAGTGGATAAAGAACAAGAGGAGAAAACCCTAAAAGCGGTTAGCTACAGAGAGCAGATCTACAAACTGGGAGAGGTGGTAGACGAGGACGTGTTTCCGCATGGCCAGTTGAACAACGGCGACTTCACTCCCTTCATATGGGTGCTCCGGGGTGTACTCGAGGTCCAATCCCACAAACTTGTCCTCGTCTATCCCAAGCCAACCCTCGTACATCCTCAAGACACACATCACTGTCTCCTCCTCGTTGGTGTAGACAACGTCTATCTTCTTGTTGTCATGGGTAGTGAAGCTTGTCTCTAGCACTTGGTAGAAAGAGGGTCTTTGGTCCAGCACCCAAATTCCATCGGTCCCGGTTCGTTTCCATAATCAGGACCATGCCACGAACCGGGACCAAAAACCCCGCGACGGTCAGCAGTCCAGGACAATTAATGTAAATTAATTCGAGGCAGAAATTAATTCGAGGCAGAAATTAATTCGAGGTAGAAATTGAATTGATCAGTATTTTTGAAAAAATCTTTCACAAATTAATCGAGACAAAGATCTAAATTGAGACATTTTATTATTCGGCCACAAATTTTTCCATACAAAGATGCGACTTTACAAATTTTCCTAGTCGGCAACACTTCCGCTGCCGCTGTCCTCCGAGCCGCCGGCTTCCTTGTCGTTGTCGGACGAAATCTCCATGATTTCAGCATTGTTCAGGAGACGGAGCTCCTCTGCGTGGCTAGCGGCGTCGATGGTGGTGTAGATGGTCCGTCCAGGGACGGACCAGAACATCTCCCGCCCTTCTTGGTTGCGGCGATCCGGGTGCACCAGGCGCCCGTCCACGATTCGGTTGCCAAGCTTGGCCTTCCGCTCCTTCTTGAACAGCCGGGGCCAGTACTCGCTGGCCGCCGCGTACCGGGGCAACGCCCTCATGCATGCGGGCAGCTGGCGGCGATGCTCCACGATGACGCACTACATCTCGTATCCGCGGGGGTTGAGGAGCGGAGCCACCGGCACACCCGCCTCGCTGATGCGAAATCCGGCGTGCAAAGTCTCGCGTGGCGGTGCGAGGATGCCATAGTACGTAAACATCGCCGCCTTGTAGTGGTTGAGCGTGGGTACCTCCATGGCGGCGCGATGGAGATTGGAGAGGGAGGGGAGGCGAGACGACGGCGCGGTGGAGAGGCGATGGCTAAAGGGGTGGGTTGGAGATGGACTGTAGAGAGGCCGAGGCGATGGCGAAAGCGAGCGCTATGGCCTCATATTTATAGAGTGCATAGACCTTCCATGGCGGCAAGGAGAAGACGGGAAGAAGATAGTAGATGACAGGAAGAAGAAGAGTGGTTTCTGCGAGGCAGGGGAACGGTGGAACAGTCAATGCGCTTTTATGGTAGGGGTTAACGATTGGGACGGAAGTCCAAGAAGAGACGCGTGGCGGTGGCCGTTCTAGCTTCTGAGTAAACAAAAAATAATTATAACGCCGATACATGGGCCCTATTTTGTCACGTCAATACACTGGGTAGGGGCGGGTTGTCCTATCCACTGTGTCAACGCTGCAAGCCTACGTGACAGCCACCCCGCCTAAGCGATGGGAGCGACATAACGGCGAGAACTGACAGGGGGGCCCAACTTGACGCCCGTTAGCCTGATTTTTTGTATTGAAACGTAAAGTTGAATTCGTGCCGAAAAAGACCCTATGAGTATTTGGCACACCAACTATAGTCATCCTAGCTGATTTCAGGGAACTTGGGTACCGCGTTGCCTGTACACCCCAACTTTCGGGCCGCAAAATTATATTCTCCTTGTCGTCACCATCTTGTAGGGTAGGCTCTTATCTTGGAGCTTGCGCATCCTTCACCATGACCACCTTGACTTGTCTAGTGGTGCACTCTCAAAATGTATGACCTTGGTGTTGGCATTTGCCACATATGATGGTTGGACATGCCCATGGGTAGTGACCTTGGTCATTGCACTTGTAGCATAGAGGTATGCCCTTTTGTACTTGGGGTGCCATTGTGGTGGTGGCCCTAAAAGGAGACATCACATGTTGAGGAGTGTGGTTGTACCTTGAGCTTGCTCTTGGGGCCATTGCGATGGTGGCACAAGTCGTCAAAGGTGCCTTATGATGATGTTGTCGAAGGAAGTCATTGGTGTGCCTTGCCAAAGGTTGACTTAGGTGGCGCACTTGGTCATCCATATGACGCTCGCGACGATGATCTTGTCCATGGCACTTTTCTTGGGCTAGTGGTGCCATCTTGAGCTTGACTCATCAAATTTGGCGATGTTGTCGTCCATGTCCTTCTTGAACTTGACGAGGTCACCTGTCAACTTCTCTAATAGATTTTGGACCTTGGCGCTCTCGAGGTGGCAAATATGCCTTGGATGACATCTCGTATCCTCTTGATGTTGGCGATAATCTCTAGAGGATGTTTGTCTATGAAGATTCTTGCTTTGTGGCTCCTCTTTTGGAAGATGATGTTGGGGCCCCACTCTTATTGTAGGCGGTGGCACTTCTTGGAGGTTGTTGCACTTGACGCCTTCGAGGTTGTGGTGCTTGGCACCTTGGAGATGGTAGTACTTGGCACCTTGGAGATGATGGTGCTTGATGCCAAGGAGATGGTAGCGTTGGACGCCATGTACGTTGATGTCTATGCACTTCTATTCTTGTAGACAGTTGTTGGGCCTCCAAGTGCAGAGGTTTGTAGAACAGCAGCAAGTTTTCCCTTAAGTGGATCACCCAAGGTTTATCGAACTCAGGGAGGAAGTGGTCAAAGGTATTCCCTCTCAAGCAACCCTGCAATCAAGATATAAGAAGTCTCTTGTGTCCCCAACACACCCAATACACTTGTCAGGTGTATAGGTGCACTAGTTCGGCAAAGAGATAGTAAAATACAAGTGGTATAGATATAAAACAACGGTGCCAGAAAATACTTTGATGGCATGGAAAAGACTAAAGGCAAACTGAAATAAACATGGCAGCAAGCAAACATGTAATAGATCTAGTTGCAAACGGTGTTTCAATGCTTAGAAACAAGGCCTAGGGATCATACTTTCACTAGTGAACACTCTCATATAAATATATTCTCTTCATGATACTACTCTTAACTACTCTCCGGTTGGACACGCTAATCCATGGTAGGGCTATAACAGCACACCTCAAAGTAAGCCTTTCCCATCTAGATAACCCCACACTGTCACCTTGAGCACTAGATGGTTCCAACAAACACCACAATTTCATAAAGACAACCAACTCCAAATATAACTCATAACAAGTATTTGTAATCTCTAGCCTAAGTGCCACCATGGTGTGCACGCTGTCACTTTCACACACATGGGGAGAGCAGAGATCTATTAAAGCACTTTAGTAGCAAGGTAGATCTACTTGATTACAAAGCTCATGATCACAATATGATCATGCATAGAGAGAGAGATGAACACATAGCTACCGGTAGAACCCTTAGCCTTGAGAGAGAACTACTCCCTCCTCATCATGGGAATCAGCAAGACGATGGAGATGGTGGTGGAGATCGATGGAGACGGCTCCGGGGGCACTTCCCCGTCCCGGCAGGGTGCCGGGACTGAGACTTTCTGTCCCCCGAATCTCCCCTTCGGTGGCAGCGGTGCTACGGAACTTTTCGTGGCTAGAGGCTGGTCGATTTAAGGTTTTTGCATCGGGAGGCTTCTTATAGGCGAAGAGGCAAGGTCGGTGGGTGGACCAGGGGCCCATACCACCTGGTGGCGCGGCCAGGGCTAGCCCATGCCACCACATGGTGTGGCCAGCCCCTGGCCCCTCTCCGTCTCGTCTTCTGGCTCCGTGAGTCTTCCGGTAAAATATTGACTTTGGCTTTTGTCCTGTCCAATTTCGAGAATATTCATTTTCTGACTTTTCTAGAACCTAAAACAGCAGAAAACAGGCAACTGGCGTTGTGGCATCTTGTTAATAGGTTAGTCCCAGAAAGTGTATAAAAATATTCCAAAGTGTGTACAAAACATAAGAAAGTAGATATAAACCAAGCATGGAACATCAAAAATTATAGATACGTTAGCAACGTATCATAGGTGGATCATCGAAGTAGGTGGTGCCCTTTAGTGTGGCATGCTTGGCCTTGAAGGTCATGGTTTCTTGATGATGCGCCTCCTCTTGCTTGGTGTAGTAGTCTTCCATCTCCAAGCGGTGGAGGAATTCTTCATGGCTCATGGAAGAGCCCTCGAAGTTGGTTAAGTTTGCCATGTCCTCCATGCTTGGTGAGGCGTCGTCGTTGTAGCACTCGAAGTCGTCCATGCTTGGGGAGTCGTTGTTGATGTAGTACTCCATATCACCTAAGCATGTGGATCCATTGTTGGTGTAGTGCTCCATGCATTAGGAGGCGTTGTTGATGTAGAGCTGCAGTTCCTCCATGCTTGAGGAGCCACAGTTGATGATGTGCTCCATGTCTTCCATGCATGTGGATTCGTCATAGGTGTAGTGCTTTGGGTCCTCAAATCATGCGGATCCATTGTCGGTGTAGTGCTCTGTCATGTCCTCTATACTTGTGGAGTCATAGTCATGGTGGCTCATCATGGATTCTTCATAGATATCATCCTCGGTTCCGGAGTCACTAGACATGATTCACAAGACCAAGTGGTGTATATGGAAGTGGTAGGGGGTAGGGATGCAATGTCAAACATTTCTTTACCTTGGAAGATAGTATCATGCAAGTGGCCACACTCGAGAGCAATCAAAACCAAGTAAAGTGAAGTTCACGTGGAACACCAAAACCAACTAACCACTAAAAACACACACATAAAGCTTATGGTGGATAGGTATGGAAGGTGGCATGTCCAAGAACAATCCAAAATCAAGATGTTGTAATGGCAAGTAAAGAACCACGATGATCACAAAGCAAAACAAGTCAATCCACAAGATATAAATTATGTACAAGGAAACACATACAGTGGGATAAATGGGACTTGTGCAACGAAGGAAGTGAGCTAAGAACCAAATGATTACCTAGCGAAGACTATAAGCTCGTGTCACACAAGTGCAAGGAGAGACGCTAGTTCGATTGCAATAAAATTGGTGGGCTACAAGATATGCACAATAAGTACCACCTATTTGATGTTCATTGAGCTTGCGCTTTCTATTCTATGAGGCACTTGTTTCTTTCTTTTTCTTTTTCTTTTTTCTATTTTTTTCTTTTTTCTTTTTCACTTGCCTCTTCCTTGTGCCCACAACTATACAAGATAACAATATGAGATAGCACACTCACAACTTTCAAAATTCTACAAGGTATGAAATTTGCATAGCCCAAGCAATCATAGGAGGAACTAGTCTCAATAGGTGTTTGTTGATCGCAAAGATAGAGTAGCTCACAAAGGAAAGCAAGTGGAAAGAAGTGGCGGAATTTTTATACCTTTCGTCACCGATCTTCACCCTTTATTGGTGGATTCCACCTTTCTCACCGAATTTGGATGGAGTGGATAGCATGGACCATGTGGATGATTATGTATACTCCTTCTCCTCTTCGAAACGAGCTAAAGAACACCAAAATCCAAGTTCGAATGCAAAAGTTATGCTCAAAATCGTGAAGCAAATTTTTTGTCCTGTAGGGGGGCGGAGACTCCGGTCTCAGGAGTCCGGAGACTCCGGTCTGGAGTCACTAACTCCAGAAACTCCGGTCCTGGGCCGGAGACTCCGGTCCGGTCAATTTCTACACGTTAAGAACTCTACATGGATGCATTTTGGGCGGAAAAACTCGAACCAAAACCTCAAATTGATGGGGGAAATCAAAGAATTAGGCTATGGAAATGAAGGGGAAGGTAGATCCACAAGTTTATGAAGTAATCCATGGATGAAAACCTACCAAAACTCACTTAAATTTCATATCGATCCAAAACACGAATTGGGGATATTTTTGGTGGAATTTTCGAATTTATGGGGAAAAGGCCAAATCGATGAGAAATCTGTGGCAACCAAAAGCTGCTGATACCAGATATTGAGGGCTAACCTCGTGGGTGGCCTGATCTTCAGGATCTCGTGGTCCAATTAATAGGAAAGCGAGGGGAAAGGGGAAAGGTAGCGGAAGCAGACACAGACCTCGCGAAGAACACGATGAACACACGCAAAACTCACATGATACAAGACCGATTGCTCCCACTGATGGCCACCGGTGTGATAGAATCCTCACAAGGAAAGATCAGTCAACGTGCTCCCTCGATCCCAAGCGGAGAGGGAAGAACACCTTGGAGAGTGTCTTGACAACTACTCTCACGTACTCGCAAATGTAGGCCTTGTACAACGAGGGAGGCACAATGCAAACACCAACGAGGTGGTGATGATAGTCGGTCCCCTTTAGTAAGGAGATGAGGCAAAACTAGAGATTCCACAATGGGGGTGTCTTTAGTCTATCATCTATGCCTAAGGGATACAATGAGGGGTGGGGGCACTATATATTGGCCAGCCACTAGAATGGGGGTAGTTTGGACATAAAACTAGGGTTTGGGGTGGAATAAGGGGTACATGGGACAAGGGCCCAGCTAGTGGCACGCAAACCCATCCTCTTAGGCCCAAGACTTCGGTGTGCAGTGAAAGGAGACTCCGGTGCATCGAGTTAGAGACTCCGGGGTGGAGTGACTGGAGACTCCGGTGGTATGGAGACTCTAGGGTCGGTGTCGTTCTCCGGCTTGTCTCAAGAGGGGTGTACTGAACGATCCTGGAAGTGGTTCGGAGACTGGTCTGGAGTCCGGCTAGAGACTCTGGTGTGGGAGGCTGGAGACTCCAGACTTTAGGTCTGGAGACTCCGGTGCTTCTGCTACTGCTTCTTCCGTCTCCTCTTCCAAGCCTCCGTCTTGTCGGGCTTGGTGCTCCGGGCTTCCTCCTTTGCCTCTGTACTTGTCGGTATGAACCTATCATGAATATGGGACGGAGTATGAAGTAGCATACCCTTCAATAGGGTAGGAAGTGGGCTCATAGAGGAACAAATTCACCTTTGGAGTCCATGACAACTTGGCATAAGTTGGAGACCTTGGTGTGATAACGACCGTAGGTTGGGCTACATCAAGGAGTGTCCGGCTTAGCCGGAATATCCGGCGCATACCAACAGGAATGTCCAGCCGCTGACCAAATCTGGTCCGAGTCGGCTTGTATCAGTTTGAGTCAGACACGTCTCTGTTTCGTTTTCTAGTCGTTCCAACCGCCCTTATAAGCCCCGGTACGTCCCCTAGCTCAGTTTTGACCATGTTTAAAGTAAACCCTAGATTCGCTGAGTTGCTTTTTGCATCCAATTGAACCCCTACACCAATTCATATCGATCTGGTGTATTTGCTACTATCAATCAAGTGTGATTAGTTGATCCATTGGGATTAAGCCAATTGAAAGTTTCGTGTGATCTACTGTTCCATTGGGAATTGGAAGATTGCAAACCACTTCATGGTCAGTGGCTACGTGCGCAAGTGTGTGAAGTTGCGAATATCTACAAGGGTTAAGAGTTGTTGCATTGGCATCAGGGATTGATCGAGAGGTTCGTGAACGACATACAAGTTGTCTCCACCGATCATCATCATATATCCACCTCGCTTACTGAGAAGATCGGGCCACCACATATCAGATGGGGGATAATTGTGCTCCTTGGCAAAGGAGCATGCGACTAGAATTAGGTAGATCCACTAGGGTTTCTTCTAATTCAATTATCCAAGTCTAGGGTTACAATATGGAGGGGTGGGGCTATATATAGGCCAACCACTTAAACAGAGGTAGTTTGGGGATAAAAGTTAAGTTCTGGATGGATTTGGGGTTACATGGGCTGAAGGCTCAAAAGGCCTTTACATGCCTGGCATCGCGTGGGCCGGAGAATCCGGCGTGGTCTTCAGACTCCGGGCAAGTCTCCGGGGGTGGCAGATAGAGACTTTTCGGCAGCGGTCCGGAGTCCAGTCCGGAGTCCTGGGACAGAGGCTCTAGTGTACTGGGCCGAAGACTCCGGGGTGTAGAGGTCAGAGACTCCGGGGTCTGTGGAGACTCCGGTGTTGACGATGCTTTCCGGCTCAGTCTCCTAAGGGGTGTACTAGGAGCTACAGGCAGCAGGCCGGAGTCCGGTCCAGAGGCCGAGCCGAAGACTCCGGGGTTGGAGGTCGGAGACTCCGGGGCTTCCGCCTCTACAGTGTATTCTTCTTGTCCAGCTCCTAGTACTTCCTCCGAGGGGGCTGGTCGATGCATCGGGGCTTCGTAGCTGAGAATGCATAGTGTCGTTGCATGTAGTAGCAAGCCATCCAAGGATGTATTGAAATCACACGATGATAGGAGTGAATTAACCTTAGCTTGTAGAAGCTTGGCTCGACACGGGTCATCGGTCCACTAGGGGGACTTGGTGGTGAGGATGTAGGGACGTCCGTAGGATGGGCTGCATCAGCTAGTTTGCATCAAGATCAGGATTTGTTCTCCCAAGTGATGGGAAGATACACTAGGCCCACTCGGTGAAGTTACATCCATAAGATGCACAACACGTGACTAGGTCATGGGGATGAAATATCACGGGAACGAGTAAAGCAACACTTGTTGGCAACGATATTGAACAAGGTATCATGATACCCATGACCAGATCTCGGACAATTCATGTATCGAAGTAACAAAGGGAATTGGATTCAAAGTTTATGGCTCAAAGATGTTGAAATCATGGAATGCACATGGGTCATTATGGGCATCCTGATCCCGCTAATGATCATTGATCCGAGAGTCATCTCGATCATTTTTGTGATGTTCCCGAACCGTATGGTAACACACTTAAAAGTTTTATAACGCTTAGAGATTGTTTTGGAATTGATAGAATCATAGGAAGAAAGAGATGAGAATACCAGAAGCCTTCCATGAGAGAACCAGAATTATTCCGGGAGGATCCGAAGGAGTTCGGAGTGAACCGAAAGGTTTTCGGATCAAAGAGGATTTAATAATTTGTATTTCATATTAATTATTGGAATTAATAATAAAATAAATTTAAATTAAATTTTATTGGGCAAACTTCAGCCAAGTCACCGGAGGGAACAAGACCCAAGAGGCAAGCCACCAAGGAGCAGTCGCCGCCTAGGGGCTTGGGGCGGGCGGGGCCCACCCCGCCTGCCGCCCTCTCATGGGTCGCGCATGGGCCCACCCGACCCGGTATGCCTGCACTCCTCCTTGCGCGCGTGCCTCCTCTCCTCCTTTGGTTTAGTCCCAGCTTGGGACTTTAATAGTTGGGTAGGCTCTTTTCCCCTATATATAAAGGTCTATATGGGAGGGAAAAGGACACACAATAATCTCTAAGACAATTTCCTTAGGGATTTCTCTCTCTTATTTGCAACTGTGGTCCCAAGTAAGGGTTACACGAGTAGGATACTACTTTATTGCGGCACGACTTTGTGCTGCGGTCATTCCAGCTAGAAGATCTACTTCTGCATCCCGGCTGGATCAGGGATAACAGGAGTCGTCTTTGAACACCAGACGTGTACGAGACCATAGGGGTGCTGCCACTTGTGGAACTAAGATCGTCGTGCAAGGACCAGGGGTGACTTGCGAGGAGCTTCACGACCTTGAGATCGGTGCGAGGAATCCTCCCACTCGTTTAGGGATCGCCAATCAAACCCGTTAGGTGTCACCCTGTCGCTTGGGAACCTCTCCACCATTGTTGCGTCGAGGTGAGGATTGTGAGGAGAGGAGGACGTTTTTCCGTGGTGGGGAGTTGTGAGGATGGAGGCATGAAACATCGTATTTTATAACGGCAAAGTGGGCGTAGGAGGGGTGTAGTGCAGCGAGAATGCGTGAAGCCGAGGCGGTGGGGCACCATCTCTCCGACGCGTGGCCGGTGATGGGACGCGACGGTCAGTAGCCTGAGTTGAATTTGTGCAGTGGCAAAATTAAATTCGCTCGGGAGCCGAGAGGATGAGGACGACGCCGCTCACTCGCCGACAAGGCTGGCGCACCCGACATTTCTGTAGTTTTAGTTTCATCCGGTGCACCCAGAGGAACCTTGGTGCGCTGAGTTTAGCCTATGTTTGCCAAATGGATTTTGAGTTGAATCTAGTGAAAAAGATCTTTGGAAACATGGATGAAAATATCTCATCCATCTGACGGTCGAAATCTCTTGAGGATCTTCGTGGAGGACTCACTCGAGGTGCTCTAAGAAAAAAGGAATTCAAGACTCACTCGAGATGCTCTAAGGAAAAAGGAATGGAAAATGATACAGGCCCCCCAGAGTATCGCGTCTTCCTGTCCTCCTAGTCGCGTGCCATTGGATCAGCCTGGATCCGGCCGTCTATTAGTCGCCACATATCCCCGTTATGTCTCGAGTACAAGGATATGCTACACGCCTCGTGCACAACTCGCTTCGTTAGTTTCGTCCTCGATAGGCAACGACACCGGAGGAGAGGCGACCGCGGTGTGACACCCGTGTCGCCGCCGACCGCTTCGTCCTCAACCACCACCGACCACAGATTCTTCTTCTGTTAGGAGCCGCTCTCTACACTCTTCCTCCTCCCACACGAGATATCCCTTTTCTGTCTCTGATTTGGTTTCAATTCCTCGCAGAAACCCTAGGCAGCAGGGTGATGGAACCACCGCCAACGATCGATGCGGCAGGAGGGAGCACCTCCGGTGGCGGAAATGTCGGTGTTAGTATTGATTAATACTTTTCCCCTTGGGAGCACCTCCCTTCCTGTTACATGTAGCTTTATGTTGTTGCTTGTGCGTACTTAGGACCCGTGGGGAAATGTTCCTGTTACTTGTAGCTAGATGTTGCTTTGTGTGGTGGATTCGTGGTGACTAGATGCGGCTCTATCAATAGTTGTTTCCTCCGTCAGCTGTTTCCTCTTTTATATAGTAGGATTTTTACTAGTTGTGCTGTTTGAGTAGTACATTTTTGCTAATTTGTGTTGTAGCAATTGCTACTTGTGCACTTTTAGCAGGATTGAGGGATTTAGTGGAGACTAGATGATGTTCCTGTTTTGCTCTTTTCAGTAGGTATTTGGTAGTTCTTCTTTCAGTACTAGGACTTTAGTAGTTGTGCTCTCTGAGTAGTAGGATTTTGCTAGTTAATGTTGTAGGATTTGCTACTTGTGCATTTTTTCAGCAGGATTTTGCTACTTGTGCTATTGTGATCTGCTATATAGTTGCTAGTTAATTGCTTCTATTTGCTACATGTAGCCTTTAAGTAGATTTTTGCTACTTTCGTGCTTTTATATGTTGACATGCTACATCTAGTTTTTTTGAGGTTGGCTTGCTAAATTTTGGTTTGGATGCTACATGTAGATTTTTTTGGTTGCCTTGCTAAATTTTGGCAATTTGGTTTGCTCCATGTAGCTTCTTTTCGTTTGCACGCTATTTTTTTGGTGGCCTGCTACATGTAGCTTTTTCTTTGGGGGTGAAACTGGCATGTTTAACCATATATTTTTGATTTTAATGTTGTATTGCAGGTTGCTCCGGATGGTAGGAGCATGTTGTGTAGGAAGAAGAAAGTTGTGGTCAGTTGCAAAAACAGGGTGAGGCTATGAAGAAGGCCAAGCAGGAAATGTGGATGTTAAAGGACAGGTTCGATGCTAAGCGGTTGCGCAGCATTGCAGACGGCCTTAGTCTACCTAAGACATCAATTGTTGAAGGAAAGAGTGAATTCAAAGCCATGCTGAATGTTGCTCCATTCAGGATTCCTAATGAGCTTGTTGACTTTGTTGCTGGTCATATAGCTCCTCATTTGCGTGAGTACAAGCTTCAGAAAAACCAGATGGTTTTTACCAGGGATATGGTGAGGAATGTTTTTGGAGTCTGTTGCGGGAACAAGCCAATCGATTTTTCCATCACTGGAGGTGCAGAACTTGATGGTGTTTGGGAATTGTACCATGCTGGCAAGAAAAGGGCAGATATAGCTACTGCTGCTGATATCCTGAAAAAAATGTGAAGATACAGATGAGGCAACCATATCCGTACATGGGATCTTCTCGGCTTGGGCACTATTGTTTGTCCTAAAAGTTTGAACCACATACCATTAGAATATGTTGCTCTCATGGCTGACCCAACCAAAACTGATGAGTATGAATGGAATGAGCATATATTGGCGTTAGCGATGCAATTAGTGAGCAACATTCAGAAGAAGAAGAAGAGAGAGCTTGTTTTGCCAAAGTACTCTACCACATTTGAATTCTGGATAACTGGTCCTTTTGTTCTTTTTGTGGTAAGTAGTGTCTCTCTAGTCATGTTACAATTTTTATTTCATTTGCAGTGTTTTTTGGTGGTTCCCTAACAATGTTTTCGTTTTTTTGTAGATTACATATATGGACCATTTGGATTTCCCACCGAGCGATCACAACTTTGACAAGTCATTGCCTAGAGTATGCTCAGTTAAGTCCAGTGGCTTTGCATTTGTTGTAGAACATGACTGTGACAGGAAGGTATTGAACAACACTACAATTTTTGGGAGGCGAGAGGTTGGACACTTTACACTCTCAAACATTTACTTTTTTCTTCTTTTGCTATTAATCCTCTTGACATGACTTTTTGTTTTGTTTGCAGTTTTTGCCGCTGTCCTTGACACCTTATGGTAGTGCCACTATTGGTGATCATGTGAACCAAACCTCCCAAGCTGGAGAAGCTGAAGTTAATCCATCTGCCTCATTGAATGAATGGGTGAATTTCCCTAGTAGCCAGGATTTTCAGGTATAATAGATGCTACATTACAATTTTGGTTTTGCTACTTTAGTTCACAAATTTTGCTTCCATAGTCTTATTGTTCTGCTACTAGGTATACAGTGAACTTATGTAGGTGTTTTCAACTAGTATTCAAAGTGTTCTACCGCATTACTGTATTATTATTGCTAATTTACTCACATCCTTTGCTACTTTATTTTTTTTGTTCTGCTACAACTTATACAGCCACATCATGTATGGGTTTCATCTAGTATTCAAAATTATCTACTGAATTAGTGTATTATTATTGCTACTTTTGTTGCAGCTATTCTGCTACCTTAGTATTTTTTTCATTTGCTAGCTTAGTGTTTAGCAGATAACGATATGCAGCATGTGTATATAAAAACTTTTTATGCTACATTAATTTAATTTTTTTGCTACTTTATTTTTAAATTTTTGCTACAATACTTATCTTCTTTTGCTACCAATTTTTCAATCACCTTGTAGATGTGTCAAACTATATTACAACTATTTATGCTACATTACGTTTTTTTTGCTATTTACTTTCACAAACTATGCTTCATTGGTTATATTCCTATGTTGTGGCCTTTTCCATGCTTACTAACATGCTTCTATTGTGTTGTTGACAGGTCCCCCCCCGTTTCAAGCACTTGTATGTGTAGGGGTTCCGCGTATGAAAACAATAAATTTTACCCTACGCCCCTGAAGCTTGCTAGGACCTATCTATTAGTAATACAGTAACGGGAGGGGCTTTTCGTGAACTTACCCTTGAAGACCGAAAATCGTTGTCAACGCTCATGAGAGCGTGGTTGATGTAGACGAGTCGAAGCCGACCTCAAGGTCGTGATGAAGTCCTTGCGCTCCTGTGGCTCCAACGACTTGAGTGCCTCAAGTATGACACCTCGCGGGGAGTTACACACGTCCAGTGCCTTTGGATGACTCCCGCTTCCCCGATCCAGCAGCAGTTGCGGAAGTAGAGCTCCTGTATCCGAATCCCGCAGCGTGACGGTGCTCCGCGGTGAAGATGTCTCACGTTCGTGCAGTCCAGACTTGGGACCGTGGTCACGGGAGAGAGAGAGAGAGAGAGAGATAGAGAGAGAGAGAGAGAGAGAATATCAACTGGAGGTCCTCCCAAAAGTGAGAAGACCTTTATTGATTATTGGATGTCTTTATCTGGCCAAATACACCCACTATATATAGGGGAGGGCAGGTACTACCTCCCTCAAAGTCCCAGGGTGGGACTAAAGGAGAGGAGGTGGGGGAGGCGCCGCCGGTCACCCCCTCATGGGCCCCACGTGGGGGGCTGGCCCAATAGGGTCGCCGACCACCCCTTGGCCCTTCTCCCCTCTTGCCTTTCCCTAATGGGCCCTCTTCCCTCCGGAAATTGGCCCATTAAGCCTTTGACCATTTAAATTGATTTTCTCTTTATTAAATAATTATGAATAAATGATTAAATCAATATTTAACATTCATTCACATATTATTCAACCTCCTTGGTTATAGAATACCTTCCACCTCCACTCCGGACATCCTCCGGACTTACCGAAACCCTTTCGGTTTTCTCTCTACAATTCTTCGGCGATTCTTCTAATCCTATAAACACTATCTAAGCATCATCAAGCCCTTAACCGTGATATCCCACGGTTCGGGAACACTCTAGACATGGTCGGGACACTCCCGCACAAATGATCGACAGAGGGACCTGGATGGCCATGTGACCCCTGTGCGTTCCATGAAGATCTTTCGTCATTTGAACCGGGACAGTCGTGTCTTATTCCCTTTGTCTCTCGATACTTGCATTGCCCGATATCTGATCAATGACATCACCATGTCATGTTCAATCTCGTTACTGAACAATGCTACTTGACTCGTTCCGACAAGTGATATCCCTGTGATCAAATCACACGTTGTGCAGCTATAGGATATAACTTCTTTGAGTGGGCCCTTGAGTATCTTTCCATCACATGGATGGACAAATCCTGCTCTTTACATATATTGCCTCTACGGTTTCCTCCAAGTACCTGAACACACCTTTATAACCACTGTATTACCAAGTGGCGCTTGATGTTATCTAAGCACTCTCAGGAGACATTGAATGATATAGCCTCACTGTCTAAGGAATAGTCTGTGGGGATCCATTTCTAAAAATCGTAAGATCGGGTCACGATGTTTAGGTTGGGTATTGGTTCATCATCTCATTCACAGAATGAGTTGACTCCATTTCCAACTGGCATAAATGCCACATGATCAGGAAACATGATCATCTGTTGACCAATGAACCAGTGACTAGAGTTTCACTGGGAACCCCTGGTTGTTTATATATCACATGTGTATTGATGTTTCCACTCAATACAGTTATAGCATGATATAAAACTTAATCATAAACTATACCAAATATGATAATAGTCCTTATTACTATTTGTCTCTAGGGCATATTTCCAACAGTCTCCCACTTGCACTAGAGTACAAATACACTAGCTACATTGGTTCTTAATAATTGGCACCATTATCGGTACTCTGAACATGCTTGCTCATGGAAGAGGTTGAGTCTTGGGCCTGTACTTTACAGTCCCAAATCCTTTGCAACTTACTAATGTCACCTTGATTGACATTAATACTTTATCATCACATGATAACATCTGTGTGTATGCATCGTTGCTATGGCAGCAGAATGAGGCCTGATTCCAGGAGCCTACAGTGACTTTAGATCAACCTCGAGGGCTTTCTCATGGGCACTATGCCCTAGGAAACATCATTCTGCGTTAAAAGCGAACTAGCCCCGCCATAACATTATACAACACTTTAGACGGTACCCTTATCTATTATTATAAATGTATTCATCGAAACACTTAGTGCACTTTGTGCAACTTTCAGTGTTTTGTTCACCTCGCTTCCTACTTGACTCTAATCGGTATTACGGGAGTTTACAACATATTCCCTTATAACATAACTCTTTATGCTTTAAGATATGTCATCCTTTATGGATTTGAAAATATGTCTACAGTCCTATATTGGATAATGCGTACAAACTCAGCTCAATGTTCCGTGATTCAAACTTAATCACTTTTAAACGTTCCTTATTGGATCACACATTATGTTAAGTTATCATCATGGTTTTCTAAGATAGAACTTATGTCTCAACATAGTGGATGATGATCATCCTTTCTTTCTTTCAACCATTGATGTTCAGCTTAATAATATTCCTAATTTGGTTTATTAAGGACCAGTTCCTTAATTAACTTCTATTCTAAAACTCTTTTCAGAATCACTTAAGGAATACTACATAATATTGTAATACACCTATTATCAACTTCTACACTTTATAAATCATTATTTATAAGTACTTGCGCTTTTATTCTTAACACCCTTAAGAATCATTGTATAAGCTCCCACTCAAAAATATGTTACTAACATATTGTTTTAGGAAGACTTTCATAGCTCCCACTCAATTTCATGAAAATTGCACATCCACTCACTATTTTGAACAACTTCAAATCCTTTGATCAATTATCAAACTTGGAGATTTACTATGAGATACTAGTACTTTTACTAGTTTTAAATCCACTAGACATTTAGCACACTTGAATCAAATTCATTTGAATTCGTCCAATACTTGACAAATTGTGCTTTTGTCATTCACCCCCTTTTCCACTATGGCTTTGCAGTCATTTGGGAAAATTCAAGTAACCCCTTTTACTTGTGAGATTCAGCAACGAATTGCTTTCTAATATCAAGGGAATTTTGCTTTCAGATTTCTCATAATTTTAGTTTACCATTATTTCCTCAGTAGTTTTTAGGTATGTCATATTATGGTAATCATGACAAATGATTCACAAATGTCTCCATACAAGATATGGATTACATTTTGAATCCTACTTCATGTAGTGAAAACACCAGTGGGGAAAATCTCAATGATCATTATCATTGATTCTTTCCTTTGTGAAGAGAATCATTCAAGAACCTTTTCCGTTGTGCTTCTCAACACTCTGATGCAAGGATTTGAATCCTCGTCATGTTTTTCACTATATTCCAATTGCTCCATAATTGAGAAATATCACTGAATGCGAACTTTCTAAAAAAAATACCAAAATCCAAGCAATACTAGTTTTGCTTCCTTTTGGTTTTAGCTATGGATTTCGTATTCAAAGTTTCCAATGAATACTCTACAAGGACTAATTCGCTATTGTTTTGGTTCTATCGAATAACCCCAAAACTTTTACGAATCCAGATGGTTTACTATATTTTCTAATTGAGTGCTAACTATTTATAACTAATGGTCTCTACATCTACACTACAACGATTTATTTGGTGCCATCTATTTACCCATTTTGATATCTAATATCACATTGTGATGCTTTGCATTTTGATGCTTTGCATTTCACAATTTCCTTATGCCATTCTTATAAAGTCGAATTTCATTACTATTGATCAAATCATAGTAATTAGATTCTCTTTTATACTTATACCCTTTATTGGATGAAACAATTTGATCATATCAATAGTTTCATATTCATGTTTACTTTGGTAAACTTCTTTACACTCTTAAACGATATTTAATGATAATTACCATTTTCGTTAAAACACAATACATCGAATATGTATTTACTTTCAACAATTCATTAGACACTTTGTATTCAAGTAATACACGGTGTTCAAGTTATTTTGCCGAACTTAGGCATGATTTATATGTGACAAGAAATCGAATGTCTTTCACATATTATCAACAGAAATTCGAATTTAAACAATGGTTTCATTCATTAATGGATGTATCATTAACTTGGGTATTTTAAGGCATTTTAATATTTTACAAATGTTCATGCATTATCAATTAGTTTCAAACAACAAGGATAATTCACAAGTAATCAAACAAGATATGAACGCGAATAGAAATCATTCATAAAAGTGGAACAACTATTTGTTACAAACTAATATGAATAACCGTCTCACAAAATGTGAGACACACTAAGGAGGTTCACAATCTTTTGATTACAATAACTATCCAAAATATAAACTAAGTGATAAATGTTGAGGGAGAGTGTCGTCGGCCATCATCATCATGCTCGCCATCAACACGCAATGGCATCTCCTCTCCAGCAAGCACCTCTCATGCAGAAGGACCTATTTTTAGATAAACAGAACAAGTATCAAATATACTTAACACTGCAAATGTGTTTGCAAGATTATAACATTTGTAAAATTGTATATTAAATATATACCTTTGTCATCGATGACCTCACCGGTGATTGGTTCAACATTTTGAAACATAATATGAACTCTAGGAAATCCAATGTTTCCGTATCACCACTCATGATGCTACTCCGAACATGTCCTTCATAGCTGGGAGGCAACGATCGAAGCAACACGCCTATCGCAAACGAATCATCCATCCAGTAGTCCATGAAGGGAACCCGTCTCATGTGTGCATCAAGCATGCGCTCTAAGTGACTCTTCAGACATGTGTGCTCCTCCATTTGTATGGAAAATAACTCTCCAAGCAGCTCGTGCTTCCACATGCACACATGGCTTACGAACTCTGCTCTCAGCTGATCCACCATCGAATAAGGATCAAGATCACCCATGAGCGGGTGGAGTTCATCCACCATCCCGTAACACATTATTATCTGAATGTAGGTGGACATCTCTTGGCAGTAGTAGCGGTCTGCCATCTCTTGTGGGGTCCCATAGTGGTCTGCCTCAGTCAATTCCATCGTGTGGTGTATGTATTCTGCCACATGATTCCTAGTAAGGAGATCATTCAGGCGCACAAGCCAACTAGGGAAGTTGGATCCATCAAGTCTAAGTTTCTCACCCATTACCCATTCCTCAATGACAAAGTAAGCTTCATGGTGAGCAATCTCTACATTTATAATTGCAAAAGGAATTTAGACTAAGTTTATAATTAAATGAGTTAATAATAACTCCACCCAGAAACACCTATTCCCAAAAAGGGTTCCCAGTGATAACACGACCCCTATCAGCCACATCTCCCCCGATTAAGACGACCATCAATGTGGGTTCAAGGGTGGATGCTAAACGTCGGTCACATCATTCATGCGACTCGTGCTCAATCTTTCGACCATCCGCGTTCCCAGGCCACGCTTCTATGGTGTGCTAGGCTCGCCAACTCAACCTTACTGTATTCGCTGTGCAACATGGCTTACACCCACTGTATGCGAACATAGATATGTCTGACACCCAGTCACCCTGGGTCGCCTCATACCGAAGAACTTTCTTGGTGGTGCACACAAAGGGGGAACACAATCATTGGTAATTTTAACAGGGATCATCTTATTAGGCTATCGTCGAGTATCTAATACTAGCACACAATAGATATATAAACAATAACATTGAATGTAAATGCGATGTGATATGGCCCTTCATGTCGTGATCTCCATCCGTTGTCACCGGATTCCGGCGCCAGGGTTCCGACGCCGTAGACACCAAGGTACCGGTGTCATTCCGGCGTGGTAGTCCGTCACCTCCGTGACTATCTACTACTACGTAACAAAAGGTAATCACTTTAACTTTGCCACAACCATATCACAAAGCAACGCCCCCTGCAAAACAAAGTTAGACGCCTCTACTTCATCTTTGCATGTTTTACGTGGCTAAATGGGCTTTCGCACAAGAACCGTTCTTACCTACGAACTTTCAGCACAACGGTGATCAAGTAGTTGTCTCTACTACACCCCTTTCGGGGCCCTCCGTTGTAAATGGCATACCAGCTAATGTGAGAGAGACAGACACCCCCCCTAAGCCACTTTATACAGTACAAGCCGTATGTCAAGCATGGACCAGTCTCACGAATGAACGCGTAAAGTCGGTTGGGGGCCGCTTCACACAAGTACACGTGGGAGGGTAACAACTAAAAGATCAATGCCCACACGCTACATCTCGTGTGTTCTACCCGTACTAGCATTACTATGCATAGATCTAGCTCTGATACCACTGTAGGGGTTCCACATATGAAAACAATAAATTTTACCCTACGCCCCTGAAGCTTGCCAGGACCTATCTATTAGTAATACAGTAACGGGAGGGGCTTTTCGCGAACTTACCCTTGAAGACCGAAAAGCGTTGTCAATGCTCAGGAGAGTGTGGTTGATGTAGACGAGCCGAAGCCGACCTCAAGGTCGTGATGAAGTCCTTGCACTCCTGTGGCTCCAACGACTTGAGTGCCTCAAGTGTGACACCTCGCAGGGAGTTACACACGTACGGTGCCTGACGATGACTCCCGCTTCCCCGATCCAGCAGCAGTTGCAGAGGTAGAGCTCCTGGATCTGAATCCCGCAACGTGACGGCGCTCCGCGGTGAAGATGTCTCTCATTCACGCAGTCCAGACTTGGGACCGCGGGCACGGGAGAGAGAGAGAATATCAACTGAAGGTCCTCCCAAAAGTGAGAAGACCTTTATTGATTATTGGGTGTCTTTATCTGGCCAAATACCCCCACTATATATAGGGGGAGGGGAGGTACTACCTCCCTCAAAGTCGTGGGGTGGGAATAAAGGAGAGGAGGAGGTGGGGGAGGCGCCACCGACCACCCCCTCATGGGCCCCACGTGGGGGCTGGCCCAATAGGGCTGTCGGCCACCCCTTGGCCCTTCTCCCCTCTTGCCTTTCCCTAATGGGCCCTCTTCCCTCCAGAAATTGGCCCATTAAGCCTTTGACCTTTTAAATTGATTTTCTCTTTATTAAATAATTATGAATAAATGATTATATCAATATTTAACATTCATTTGCATATTATTCAACCTCCATGGTTATGGAACACCTTTCACCTCCATTCCGGACATCCTCCGGACTTACCGAAACCCTTTCGGTTTTCTCTCTACTATTCTTCGGCGATTCTTCCAATCCTATAAACACTCTCTAAGCATCATCAAGCCCTTAAGCATGATACCCCACGGTTTGGGAACACTCCAAACATGGTCGGGACACTCCCGCATCAATGATCGACAGAGGGACCTGGATGGCCATGTGACCCATGTGTGTTCCACGAAGATCTTTCGTCGTTTGAACTAGGACAGTCGTGTCTTATTCCCTTTGTCTCTCGATACTTGCATTGCCCGAGATCTGATCAATGACATCACCATGTCATGTTAATCTCGTTACTGAACAATGCTACTTGACTCATTCCGACAAGTGATATCCCTGTGATCAAATCACACGCTGCGCAGCTATTAGATATAACTTCTCCGAGTGGCCCTTGAGTATCTTTCCGTCCCATGGACAGACAAATCCCGCTCTTAACATATATTGCCTCTACGGTTTCCTCCGAGTACCTGAAAACACCTTTATAACCAATGTATTACCAAGTGGCGCTTGATGCTATCTAAGCACTCTCGGGAGACAGTGATTGATATAGCCTCACGGTCTAAGGAATTGTCTACGAGGATCCATTTCTAATCATCGTAACTTGAACTTCGTGACATGATCGGGTCACGATGTTTAGGTTGGTTGGTATTGGTTCATCATATCATTCTCAGAATGAGTTGACTCCATTTCCAACTGGCATAAATGCCACATGATCGGGAAACATGATCATTTGTTGAGCAATGAACCAGTGACTAGAGTTTCACTAGGAACCCCTGGTTGTTTATATATTACACGTGTATTGATGTTTCCACTCAATAAATTTATAGCATGATATGAAACTTAATCATAAACTATACAAAATATGATAATAGTCCTTATTACTATTTGTCTCTAGGGCATATTTCCAATAGTATGAGAAGCACAAGGCAATTTTTGAAGTTGATGTTGATGGAACAATGAAGAACTTCTTTGCTGGTCTGAAACGCATGCAGGCTCAATGCATGTCTGCACTTTTGGTTGATGTTGAAAAAGCAAGTAAAAAAGGAGTTGGGCCAAGTGTTGTCTTCCCTACTAATACCTCAGGTTGTGATGATTTATTAGAGGAGGATGACGATTTAGGAACAGAAGACGATGATAATGTCTTTGTTGCATCAAAGCCTGAGGATGATGGTGCCGCTGCAACTACGGGTCATGAGCATATGCTGATGCAGCAGCTGCTACCGGGGAGCATGATGGGGCTACGACATATGTTGAGGATCATGATGGCACCGCAACTGCTACCGGGGAGCATGATATTGCTGCAACTGCTATTGAGGAGCTTGCTTGGGCAGGAAAGCGTGTTACAAGGGAGGTTGTTGCAACAAAAGGAGTCGATGAACCACAAACAACAATAATTCTGGATTCTACGACCAAGGGAGCTAATGCTACTGAGCAACCTGATGTTGTTAGCCCTAATAGGTCGCCAATTCGCAACAGCCCTAGGAAGGATATTTCTGAGGCAACATGGAATAGTGCTCCAGATGCACCCTCGTTTGATCTGTTTGAACCTAGGACCGAGGAATATGTAGAGTTTTGCACTTCACAAGCTCTCCAACCTTCCAAACCCAATAATGACCCGACCGTTGTTGTTTCAAAAGCCCCAGAGACTATTCAGTCATCACCTTCCACTTTGGTTGAGCCTGCAACACCATCTGATCCAATTCCAGCTAGTATGAATGATTTTGTAGCATTTCTGCACCTTCATACATATGCTCCTGATTGTTTACCTTCATATACAATTTATTTTTATTTTTGCAGTTGTTCTTAACATTGAGTCAAGTGCTAAGTTAGATGCTAGTTCGGGTTTGGTGACACATGAGAAGAAGACCATGTATAAGAGGGCTGCCAAGGGAGACCTCACACCTCCAAAGTTGAAAAGGAAGAAGGTATCTCATGAGGTGGATCAAACTTACTCCACATTTGTGATGCATGGTTGGAAATTCAAGAACAACGCAAATGATAGGGCACCGTAAGTATTGTTTGAACATGCTTCACTAGTTAATTTTGTGGCTAAATTTAGAGTAAAGTATTTTTACTAGTCGACAGTAAAATTTATGTTTTGTTACTCTATAGTATTGCTTTTGCTACCTTCCAACTAAGTAGTTGCTACATGTATTTGTTTGTTTTGCTACTACTGATAATTCCATGTCTGCTGTTGAAAATATTTGCTACTTTTTTTGCTACCTTGCATTTAACTTGTTGCTACTACCCATTAATGCTATTTTCTTTTGTTGCTTTGTGTAGTCCACCTTTTGTGCAGATTGGGCAGTACTTGTTGGGTTCGCAGCATAGAAAACAAAAAAATTCCTACGATGATAACTATATGCCAAGATCTATCTACTAGATACAGAGCAACGGGTGGATATACATCCATATAGATCTTACCCTCGAAGACAACAGAGTTTTGTTAATGAGTTGGAACTCGTGGATGATGTAGTCGTACGCTTGCCGATCTCAAGATCGTGTGGAAGTCCTAGTGCCGCAAATCAGCAGCGCATCCGTCCTCGCACACACGTTCAAGCCACTGGACAACCTCCACCTTCTCGCTCCAGCGAATCAGCGGAAGCAGCAACTCCTTCCAGACGCAAGGCCACCGGGAACATGTATCTCGCTAATCTGAGACCATGGGGGAATATCTAGAGGGGGAGAGAGATCCTTCACAAGGAGGTGTGCGTTGTGAGGGAGGAGAGGGGGGATTTTTATAGGAGAGGGGGGATCCTCCCCTCCCATGGCCGACGGCCAAAGGGGGGGTGCCCCCACCTCTTCCTCATTCATGTGGTGGAAGCTCCACTCACATCAATTCAAGCTCCACCCAAAGTTCCACTCACATGCATTAAACTTCCACCAAATTTAATGCAACTCTCAATTAATAAAACTATTTTATTTATTTTATTCAGAATTTTGTTAATTACTTTAATTAACAAACATTCACATAAAACCCCTTGCAACATTTCAATATCACATGCAGAACCACTTTCTGTAATTTCACCCGAAACAATTCTGGTTTCCATCGAAATAGTTCCAGCGCTTTGCAGTTCTTTCGTCTGAAACATATGTGCTCCAAAATGGTGTTCGGTAACCCTTAAGTGTGTCACCCTATGGTTCGCGAATAATGCATACATGATTGAGACCCTTCTCAAATCAATAATCAGAAGCGAGACCTGGAGATCCATACTGACTCCTGCACATTCAACGATGACTTCTGTGATCGTGAGAACCTTTAACGCTAGTAACTTAATCCCTTTGTCTCATGATATAATACATGTCCGAGATTCGATCATCGGTATCCAAATACCTAGTTTGATCTCGTTACCGACATGCACTCTTTTCTCGTTCCCGTGATATAACATTCTAGTGATCACATCACTTGATTGCAAGCTATCTTAATGTGATATCACCGAGAGGGCCCAGAGTATATCTATCCGTCATCGGGATTGACAAATTCCACTCTTGATCATGAGCCTCAACATAACACCTTCGTAGCACTAAACCCACCTTTATAGTCACCTTGTTATGGTGTGGCGTTTGATGTTATCAAGATACTCTTCTGGTGTTAGCAATTAACATGATCTCATGGTCTAAGGACTAAGACTACTTCGTATGATGTTATAGCAATATAAATATAATGACTTTGATCATAATGCTATACTTCGGATGAATGTTCATCACATCATTTCACAAATGTTGTGACCTCGTTATTAACAACATCCAATGTCCATGATCAGGAAACATTGATCATCTTCTTAATCAACGAGCTAGTCTATAAGAGAGGCATAACTAGGAACCCTTTTTGTTTATTAAACACACATGTATTGATGTTTCCTATCAATACAATTATAGCATGCAAAATAAACATCTATCATATATAAGGAATACATAATAACAACTTTATTATTGCCTCTCAAGGCATATTTCCTTCAGTCTCCCACTTGTACTAGAGACAATAATCTAGTTTACATAGTGATAAATCTAACACCCATGGAGTTCTGGTGTTGATCATGTTTTGCCCTAGGTAGAACTTTAGTCAACAGATCTGCTACATCTAGGTCCGTGTGTACTTTACAAATCTTTATATCTCCATCCTTGACATGCTCGCGGATGGAGTGAAACCGGCGCTTAATATGCTTGGAATTCTTGTGAGACCTTGGTTCCTTGGCGTTGGCTATGGCTCCATTGTTGTCACAATAGATCACCATTGGGTCCAATGCACTAGGAACAACACCTAGTTCTGTTGTGAACTCCTTCATCCAAACCGCTTCCTGTGCTGCTTCTGAAGCAGCAACATATTCCGCCTTCGTCGTTAATCCAGCCACCACAGGTTGTTTGGAACTCCTCCAACTAACTGTTGCTCCGTTCAAGAGAAATACATATCCGGATTGAGACTTAGAGTCATCCGGATCGGTGTCAAAGCTAGCATCGACATAACACATAGCGACCAACTCTTCTTCACCTCCGTATACAAGAAACATATCCTTAGTTCTTCTTAAGTACTTAAGGATATTCTTGACCGCTATCCAGTATTCCGAACCTGAATCAGATTGGTACCTACTAGTCAAACTAATAGCATGTGCCACATCCGGTCTTGTACATAGCATGGCGTACATTATAGAGCCTATGGCTGAGGCATAGGGGATCTTATCCATTATCTCTTTCTTCCGCCATAGCCGGACTTTGAGTCTTACTCAATGTCTTGCGTTGCAACATAGGTAAGAACCCCTTCTTACTTCCGTCCATATTAACTTCTTTAATATCTTATAAAGGTATGTACTTTGCGATAGCCCAATTAGGCGTCTTGATCTATCTCTATAGATTTTAATGCCTAATATATATGAAGCTTCACCAAGGTCTTTCATCGAAAATTTGCTATTTAGATAACTTTTAACACTATTTAAAAGATCTGTCTCATTTCCAATCAATAATATGTCATCCACATATAATATCAGAAATGTCACATTGCTCCCACTCACTTTCTTGTAAATACAAGCCTCTCCATAAGTTTGGACAAATCCAAACTCTTTGATCACCTCATCAAAGCGGAGATTCCAACTCCAGGATGCTTGCTTCAGTCCATAGATGGATCACTGAAGTTTGCATACCTTATTAGCATCCTTAGGATCGACAAAACCCTTAGATTGTATCATATACAACTCTTTTTCAATATTACCATTGAGGAACGTAGTTTTGACATCCATCTGCCATATTTCATAATCGAAATATGCAGCAATTGCTAACATAATCCTAACCGACTTAAGCATCGCTACAGGAGAGAATGTCTCATCGTAGTCAACTCCTTGAATTTGTCGAAACCCCTTTGCGACAAGTCGAGCTTTATAGATGGTCACATTACCATCAGCATCAGTTTTTCTTTTGAAAATCCATTTATTCTCAACAGCCTTTCGATCATGAGGTAAGTCCACCAAGGTCCAAACCTGGTTTTCGTACATGGATTCCATCTCGGATTTCATGGCTTCTAGCCATTTGTTGGAATTCGGGCTCATCATCGCTTCTTCATACGTCACAGGGTCATCCATTTCATCAATCATGAAATTCATAATAGGATTGGCATACAGTTCAGGAGCTGCACGTGTCCTGCTTGACCTGCGAGGTTTGGTAGTGTCCTCTTTCAGAGTTTCATGATCATTATCATTAACTCTCTCTTCATTAGGTGAAGTCAACTCCGAAACAACTCTCGGTGCTGCGCTACTCGCCATTTCATGAAGAGAAGGTTCAACAACCTCTTCGAGTTCTACCTTCCGACTACTCACACCTTTCGCGAGAAACTCCTTCTCAAGAAAGGATCCATTCTTGGCAACAAAAACCTTGCCCTCAGATCTATGATAGAAGGTATACCCAATCGTTTCCTTAGGGTATCCTATGAAGACGCATTTTTCCGCTTTGGGTTCGAGTTTATCCGGCTGAAGTTTCTTCACATAAACATCGCATCCCCAAACTTTGAGAAATGACAGCTTAGGTTTGTCTCCAAACCATAATTCATACGGTGTCGTTTCAACAGATTTAGATGGTACCCGATTTAAAGTGAATGCAGCGGTTTCCAGTGCATAACCCCAAAATGACAGTGGCAAGTCAGTCAAAGACATCATAGATCGAACCATATCTAATAAAGTACGATTACGACGTTCCGACACACCATTACGTTGTGGTGTTCCGGCAGGCGTGAGTTGTGAAACTATTCCATAGTCTTTCATATGTGTGCTAAACTCGTAACTAAGATACTCTCCTCCACGGTCGAACCGCAGAAATTTGATCTTTCTGTTACGATGATTTTCCACTTCATTCTGAAATTCCTTAAACTTTTCAAAGGTTTCAGACTTATGTTTCATCAAACAGATATACCCGTATCTACTTAAATCATTCGTGAAAGTAACAAAATAACGATATCCACCTCGCGTCGACACACTCATTGGTCCACACACATCAGTATGTATGATTTCCAATAAATCTGTCGCTCGTTCCATTGAATCGGAAAATGGTGCTCTAGTCATCTTGCCCAAAGGCATGGCTCACATGTATCAAATGATTCAAAATCAAGTGATTCTAAAAGTCCACCAGAATGGAGTTTCTTCATGCGTTTAACGCCAATATGACCTATACGGCAGTGCCACATATATGCAGATAGATCATTATCGAGTTTAATCCTTTTAGCATCAACATAATGAATATGCGTAATACTACTATCGAGATCCAACAGAAATAAACCATTCAACACAGGTGCATGACCATAAAAGATATCATTCATATAAATCGAACAACCATTGTTTTCATATTTAAAGGAATAACCACTTCGCATCAAACACGATCCGGATACAATGTTCATGCTTAGTGCAGGCACAAAATAACAATTATTTAGATTTATCACTAATCCCGACGACATATGGAGAGGCAGCATTCCGATGGCGATCACATCAACTCTTGATCCATTGCCGACCCGCATCGTGACCTCATCCCTTGCTAGTTGTCGCTTGTTCCGCAGCCCCTGAATCGAGTTACATATATTAGCAACCGATCCCGTATCAAATACTCAGGTGCTACTGCGGGTACTAGTCAAGTACACATCAATAACATGTATATCACATATACCTTTGTTTGCCTTGTCGTCCTTCTTGTCCGCCAAATACTTGGGGCAGTTGCGCTTCTAATGGCCAGTCCCCTTGCAATAGTAGCACTCGGTATCAGACTTAGGGCCAGCTCGGGATTTCCTTTCAGGTGCGGCAATAGATTTGCCGCCCTTCTTTCCCTCCTGCTTGCCTTTCTTTTCCTTCTTGAAACCGGTGGTCTTATTGATCATCAACACTTGATGTTCTTTCCTAATCTCCACTTCTGCAGTCTTAAGCATTGACATGAGCTCGGGAAGAGACTTCTTCATGCCCTGCATGTTATAATTCATCACGAAGCTCTTGTAGCTAGGTGGCAGAGATTGGAGAACACGATGTATGCCTAGGTCAATGGGAATCGATATTCCCAAGGACACAAGCTTATCAGCGTACCTAGACATTTTGAGTACGTGCTCACTAACAGAGTTGTTCTCCTCCATCATGTAGCTAAAGAACTTTTCAGAAGCATTATAACTCTCTACGGTAGCATGGGTATCGAAAATGATTTTCAATTCTCCCATGGTATCAAAGGCATTGCCATTTTCGAAACGCTTTCGAAGTTCTGGCTCTAGCCCATACAGTATGCCGCAATGAACTAAGTTGTGGTCCTCCTGACGAGTTATATAGACATTCTTTTCCTCGTCAGGGGCATCAGGAGCTGGTGGGGGGCCTAGAGGCGCCTCTAGCACATATTGCTTTGGTGCAGCAGTGAGGAGAATCCTCAAATTCAGAGCCCAGTTGGTGAAGATGCTACCATTCGCAGCAAATTTCTCTTTCTCCATGAACACATTGAAATTAAAAGCAGGTGGTGCCATCTACAACAGAATTTGTAAAGTTTATTTAGACTAAGTTTATGATAGATTGAGTTCAACTAATCCAAATTACTAATGAACTCCCACTCAAAAACGGCATCCCTCATGTCCTTTTGGTGATTACGTGAACCAAATCCACTACACCAAGTCCGATCTTCACGTGAGTCGGTGTAGCTTCAAAGGCGAGCATCTATATGGGCATCATATCAACTATATGACTCATTCTTAACCTTTCGGTCCGTGTTCTGAGGCCATGTCTGTACATGCTAGGCTCGCCAAGTAAGAACCTTAGTATTCGCATGTGTAAAACTGTCTTACACCCGTTGTATGAAAGCGCGGAGTCAAGTACACCCGATCATCACGTGATGTCTCGAAACACGATCCATAGAACGGTGCATACTTAAGGAAGAACACATTTTATCTTGGTATATAAACGAGGGATCATCTTACAATGCTACTAAAAGCGCCAAACTAGCAATATAAGATGCAAACATGTAATGCGTAAAGTGAGATGATACGGTCCATGCATTTGATCTCTATCATTTGCATCGTGGTATGATCTCTATCATTCCTTTGTGTGTAAGGCCAAGGTCTATGGAACTTACACGTTAATTGTGTTGTAAGAGTACCATGCATCTACTTACAACATTACCATATCAATACACTAGCCCAGCAACAATCTAAACTAGACGCCTCTAATTTATCCATTACAAGTTTTACGTGGCTTAGGGCTTTCAGAGATAGAACCGGTCTTACCTACGAACATGGAACCACAACGAGGATAACCAAGTTATTAGAAACTCGTTGTAAATCAGATATTGACTATAGTAGGAGAGACAGACACCCGCCAGCCACTTATGCAAAACTAGTTGCATGCCAGTCGTGGAACCGGTCTCATGTACGATGGCATGTAAGGTTGGTCCGGCCCGCTTCATCCCACTATGCCACCAATATCCAAAATACATGAAAGAAGCAATAACGTGATCATCATCGCCCACATATAAACATATGTGTACTACCCGTGCAAAGCACCTACGCATAGATCAGGCTCTGATACCACTGTTGGGTTCGCAGCACAGAAAACAAAAAAAATCCTACGATGAGAACTATACGCCAAGAGCTATCTACTAGATACAGAGCAATGGGTGGATATACATCCATAGAGAACTTACCCTCGAAGACAACATATTTTTGTTAACGAGTTGGAACTCGTGGATGATGTAGTCGTACGCTTGCCGATCTCAAGATCGTGTGGAAGCCCTAGCGCCGCAAATCAGCAGCGCATCCATCCTTGCACACACATTCAAGCCACCGGACAACCTCCACCTCCTCGCTCCAGCGAATCAGCGGAAGCAGCAACTCCTTCCAGACGCAAGGCCAACGGGAACATGTATCTCGTTAACCTGAGACCATGGGGGAATATCTAGAGGGGGAGAGAGATCCTTCACGAGGAGGTGTGCTTTGTGAGGGAGGAGAGGGGGGATTTTTATAGGAGAGGGGGCTCCTCCCCTCCCATGGCCAGCGGCCAAAGGGGGGTGCCCCCACCTCTTCCTCATTCATGTGGTGGAAGCTCCACTCACATCAATTCAAGCTCCACCCAAAGTTCCACTCACATGCATTAAATTTCCACCAAATTTAATGCAACTCTCAATTAATAAAACTCTTTTATTTATTTTATTCAGAATTTTGTTAATTACTTTAATTAACAAACATTCACATAAAACCCCTTGCAACATTTCAATATCACATGCAGAACCACTTTCTGCAATTTCACCCGAAACAATTCCGGTTTCCATCGAAATAATTGCAGCGCTTTGTAGTTCTTTCGTCTGAAACATATGTGCTCCAAAATGGTGTTCGGTAACCCTTAAGCGTGTCACCCTACGGTTCACGAATAATGCAGACATGATTGAGACCCTTCTTAAATCAATAATCAGAAGCGGGACTTGGAGATCCATACTGACTCCTGCACATTCAACGATGACTTCTGTGATCGTGAGAACCTTTAACGCTAGTAACTTAATCCCTTTGTCTCATGATATAATACATGTCCGAGATTCGATCATCGGTATCCAAATACCTAGTTTGATCTCGTTACCGACATACACTCTTTTCTTGTTTCCGTGATATAACATTCTAGTGATCACATCAGTTGCTTGCAAGCTATCTTAATGTGATATCACCGAGAGGGCCCAGAGTATATCTATCCGTCATCGGGATTGACAAATTCCACTCTTGATCATGATCCTCAACATAACACCTTCGTAGCACTGAACCCACCTTTATAGTCACCCTGTTACGGTGTGACGTTTGATGTTATCAAGATACTCTTCTGGTGTTAGCAATTAACATGATCTCATGGTCTAAGGACTAAGACTACTTCGTATAATGTTATAGCAATATAAACATAATGACTTTGATCGTAATGTTATACTTTGGATGAATGTTCATCACATCATTTCACAAATGCTGTGACCTCGTTATTAACAACATCCAATGTCCATGATCAGGAAACTTTGATCATCTTGTTAATCAACGAGCTAGTCTATAAGAGAGGCATAACTAGGAACCCTTTTTGTTTATTAAACACACATGTATTGATGTTTTCTATTAATACAATTATAGCATGCAAAATAAACATCTATCATATACAAGGAATACATAATAACAACTTTATTATTGCCTCTCAGGGCATATTTCCTTCAGTACTACACCTGCTACAAGACTTTCATGACATCTCTTAGGCCGCGTCAAAACCTTGATAGTGAGTTGATGAATGTGTGGATCGAGAAATTCAACCACGAGTCTGCTGTTATTACCAAGAAAATTTCGCGCCAGAAGAGGAAATACGCTTTTACACAGCACATTGTGGTATGATGTAAAGCATTGATTCTTGTTTGCACAACATTCATTACAACTGTTCTGCTACACTACTGATAATTTTTTGCTACTTTAGTTTATTGATTTTGCTACCATAGTAATATTTACTTGCTATAAATTTTTCATCATCAGGCATGAACTGTTTAAGCATGTATATTATGTTCTGCAACATTAGTTATATTTTTGTGCTACTTTTATTCCTTCATCTAGCTACAATACATTTATTTATTTGCTACCACATTTATAGCCCCATGTAGGTGTGTTACCTTTTTGATGCTACATTAATATTACTGTATTACTACTTACCTACACACATGATGTTATATTAGTTATATTTATTTGCTGCCGAGTAACAGAGCAGCAATTCCTAAATAGTTTTTTGGTGCTTCCTCATCTCACATATTTTTTCCTTCCACAAAAATAGGAGAAGCTCATTGTTGATCCAAAGTTATTCAACGCAAAAGCATGTATGGATGAATTGAAGGAAGAGAATACAAAGTATAAGATTTTCAAATGTGACCTTGTGAGTTAACATCCTCTTCCTATCTTGTTCAGATTTGCTTCATTCTTTCACTTTTTGCTACCTTATGCTACCACATTATGCTAAATAGTTGTATTCTCCTTGTTACAATGTAGCTATACTTTCCTATTGTGAAACTCAACCATTGGGCAGTTCCATGTATCAATCTAGTAGAAAAACAGATGCACATTTTTGATTCAATGAAAGGTGCCAAGGAGGCTGGTTTGTTGGATGAAAGTGCACGCAATCTGGTTAGTACTTCTTCTGTAGTTTTTTTATTGTTGTGCTTTTTGGTTGATGGAAGAGTAACCATACAATGTTTTTGTTCTTTATTGTAGTACAAAAACGTTGCTGATCTTATCAAACAGTCGAAATTGGCAGATAATATTAACTTTGACACATTCCTACTCACCAATCCCGATCACCCGCAGCAGACTACAATGTAAGATTTGCTTCATATCAATCCTTATGACATAGTTTACATAGCAGCAAACAAATACTACATTCTGTTTTATTATTGCTACCATAGTTTACATAGTATGCTACCTTAGAATTCTACACTTGCTACCTATATTTCTTGCTTGCCTTTTTCACATATCTATTTGTTTGTTTTCTGGCAGATTTGATTATGGATTATTCTGCATCCTCTTCATGGATAACCGCACTGGAAAGTTCATGGATGAATTCGACAACAACGCAATACCAGATCTGAGGAAGGTTATTGCATCAGATTTGATCAAGGCAAGACAAAACAAAGGATCCATTCAACAACTCATGGATGATGAGTTGCAAAAGAAGCGTAGCTAGGGGAGAAACTGTTTGAGCATGTGAAAGGCAGTTTGTTGGAACTTTATTTGTGATCTTTAGTGTTGCTATCTTGCACTTGTATGGTCAAAAACTCATGTAACCATGGATGTGTTTTGTGTTCTCGCAAATTGTCATGTTGGATGGACAACGGTTTGATCCCGTTGAAATGATATGATTGTCACAATATTATCTATTGATCCTGCAAGTGTTTTAGTTTTGCTAAAAATATAAGTATTGTTTGTGCTACATACATGTGGCAGAATTGCTACATATGAAAATTACTCCAAACATGCTGTCAATTTTTTTGACTCGACACATTTGTTTACTTTGCTACATATGTATAAAAAATTTGCTACATGCATGGACATCTTCTGCTACCCACTTGTCCAAAAATTGCTACAGGTTTCAACACGAAAACGCTACAAGCTGAATACTCTTGCTTCCATTATAAAATACACCAACAATATTTTGCTACCTACATGTCCATAATTGCTATATATAAGAACAAACATGAACCACAAGATAAACTGTATGCTTCAATTGATCAATAATTTTGCTATCATCAAAAGTATGTCATATCACAAACATGTCTTGGGATATTAAAATAAGATAATTTTATGCATCAGGATGATGCTACATGTACACTGAATATATGCTACACAATAGTTACAACAGTGCTACACCTGCTAGTACATGTAGCTGCATGGCTAGAGTTTCAACTCTATTTTCACAGCATTGCCCGCAATCAAAGCTTCCATGTAGACGCATTGTTGCACCGTGTGACGTTCTTCATGGTAGTATGGGCATTTTTGCTTTCTTGGCTTCCTGTTTGTCTTTGTTGTTGTATCATTAGTTTTCTTCTTCTTTGGCTCTTGAGCTTTTTTCCTTCTCTTTGCATTTGCTTCATCACGAAGCTCAACCAATGGTTTGTTCCGCTTCGACTTCTCGGTTGGTCGCCCTTTTGGCTTTACCCTTGCAGGGTTCTTCAACGTGCTACTAGGAGCAATACATTGGTTTTCTTACATTGGTTTTCGTACATTGGCTTTACCCTTACATTGGTTTTCTTGCAGATTTTTGTTTTCATCATGTTGTGGAGCAATACCTTTGTGTGGTTGAACATTTTCTGACCATCCTTCTTGCTGCCTTTCTTCTTGTTGTGTAGCATTTTTGGTTTTACTCATGGTTGCTACAATCTGACTCGCCTCATCAATCATCTTGGAAACAACAACATATGTTTCATCACTGAAGCAAGCATCCAAAGCGAGCTCATTCATCTTTCTGCAAAAAGCATTATACTTGAGAGTATTTGCTCCCGGAATCCCAAATCTGATGCTATTTGTCCCTGGATCAGGTGCAGGTGTTGAGGCTGCAACAGACCACCTATGAAGCATGTACTTATCCGGAATTTGCTGCACATTCATATGCACCATCACCCTTACTATGTGAGGGCATATAATGCCACACATCTCAAATGTGTTGCACCCACACTTGTAGCACTCATCATTAAGAACAACTTGAACCTGATATGTTTTGACACCATAACCGGGGTTTGGAATGAGATCAAAACACATGCCCTCACCCTTTGCCTGCACTGGGTAAAACCTTGTTGATTTCTCAATCATCTTTTGGAACCTTGTAAATATCTCCCTAGTATAAAACTCCAGCCCCTGCTTTTCAATGTTGTAACTGAAAAAATTATGTTGATGAAAGCACTGTCAGAATGATGCTACATCAGGAGTTTTGTTTTTCTACAATAGTTGTACAAACATGCTACAAGTGTTCAGAGAAATGCTACTGAACATAAATCTGCAAGGTACAAACTCACCTCCCCCATAGTGGTGTCGTTGTTGTATCCATTGTGAATGCTGCATTATCTTCTCGGTCTAGCATCAGGTTTTGGCACAATTCATATTGCTACACAAAGTTCCAAATCAAGTCACTTGGGCGAATTAATGTTTTGAAATAGGAGTTTAGTCCTTCAGATCTCCCCGTTGTGCTTGTAAATGGAAAGAAACTGTGACTGAAGTAGACATGCGCCCATGACTTTCTACTCTTCCACATATTCTGAAGATGTGTGTTCTCAGCCATAGCAAAAGTTTGCAACATATGCTGCCAGCATATCTCAAATTATACTATGGTGTCCGTGTTGTAAATGCATGAGTAGAACGCTGCAGCAAAAGCGCTACCTTCTACCAAGTGTTGACCAAGCTTTGTTCTCGCTAATCTCAGCACATGGAAGATGGAGCATCTGTGAATTGAATCAGGAAATATGTTTGAAATTGTTGTTGCCATTGCATGGTCCTGATCTGGCATAATATGGTCTGGAGCCAAACCGTTCATTGCTTCCTTGATTTTGTTAAATACCCAGCTGAATGTGTCAATTGTTTCATTTGGTAGCAAAGCACAGCCCAACACAATTATGTGTGTGTGTGGTTGTTGATGCCCACAAGTGGAGCAAAGGGCATGTTGTACTTGTTGGTACAAAATGTAGTGTCGAAAAACACAGAGTCCTTGTACTTGGGGTACAAGGCCCTTGTCCTGCCATCAACCCAAAATAGAGCTGTTACTGCGTTGTCTTTGTCCACCATCTTATCAAAGAAGAATGTCAAGCTCTCTGCTTGTCTCCTTTCAAAGTACTCAATCGTCATGCTCATGTCTCGTTGAGACACTTCCTCCCATAGCATAGTTCTAATGTTGGACACAGCACGCCTAACATAACCGAGGCACCTCGGGTCACCACCGTGCACACTTCCGAGGCAGCCCATCATTTGTGTCGTGCTTATGTTTTGATTATGCAAAGTTTGTATGAACTGAAAGTCCTCCTCGAAAACTTTCCTGTGAGATCGGTAGTAGCGTCTTCTCCCAATTTGCTTCACCAGTTGGTGTGTGTGCTCTTCATTGAAGACTATTACAGTCCAAATTCCATTCCTCTTCCCAACTAGCATTCTAGCTTCACAATCATGCCGAAGCACCCTGTTCTTTTGCCTAATGTATTTAACATCCATCTTGAGGCCAGCTTGTTTGCTACGTGACTTTTGTGCAGTAAAATGACTCATGTCCATGCTCTCACCTTCTCCCAAAGTAGCAACACCAGATGCATCCTTACTAGCAATTTTCCTTCAACAACTGATTTTTCTGCATGGACACACTAAAAAATCATACTAAGAATTTGCATCCTTTGATGCACCTCTTGCTGTGCTATACTTGATGTTTCCAATTCTTGAGCCAAAACCAAGCTTGAAAGCATAGTCATTGTACACTTGTTGTGCTACTTGTCATACCAACATACGGAACAAGAGGTTACGAGCAAATCTCTTCACCAGCTTCTTTACCAGCAGCAAAAGAAGCATTGCCACTTGTTGCACTTTCTACCCTTGTAGCAAACTCTTGACTAGAGTTTCTTGCAGCAGCAGGACCTTCAGAAACAAAATTGGGTGTAGCAAATGCTTCAGCGGCGACATATCCTTCAACACCATATCCTTCAGCTAGCTGGTTGAGGTCAAATCCTCCGAGTATGCTATCAAACACAAACCCTTGAAATTCAAATAACGAAAGTTCAGTTTGAAACCTTTTGCTACACGATAATATGTTGAAGCTTTAAACCATAATTGTGCAACCTATTAACATGAAGCAAATTTAGTTGCTGCATAATAGTACCATAGTATCTGTACAATACAGTACATGTTAGTATTTTGTAGAGTAGCAACTTTGATTCATGATGATGCATGAATAATATGTTAGTAATGCCATCACCTTCTCCCAAAGTACTATAAACCAAGGAACAAAAGTAGCAGAATAATATGTTAGTACAAACTCAGGAGCAAAAGTCCTTTGATTCATGCTGCAGAATTTTGCTACTTAATTCGGTACACTACATTACATGTTCTACTGATTTCATTGCAGCATTTTGCTACAATGGTACATTTTTTCTGCTACCTAGTAGCACCATCTGAAGCAACAATGGTGAGAAACCCTAGCAAGGAAAATTAGGAAGAGATGGAGTGCTCACCGACGGAGCTGGCTCTTCAAGCTCAAGATCTTGGTTAAAAAATACCGGGGGATTCACGTGCTGTGCTTGATTCAGATGCAGCAACGGCCTCGCGGCAGCGACGCTCGCCGGATCGGAGTCATGGCGCCGCTGTGTGGCAGGGTTCGATCCGCCGCTCGAAGAGACGATTGTCGGAGGTCTAAGGTGGTGAGGATGGCCAGAAGGTGAGTACAATATGGAGGAGCGAAGTTGGCTCATCTCCGGCGCCGCGAGAGGAGATCGACGCCGCGTCGCCCTCCGTCGTCCTCCCAGCGATGCCTCTCCTCGCAACCGTCCCGCGATATGTCTGATCTATAATTTTACTACAACGAATTTTTTTTGCTACCGTATAGCAAAAGCATACTATAAGGGAGATCAGACGGTTTAGGTGGTATCGATTGGACGGCTCTGAACCAAGGGGATCGCGGGGATCTATCCGGGGACGGGGACGCGTAGCATGTCCAAAAGAATTCAAGCGAAAAACAAAAACGCGTATTAGCTAGGAGAGTCCACGCTCGCTGCCTTGTGCTTCCTCCCCTCCCTTCCAAAACCCAATAGAAAAACCGCACCTTCCCTCCCTTTCCCCCACCTCCCCTCGACCCCCTCGCCAGGAAGATCGGATCCCGAGCGGGCCGCGTATCCCCCCTGATCGCTCTTCCACTCTGCCCTGCTCCGGGGACCGGGGGCACTTTATACTTGAGAGAATCTAGTCCGGCAGAGGGAAGAAAGGAAATGTTATCCCTTTGATTGATGCGACGGGTTCTTGGCTGGGGTGGTAGGGCGTCGCTGGATATGGGCTGCTTCTCTTGCTTCGATTCACCCGCAGATGAGCAGTTGAACCCCAAGGCAGGTGGTGGTAGGTATGGAGGTTCGTCATTGGCGGCAGCCGCTTATGGTGGCGGCCGGCTGGGTGAGAGGGGCTACCCGGAGCTGCAGCACCCCATGACAGCGCCGCGCATCGAGAAGCTCTCCGCAGGTGCGTTCACTATAGATCCGATAGTGATTGGTAGAATCGGACAGTAGAGGTCCATACTCCCCTCCTCCCGTAGCACTGTTGTTCTTGCTGATCTGTGCGTGAGGAATCAGCGCGAGTAACTGTAGAATTATCTGTGCGTGTCTAATTAGCGGAACTAAGTGTGAATTGTTTACAATAAACAAAGAGGAAAGATGGACTATTTTGGAGTTGTTGGATACTTATGTGTAGTTGGATTCATTATTGTGAGATCAGAAATAAAGGAGATGAACTTTTAAGATTATATGGCGAGACAGTACTATGTCACTCCATTTGATTGGAATTGCAATCCTCGTATTTGGGTGAACCTATTTGTTACCTTTATTGAATTTGCACACACCTGCAGGGGCTGGGAATATCAGGGCGAAAAATAATGGTATAGCAAGGGAGGCTTCTGTGCCAAAAGATGCTAATGGGAATGCCATCTCGGCACAGACTTTCACCTTCCGAGAGCTAGCGACCGCGACTAGGAATTTCAGGCAAGAGTGCTTTCTGGGAGAAGGAGGATTTGGACGTGTTTACATGGGCCGTCTGGAGAGCACAGGCCAGGTAACTTGTTTTTTTCTGAAGTTCCATCTTGTTGTTCTCTTGCCTTCTGCTGAGGAGGATGGAGATGGCAGTTACCTTTTCATTAGTAATGTCTAGAATATATGGACTGAAAATTGTTAGAAGTGGTGGATACCCACATAAAAATAGTCTACGCTGTGAAACATTAGGTGCTCAAAGCAGCTCATTTGCTTAGGATGTACACCTCCTGTACTTTTCTGCTGCTAGTTTGTTGAATGACTTGATCAAACAATTGATGGGCTGTTGTTTGCATGAAATGAGATAGTTTGTAAATCCAGAGAAATTAGATGACTTCAAAACCTACTATTAAGGTGCTGGGTTATTGCTGCAGGTTGTTGCTATAAAGCAGCTTAATAGGGATGGGCTTCAAGGGAATAGAGAATTTCTAGTGGAGGTTCTCATGCTTAGTTTGCTGCACCATCAAAACCTTGTCAGTTTGATTGGTTATTGTGCGGATGGAGATCAGCGCCTTCTTGTTTATGAATATATGGCATCCGGATCATTGGAAGATCATTTGCATGGTAAGATGCTCCCTTCCTTTCTTGTATATGGAAACTGTTCGCATAGGATCACCACCGGTCAATTCTTTCTGCCTATCTTCTTGTCTTAATGCATTTCAGTATCTCGATGTATATCCTTTTATATTTCCTTCTGTCACATGTTAGCATGAGTATGGATTGTAAATCTGCAAATGAGATATAATAACTTTTTTATGATCTAACATTCTTGCCAATACATTCTCCCTCCTTAATTCTTGTAACTAAACTTCAGCAGTGAACTCATTGAGGCTGCCATCCAGTTCTGTCCGTGTTTGCCTATCTGTGTACTCTTTATTTGGCTGCATCCCTATACATGACTCTTTCTTTCCATACTCCCAAATGTTTATTGTCGCAGTGCAAAGTTTTTTCCATACTCCCAAATGTTTATTGTCGCAGTGCAAAGTTTTGGCTCATTCTGTAGCCCATAAAATATTAAAATCGACAATCCCCCTTTACCCTACTGAATTTTGCATCTTTGAAGGCATTTGCATGATGTATGAGAGCATACTGTTCACTCTCAACCGTGACTTGTAATAGCTGTTATGCTTCCGCATTGAGTGATGCTCATAGCCATCTTGGTTGAAAAATGCAATGTGTCAAGAGTAAGTGTCATTTAATCATATCCTTCTAAGTTGATGCATGACTTTGCAACTGTTATCAGTTTTGAACTATCTCTCAAGTTATTTGACCTATTAGCTCAGGTTACCATTTGTTCTGGCTGCTTGGAGCTTTGAAGGTAATGGGGGTGGGTCACAGGAGGACGAGTTCGTCCTTTGCGTCCTGGTGCCGTTGCCGGCTATTAAAGGGTAGCAAGGATTAGATCGAGAGAAATTAGAGGGATCAGGAATAGTAGGTAGAAGGTAGATTTGGTTGTTTACTGCCTGCCCTAAACACATGGGATACACATCCTCTTATAGGAGGACCAGCCGCTAGGCGACCTTGTGCCCAAAACCAAGACATGTAGTACACAACTAGGATTCTATTTAAACTAACTCATGTTACCCTATTTTGCCTAATTGTTCTATCCTGCAGCAATAATTGGACTTGACTAACTATAGCTATGACAACAGCTATGCTACTAATGCCACAACAGTACTCCCCTCTTCAGATACAGCTCATCCTCGAGCTGTAATTCACGTGGCTCTTTCTCCTTAGCATCATCAATAACTTAAAGGTAGAAAAAGCATTGACAATGATGGCCTCTTGAGATTTTTTCGTCGTAGTTGAAACACAATCCCTTCTCCCTTCTTTCCGCCATCTCTGGCTGTCAATCAGCGGAGCGCTCGTCCATCCCCAACTAGAACTGAACTAGTCAAGGGCATACCTTGTAGCTGTCTTGTGGGCATGTATGACTTCTCGATGGAGGGTGCTTCTATGATGGAAGCAGCTGCGACTTTAGCCCCCCGTTCATGAGCACAGGCAAGGCTCATTGCTGTGTCCAAATCTCGCGGGTTATGCAGCTCCACATCGATCTTCAACAGGTCGATCAAGCCAGAGGTGAAGATGGATTGTGTCGTGGACAAGGCGTTAATGTGCCCTAGAATTGCTAAAAACTTTTCTTGGTACTTTGCGACAGTCCCTATGATCCGAAGCCTTGTTAATTTGCCTAGAAATTGGATCGAACCGGAGGGCCAAATCGAATATGGCAACGATTTTTAAAGCGAGGCCACAAAGGGATGTCTTCGTTGCGCTGCAGCTGCATGTACCACGTCTGCAATTCCAGTAATGTGGTATGCAGAAAGCCACACCTTGTACGCTTCGTCTGTCCTCTTTCCGTTCCCCAAAAGAATTGCCCACATCTGTTTAACCATCCGAGCGAATCTTATTTTCCATCATAAGTTGGAAATCTAACTTGTGGTAGCAAGGTATGCCGTCTGTATCAACGAGGTGTGGCATGCCTGGTGGCACCTGCGACGTGATAAACTGGGACCACGGTGGCAGGGAACACTGCTGCCCTAGGGCCATTGACGTTGGCAACCCAAAGCCGACCGTAGTCAAGGTGGAGGCATCAACAGTAATGTTTGTGACCAAATTCGTAGCAGCCGACGATGTTGACAGTGGTAACTGCGATGTGGATGGATGAGGCGGGAACAAGCCTGCTTGACCGCCTGGTTTGAGCTCCAGCGCCTTCACTCGGATCTCGAGCGTGGCGATGCTGTCCTATATTTCCTTGTTCGCCTCTTGGTTTGTAGCATTGCTTTTGCGTAAATCAAGGATTGCTGCCAGAATGTCGTCTGTGGTGCATGTTGTTTGCTTCGCCATGTCTGCCTCGGAAGCCATGGTGGTTGGCTTTGATACCGGATGTTGTGGCTGCTTGGAGCTTTGAAGGTTATAGGGGTGGGTCATAGGAGGGCGAGTTCGTCCTCTGCGTCCTTGTGCCCTTGCCAATGATTAGAAGTGTAGCAGGGATTAGATTGAGAGAAATTAGAGGGATCAGGGATTAGATTGCGCCCTCTTCCCGGTCGACGGTGGCGGCCACGCCTTGGTCACCAAAGGTGACGAGCGGTTTTGCGCGGCCTCCGTCGATCTCCTTCGCGTGGGGGGTAGGCACCTTGAGTCTGCGTCGGTGGATCCAGGCTGCGGCGCTCCAACGACGCCGACTGGCGGCTCGGATGGGAGGCGCGGAAGAGCAGAAGGGGGTCTGGTGTGGATCTAGCGGCGGTGGCGGCTGCCCTGCGGCGATGTTGCTCCCTGAGTCCCTCTCAATCTCTGGGTTTGGCCATGGGCTCAAGAGGGCTAATGGCTGACCCGCTTGTTTCGATTGCCGGTAGCTGGCCAGCGGTGTGGGGACTGCTGGTTTGGCCCGAATAATGGAGGCGGTCCTAGGGTTTGTCCCGTGCGAAGATCTGCTTGATGCTTGCCCTCGTTGATCTGGTTGGCGTGTCGAGTTCCGGAAGGCTCCGCCGGCGAACTCCCATGGGCGCATCAGGCCTGGAGAGCTGGATCGGAAGGTATTCGGTCGTGCGTACCTTGTTTTTCTGGCCATTTGGTTTCAGCGGGAGCGTTGCGAAGCTCTGTTGTTTGTTCCCACCAAGTGCCATTCAATGAGCCATGGTGAAGTCAGATGCGGAGAATGTCAGGAAAGCGGAAATATGACGGCAGCGATGGTGATTTGAGTCTTTGTGGCGACGGCGAACTGGCTGCGTGATCTATGACTCGCAACAGCGATTGTTTGTGAGGGGAGACAACACAGGAGGAGTTTCCAGTCTTACCTTACAGTGTGAAAATCCAAGGTCTGGCCTTAACTGGTTGTGTCTGGCAATGGCCTTGTTGAAGGCATTGTTTTGCGAGCGAGGACTTTCTCCAGGGTGAAAACCTATGATCTTTGATCGGGTAACGACGACGCTTGTGCACTGTTTCCTTCTTGAAGGCGTTGTTATTGGAGTGAAGGACTACTGGTGTTGTTCTGGTGGTGTTAGTGTCGTTGCTTTGAGGAATAGTTCTCTGTAGCGGGATTTTTCTTTTTTGTAATTCTTCTTTCTTCTTTCTGGGCTGCGTGCATGTGTAAGGCCGCTAGGGCATGCGTTGTTGCAGAGGTTGTTGCAGAGGCTGGGTGTAATTAGTATCCCGTGATATTAATATATACTCTTTTCCAAAAAAAGGTAGAAGGTAGATTGGATTGTTTGTTGCCTTCCTAAACACATGGGATACACATCCTCTTATAGGAGGACCAGCTGCCAGGGGACCTGGTGCCCAAAACCGACTGCAAGACTTGTAGTGCACAACTAGGATTCTATTTAAACTAACTCATGTTAGAGCATCTCTAGTCGCATGCTGCCGTGATAGTACAGACCTGATCGTTGTTTGGGGGACGTCGCCGCGCCCTGTCTTGTTTGTGGCATGTTTGTTCCTAGCCGTGTGCCCAAACAACGCTATGTAGGCCGAACGATTGTTCGCAAACCGAACAAAATTTGTTGACATTACAATGGATTTTTACAAACTAAACGAAATTTAACTATTAAACGGAAACTACATTTTAAACGGTGCTAAGCATCGCTGATCTGGCTAGATGGACCTGCCTCATCGTCGATCCTGGCGCAACGCATCCTAGCTTCCAACTCGACCTGCTTATGGGCCTGCCTTGCCTACCGTGCTTCTACCATCTGTCGGCGCGTCCCAGCCTCTAGGTGGCGCCCTTCAGCGTGCCACTGGTCGTTTCGCGCCGCCTTGGTTGTTTTGCGCAACTGTTGCTAATACTTGTTTTGAGCAATCCCGGCAGCCTTGCGAGCGGCGGCAGCGGTCTCATTCTCTACATTGATGCGAAGAATGGCCTGCCGCTCCCTCTCCATGAGGTGGCAGGCGTTCTCCAACCGCGCCCTCTATAGGGATATCTCTATGCCACGGGCTCCAAGGTACCAGTCGATCTCGTCGAGGGTACGGACCTCGTTGGTCCTCCTGCTCACTCTTGTAAGAGTCTAGGACGGCGCAGTGCAGCGGATTAAGCACCCCCCTCCATCTCGTCCTTATCAGTCGAGGAGAAGTCGAGCGGGTTGGAGTTGTTGTCGTCCGAGGAGGGCGGAGGAGCTGGTTTCGGCGGCAAGGCGTGCTGCGACGCCGCAGGAATGGGGGCCCAACAAGTAGGCAGGCGTGAGGCATGGCGCGTAGCCGACAATGATTAGGAGGAAAAGAAAGGCTAGTGTTGTTACCCTAAAAAACAAATCACTTGAACAAGAGAGGATGAACTTAAGAGTTTTTGTGCTATGTTACTTTGCAACTTTTTTGCTCTTTTATTTATCTGAATAGGGAAACGTGCCAAGCCATATGCTCTACTAATCGTGCCATCCCATGATCCGAGCTTCATGCTAAACGATCTACGACAGAGTCAGAGGCGCACAAACCGCAACCGTCTGACGCGATATCGAATCAACTAAAAAAAGGCAACTACTTAATTGCGAAACTGATAGCGTCACGAAACAACAAATGACAATAGAAAATTCTGAGAATGGGAGGGAGGTAGGGTTTACTCCAAGAATCTCCCCCTCAACCCCGACGAGCGACCTTGGTATCGACGATTCCGATCTGGCCACGCAACTCCTGGAAGCGAACCTGGCCAAGCGGCTTCGTGAGCAGAACGGCCTTCTGCTCACTGGTTTCGATGAACTCCACGATGATAGCTCTCTTTTCAACACAGACACGAATGAAGTGATAACACAACTTGATGTGTTTGCTGTGGTTGTGGAGCACTAGGTTTTTGTAGAGCGAGATCGCCAATTTATTATCGATGAAGATGGTCGTTGGCGTGGTGTCCTTGTTCAGCGACCAAGAAGACGAGCTAGCCAAATGCCTTGACACACTGCCGTTGCCGCGTCGATGTACTCCGCTTTGCGGGAAGATGTCGCGATGACCTTTTGCTTTTGTGACTGCCAGCTAACCGAATCGTCGCCAAGGAAAAACAACACCGATCATGTGCTCTTCCTCGAGTCCATGTCCACGGCGTGATCAGAGTCACTGAACCCGTCAATGTCTCGCTGTCGTCGTGATGATATAGACCCGTGCAAGAGTGTTCCTGCTACGTACCTCAGGAGATGTTTGGCTGCTGCGAGGTGATCGCCGACAGGTGCCTCCATAAACCTTCTTAGGAAACGCACGGCGAAAGTAATATCCACGTGGGTTTGTGTCAGGTACCGGAGGCTACCGATGATGCTTTGATAGAGCGTGACATCCATAGACTCCTTGCTCTCCTTGCTAAGGTCGTAGCGAGCCTCCATTAGCATGTGCACGGTGTTGCACCCCGCCATGCCTGCTTTCTCGAGAAGCTTGACAACTTATGTGGTCTGACTGACTGTGGTGCACTGCTGCCCTTGCGCTACCTCCAGGCCAAGATAGTATCGCTGCAGTCCTAGGTCGCTCATACAGAACAAGCGCTTCATTTTGCCCTTGAAGTGATGCACTTCCTCCTGCTGAGCACCGGTGATGACTAGATCATCGACATAAACATCGACGACGAGCAGTTCGCGACCAGTGACACGCGCGTAGACACCATGCTCTATGGTGCTGAGCCAAGGGTCGTGAGGCTCGAGTCCAGCTTAGCCGTTGGGGGTTAACCCATAGGGGTGCCCGATCTTTCACGATTCTCAAGAACGGGGGATTCACAGGGAAGAGAGAGGGGCGGAGACTCCACGGATGCACACACGAAGAACACGACGATAACTCACGCACACGTGATACACAAAGACAAGCATATGGCTCACGTCGGTGGCTACCGATCCAAAACAATCCCTAGGATCGGTGTTGGTCAAGAAACTCTCTCTACCCAATCGGTGAGCGTGAGGATCTTGGTGAGATCTTGACAACTTTGCTAGAGACAACTCCAAGCAAAGGCCTAGTACAGTATGGATGCTCAATGCATAATCCAAAGAGGTAGGGGGATAATAGGTCTTCCTTATCAAGGAAGATGAGACCAAAATTAGATAGATTCCACAAAGGGTGGTTTTCTTCTAGTTAAAGGGTGAGCCATGGGGGCTATTTATAGTGCTAGGGGCGAAAGGGTAGGTAAAGGGAATACTCTAGGGCATCAAACCCGAATCTGTGCGCAAACAGATAATTTCAGCGATAAGTCCGGCGGCGTCGTGCTGGTCGCTTGTTTGGTTCGGCGGTGACGGGACACGTACTGTAAGCGGTTTCGGCGACCGTCTAGGGCCTCTGGGTCAGGCGCTAACGATTCCGGCAGAGGTTCCGGCGAAATGGTTCTAGCGTCGGATTGTCTTGGCGATTCCGGTGGGCCGGAGCTAGTGCTGAATTCAGCTGTCGCTCCCTCTTGCGTGTATTTGGTTCCTTCTCTTGGCGTTCCTTAGGGTTCATAGGTGAGGATACACAAGGTATTGACATGAAGTAGTAGGCAATTCAAAGGATTGTCGAAGTCACACATAGAGAGGAGTGAGTTTACCTTATCAGGTAGGAGCTTGGCTTGGGAACAGGTCACTGGTCCACTTGGGGGACTTGGCATAGTAGATGGAGTGATGTCGGGAGGACGTGCTACATCATTTGCGTTCCATGCTCTGGGTGCTTGACGCATGCCGTCAGGCGCCTTGTGCAGCCTGTAGATGTTGTGTTCGTGTTTGTCGGCGTTGAAGCCGGGCAGTTGCGACATGTAAACCTACTCCTTGAGGCTGCCATTAGGAAAGGCAGATTTCACGTCCATGTGGTGGACCTCCCATCTATGGTGCGCTGCTAGTGCAAGGATTAGTCTCACGGATTACATCCTTGCCATGGGCGCGAACACCTCGTCGAAGTCCACGCCGACGCGTTGGATATACCCTTTGTTGACGAGTCTAGCCTTGTGCTTGACGATGCTCCCATGTTCGTCCTTCACCTTGAAGACCCATTTGAGGCCAATTCCACGGTGGCCTGCAGGAAGGGAGGTGAGTGTCCAGGTGCCATTGTCGTCGATGGACTGTAGTTCATCTAGCATCGCCTGGCGCCAACAGTCCTCGGCGAATGATGCAGATTCTTCTCTTGTGACGAGGTGCAGCTCCTTATCGTCACTGTGTCCCTCCACTAGCACTGGGCGATCAACGCATCGAGGGTGTGTAGTTGGTGTCGAGGGGTGACCTCGGCAATGCCCATTGTTATGGACTTGGGTTGATGGGAAGGGATAGCGCTAGTGATTTCGTCGGCCTAACAGGCAAACAGAGGAGGCGATTTACCCAGGTTCAGGCCCTCATAGAGGAAACCCTACTTCCTGCTTGTCTGCTCGTATTATCAATGGAGAGTACAAACTCGTTGAGTTGACTAGATGTGATCTCGCCGAGAGAGGGGCATATGTATCTGATGTCTATTGTCTTGATCTATTGTGAGGTATCGGGTCGTGTCCTCCTCGTTGGTCCCTCCTAGCCTTTATATATGGGGAGGCTAGGTCTTGGGTACCAATACGAGTTGGTTACAAGTTAGAGTTTGTATGTAGTCTAGTCTTGGACTTTCCTTGTCTTGTATACTTGGAGTTTGTGTCCTTATAGGCTTTGTATCTGTTGGATCATCATGGGCTTCATGGATCTTGGTAATCTTCGAGTGAGCCTTCCGTCGGTCCGCACCATATATACCAATAGTGGGGACCCAAAGGGTCATGCCCATGTCAGTAGCCCCCGAGACTCCACTTGAGTCGTAGACTCGGGTTGAGTCTCCAAGTACTTTTTAATTTGCTCAGAAGGTGAACTCGAAGATTTCTTCGGACGCGTGAACTTCTCGACTGTCTTGTTTGTCTGATGCAATGGATGAAGTTGTCTTGTTCTTGAAGTGATGTTGGCATTTCCATCTTGTGCTCCCGATGGGAGTAACCGTTGAGGCTACACTCGGGTAGGCTCAAGGTTATTCTTCTGTCGACTCCATTGGATGATTTTTGCTTTTTCTTTCGGGTGTGCGGCTAGCGCTCCCGATGGGAGTAACCCTCGAGGCTACGTTTGAATGTTTGCATTCGAGTGTAGGCTTAGAGTTGTTCTTCGTGTACTTTCGCTTTTTATGTCAACTCTACAGGAGGATTTTTCTATCGGGTGCGCGACCAGTGCTCCCTATGGGAGTAGCTCCTGAGGCTATGTTCGGTTGCTTGCATCCGAGCATAGGCTAAGAGTTACTCTTTTTGTAGATTTGCTTTTATGTTGACTCTGTAGGAAGAATTTATTTTCTATCGAGTAGGCGAACTGTAAGTTCAATAAGTTTGTCATGGGGATTTTGGTATAGCGAGTCTGGTGCATCCGACAGATCGGGAACCAGTTAATTGTTCTTGGGCAAAAACATCGTGAACCTTCTTCAAACTCAAGTCTCCGGATTCGAACCTGGTACATACTGGTGTAATTCAGTTCGGGCCATTGAGGTCTCATCGAGTACTGAATTCTAGTTTTTGCATTTCGGGTACCCAACGCGTCCGTTGGGATTTTCATCATATTATTGATATGGAAATTTTCTAGCAGAGCGCATTCGTGTGTGATTACCAGGCCTCACGGGACGGATCCCGGGGTCTTATCTTCATGTCGTGGACACGACATTCAAACATGTTATCGCGGCGGATGCGGTCTGAGAATTCAAAATTTTTGTAGACTCCGTAGGAGGAAATTATTTTCTATCGGGTGCGCGACCAGCGCTCCCGATGGGAGTAGCCCCTGTTAGTCGCTGAATTCTAACTCTCATCGAGGGAGAGGATGACACAAGGAGTTGGGGCAATTTTCTGGTTTCTATTTCTCACACAAATGCCATGCCAACCTGAGGGGTTGGGGATACATACTTATAGGCTGCTAACCAGCCAAGGATATGCTAGATGCTAGTCTAAGATGCTGGTCTAAGATGCTAGTCTAAAGGCAGCAGTCAAGGATGCTCTATCTAACAACCAGTCCTTGATGCTCTATCTCTAACTGCTAGTCCTTGACACAAGGACCATGTGTGCTGTCCCACAAAGACCATAGGACAGAGACTTATCCATCATTCTCCCCCTAAGTCTTGTGCGTCGTCTTGTGGGAAGGCTGGACCATCCCAATCCTGGAGCAGAGTCCGACGAACGCGATCCGCCCAAGAGGCTTGGTGAGCAGATCTGCAAGCTGATCCTTGGTGTTGATGTAGCTCGCCGTGATGCTCCCTTCATCCAAACAGCTTCGGATGAAGTGGTACCTCACCCGGATGTGTTTGCTCCGCTCGTGGAACACGGGGTTCCTCGCCAGGGCCAGAGTGGACTTGCTGTCCACCCTGAGCTCCACCGCTCTAGTGTCTCGACCGAGGAGATCACCAAGCAGTCGAGCGAGCCAGAGCGCCTGAGTGGAAGCGGTGGAGGCCGCTATGTACTCGGCCTCGCAGCTAGACATGGCCACCACCTGCTGCTTGACTGACTGCCAGCTCACGAGGCACTTGCCGAGGAAGAAGAGGATCCCGCTTGTGCTCTTGCTGGTGTCGATGTCGCCGGCGTGGTCGCTGTCGCTGTACCCGACGAAGTGTGTCGCCCCAGGGCACCTAGGGTAGTAGAGACCGTGGTCGAGAGTCCCCGCAATGTAGCGGACGATCCTCTTCACGGCCTGCTGGTGCTCTGTCGTTGGTCGCTGCATGAACCGACTAACGTAGCCGACGGAGAATGCCAAGTCCGGCCGTGTGTGGGCGAGGTAGCGAAGGCTCCCCACAAGACGCCGGTACTGCGTAGCGTCCACCTCCTTCGTCGTGCTGTCGCGGCTGAGCTTCAGCCTCTCCTCCATCGGAGTGAGGGCTGGGTTGTAGTCGGTGAGCCCAGCTAGCTCAATGATGCGCTTGGCGTAGGCGGTCTGTCGAAGCGTGATCCCGGAGTCGTCCTGGTGCACCTCGATTCCCAGGTAGAAGGAGAGGGGCCCCAAGTCACTCATCTGGAAGGTGGCCTTCATCTCTTCCTTGAACGCCGCCACCTCCGCATCCTTGGTGCCGGTGATCACCAAGTCATCGACGTAGACGCCCACTAGCAGGGCATTTCCTCCATTGCCCCGCCGGTAGACGGCTGCCTCGTGCGGGCTTTGCTCGAAGCCCATCCCCTTTAGCGTGGAATCCAACTTGGCATTCCACGCCCTCGGTGCCTGCCGTAAGCCGTAAAGAGCCTTGCGCAGGCGGAGCACCTTGCCCTCCTTGCCGGGGATCGCAAATCCCGGCGGCTGGTGCACGTAGACCTCCTCCTTCAAGTCACCGTTAAGGAACGCCGACTTGACATCCATGTGATGGACACGCCAGCCCTCCTGGGCAGCCAGCGCAAGGAGGAGTCGCACGGACTCCATCCGTGCCACGGGAGCGAAGGCGTCGTCGAAGTCGACCCCCTCCTGCTGCACGAAACCTCGTGCCACCAAACGAGCCTTGTGCTTGACGATGGCGCCAGCTTCATCCCTCTTCAGCTTGAACACCCACTTAAGGGTGATCGCGCGGTGACCATGAGGGAGGTCAGCAAGCTCCCAGGTGCGGTTCTGCTCAACCGCATCCATCTCCAGCTGCATCGCGGCGCGCCATGCCGTGTCTCTCTCGGCCTCTGCAAAAGACCGAGGCTCGCCTTCATCACACGCAAGGTGCAACTGCGCCTCCAGGTCGTGTGGCACCAGTCCCGGCACCGGCTGGTCGCCGAGAAGGTTCTCCATCGTGCGGTACCGCAGCGGCTCGCCGTCGTAGTACGCGTCGATGCGCTCCTCGTCGTGAGGGAGCGGGGAAGCGAACTCCACCGGGCTGTGCTCGGCGTGAGCTGGTGGTGGAGTAGACGTGCCCGGAGGGGTGGCTGTCGGTGCTGGAGCACGAGACGTCGCCGGCTGTGCTGGAGTCGACGAAGGACTCGTCGCAGCTGAAGTCGTGGTCGGAGAGCGTGGTGCTGCCGGGGTCGATGAAGACTCGGGGGCTGAGGTAGGCATGCTGGGCGAACAAGAGCTACCTACTCCCCCAGCTCCCTCGAAGTGGACGTGCTCGACAATGAAGTCGTCATACGTCGGAGTCGAGTCGTCATCCACCACCTTGTCCCACGCCCATCCTCGCCCTTCGTTGAGCACAACGTCTCGCGCCGTGCGCACACGCTGTGTCTTCGGGTCGAGGATGCGGTAGGCCTTCGAGCCCTCCGCGTAGCCGATGAACACTCCCGGAATGCTCCTGTCGTCGAGCTTGCCGATGTGGCCAAGCTCCTTGGCGAACGCGAGGCAGCCGAAGACCCGCAAGTGGGAGACCGCCGGCTTGCGCCCATGCCAAGCCTCGTACGGCGTCCTGCCGTCGAGCGCCTTGGTGGGCGAGCGGTTGAGGATGTAGACGGCCGTCACCACCGCCTCTCCCCAGAAGACAGTCGGCATCCCTCTCTGCTTGAGGAGGGATCGGGCCATCCCCACAACCGTCTGGTTGCGCCGCTCGACGACGCCGTTCTGCTGTGGACTGTACGGCGCGGAGTGGTGACGCTGAATGCCCTCATCAGCGCAGTACGACGCGAATTCAGCCGCTGTGAATTCGCCGCCGTTGTCGGTGCGCAGCACGCGCAGCTTGCGACCGCACTCCGCCTCTGCAATAGCCTGCACGGGCCTGATGGCGTCCGCAGCCTCTCCCTTGCTTCCGAGGACCATCACCCACATGTAGCGGGAGAGGTCGTCGACAAGCAGCAAGAAGTAGCGTCGTCCTCCCGGTGTGGCCGGTGTCACCGGGCCACACAAGTCCCCGTGCACGAGCTCGAGCCTCTCCTTGGCTCGGAAGCTTGCCCTCTGGGGAAAAGGGGTCCGCCTATGCTTCGTCATCACACAGACGTCGCAGAACTGCTCCACATGGTCAAGGCACGGTAGGCCTCGCACCATCTCTGTGGTACTGAGCCGCTTTAGAGCCTCGAAGTGAAGGTGCCCGAAGCGCTCGTGCCACTGCCACGCCTCGTCGTCCCGACGGGCGACGAGACAGAGGGGTTGTGCCACCTGCACGTTGAGGACGTAGAGTCGATTCGCACCTCTAGTTACCTTGGCAAGAAGGCGACCATGGCGATCCCAGATGCGTAGGATCCCATGCTTGATCAGCACGCTCGAGCCGTTCTCGTCCAGCTGTCCCAAGCTGATGATGGAGTTCCTCAACGCGGGAATGTAGTAGACACTGGTGAGCAGCCGGTGCTCTCCAGTCTTGGCGGTGAAGATGATGGAGCCGACGCCCTTAATCTCCACGGCGGAGGCATCCCCAAACTTGACGGAGCCTCGCACGCTGGGGTCGAGCTCGGCGAAGAACTCCCGTCGACCAGTCATGTGATGGGTAGCGCCAGTGTCTAGGCACCACCCGTCAGTCTTGTCGCCGCCGGAGCCGTCGCCGAGGAGGGCGTGTGCCTTTGGCTCGTCAAGGTGGAGGAGAGCCGCCGCGGCTGGTGCCGCTGGAGTTAGCTCGATGCTTGCATGTGCCATGAACAGAGCCGACTCCTCCTCCGCCCGTGCAAAGTTGGCCTGGCCGCGTCGTGGCTGCCGACAGTCCTTGGCCCAATGGCCAAGCTGGCCGCAGTTGCGGCAGCTGTCGTCTCGTGCCGGCTTCTGCTTGCCGGCGGCGCCGCCCTGGGCGTCTTTGCGCGCCTTGCGAGGCTTGCCGCGCCTGCGGCCGCCTGTCGTGGAAGAAGGCTCCCCCTTCTTCCTATCACCTTGGCAGGCATCCCACTGCTCCCGAGTGAGAAGTAGCTTCCCGCCAGTGGTGATGGACCCTGACTGAGGCTGTGGCTCGTCAGAGTCGACGACCTTGAGGCGACCTATCGCCTCCTCGATCGACATCGTGGAGAGGTCCAGCAGAGACTCGATCGAGCGAGCCATCTGCCTGTACTTCTCGGGAACGCAGCGAGAAAGCTTCTCGACAGCTTTCTCCTCGTTGTAGGTGTCCTCGCCGAACTGCACCATCTTCTGCAACAGAGTGTTGAGACGGAGAGCAAAGTCATCAACGTCCTCACCTGGCTTGAAGGCCAGGTTCTCCCACTCCTTGCGAAGTACTTGCAGTGTGGACTTGCGGGCGCGGTCGCTGCCTATGCGTGCCGCAGCGATGGCGTCCCAAGCCTCCTTGGCAGTCCGCTTGTTGGAAAGCGAGAACCGCATCTCGGGCGGGACTGCAGCGAGGAGGGCGTCCAGCGCCCGTCGATCTTCATGGTGATCGACGTTGGCATCCTGGACTGCCTCCCACATGTGCCGCACTTGGAGCCGGACCTTCATGACCGCGGCCCACTCGACGTAGTTGGTTTTGGTGAGGGTAGGCCACCCAACACCGGGACCAACGTCCCTGACCACAGTCCGGACCTCATGGAGGCCGCGGTCTTGGTCGTTTCGGCCGCCGTCGCCGCACGCGCCTCCTCCGGGAGCGCCACCGCCGTGCGCTTGGGCATGCTCGGCGGCCCACCGCGCTGTCCGCTCGCCGGCTGCGTCGTGGTTTCCGTCGACGCTGCCGTCGCCTGAAACGGAGCCGCTGATGCTGCCGCGCAGAGCCTGGACCTCCGCCGCTGCCTCACGTGCTGCATCCTCCGCTGCTGCTGCTTCCACCTCCGCTCTGGCTGCTGCCAGCTCTGCTGCTGCTAGCCTCGACGCCCTTGCTGCCACCGCGGCGGTTGCTGCCGCCACTCGCTCGCGCTCCTCTGCCGCGGCGAGCTCGGCCTCCTGCCGACGCCGCGTGCTCGAGGTTACCGAGTGCTGAGAGTGGCTTGCGGACATGGCTCGCCGCTGGGGAGCTGCTGGGTGGAGAGGGGGCTGCAACCGACGAGCTGCTGCTCGTCTGCACAGAGAGAGAGGAGTGAGCAGAGGCAGCCGGAGCTGCTGCTACTGCCGGGAAAGGAGATGAGCAGGAGATGCTCAGGCTACAAACTAACTTGGCTCTGATACCACTTGTTAGTCGCTGAATTCTAACTCTCATCGAGGGAGAGGATGACACAAGGAGTTGGGGCAATTTTCTGGTTTCTATTTCTCACACAAACTCACACAAATGCCATGCCAACCTGAGGGGTTGGGGATACATACTTATAGGCTGCTAACCAGCCAAGGATATGCTAGATGCTAGTCTAAGATGCTGGTCTAAGATGCTAGTCTAAAGGCAGCAGTCAAGGATGCTCTATCTAACAACCAGTCCTTGATGCTCTATCTCTAACTGCTAGTCCTTGACACAAGGACCATGTGTGCTGTCCCACAAAGACCATAGGACAGAGACTTATCCATCAGCCCCCGAGGCTATGTTCGGGTGCTTGCATCAGAGCATAGGCTTAGAGCATCTTCTTCATCCGATGAGGTACTCTACTCAGGTCTTCTAGTTCTTGATCACAAGTAATAATCATTGTCTTTGTTGGAGAACTATTTTATCGGGTGCGCGGCCAGTGCTCCTGATGGGAGTAGCCCCTGAGTCAAAGCATCTTTTTCATTCGAGGAGGTACTCGACTTGGGTCTTGGTGTAAGTTGACGCAAGTGGCGTTAGTCGACTCCGTTAGAGGACTCGATAGAATGGCTTGATATAGTCGACATCCTTGCAAAAAATATAAAGAATTGTGAAGTACTTGCATCTTGTAAAGAATATTGGCCTTTCGGCTTGTTATAACATTTTCTGGTGCCATTGGACTCAACACTTTTGCATTGTATGCGAGACCTTTTCTTTAACCTGATGCCCTTAGTCTCAGTACCTTGCCGACCTGTCAGTTGGGCTGCAACTGGGTCGGAGTTCAAGGATTCGATGCTTAGGCAGAATCAACTACTCGGGAAGTCGCGTACGAGGTACTCTAGTGCACGGAGTTGATGACACTTAGTTTACTCGAAGAGGGCGCAGCCCTCGAGTGTTTCGAGTGCGAGTTAAAAAATAACCAATTCTAAGTAGAGGGAAACCTAGCTTTATTAGTAGTTGCCGTGGACGAAGTTGATGCGGCGGCAGAATGCTGGAGCCAATGACGGTAGCGGGTTGCCGCATCCGAAGATTTTAGCGGGTCGCCGCAATCAATGGCGACCGCGGGTTGCCGCAGCCGAAGGAGCCCCCGAGTCATCGGAGCTGAAGATCACAGTGGCTCACGCGGCGGAGTCAGCGAAGTCCACGAGTGCAGGGTAGGGTCGACGGAGTCGACGTAGCGGACGTGTGGTCCAGGTTGATGGAGTCGCATGGCAGAGTAGCCGATGTGGTCAATGTAGTCGAGGCGGCATTCGTGAGCCAATGCGGCGGACCGGAGTCGACGTGGCAGCGGGTCGCCGATGGCGGCAACAGTTTGTCGCAACCGAAGATCGTCGCAGTTCGTCAGAGCCGAGGGAAGACGGCAGCAGGTCGTCGGAGCCGAGGGCGGCAGCGGGTTGTCGGAGCCGATATCCGTAGCGAGCCACTGTAGCAGAGTTGGCGCAACCCCTGATTGTAGAGTCGATGCGACGCATGGAGTCGACGGACGATGGGTCGCGGATAGAGTGCTTTTCGTTGATATCGCGGTGAGCGGAAACGACGAGTTGACCGATGCCCGAAAGTTGACGTCGGCCATTCTGCGGATTGCACATTACCTCTTTATTCTGATCATACTTGTATACATGAATCAATTAGTGGATGGTTTAAAATATAATAGTAAAAAAATGACTTGAGTGGAGAGATTTGTTGTATCGATGCATGTATTGCGCCACTGCACTCCTTGCTTCTTTGATTCTCCTTGTACGATTCAATGTACGTATCGCATATTGCGCGCCCCCCTTTTTTGTTTTGTCCGTCTTGGAACTTGACGCGGTCAGACAAGATCCGTATGTGTTGGATTTTCGCAGGGCGCGTGCCGTACTGTATAGTTCGGTTTTCCTTCTTCCGCGCTTCTGCCCCGCTGATTTTTCGTCTCGCCGAAGACTCCTGTTGCCGTACGCGGGCTAGCTGCCGCCACACAATCCGATTTCATCGACTGTGGCGGCACTACTAATGACGAAGAAGATATTGTCTGTGGTCGAGTCGAAACAGTCTGCCACAGTGTCGACACAGTCGTCAACTTGGCAATTGATGATGACCATCTGGTCCACGGTGTGGAGTGCCGGAGCTGATGTGGGCTCGCTTTTGGAACCGAAAGAGACGTCGTCGCTTAGATCGGCGAGATCCTGCCGGTCCGTGATGTAGTCGCGATTGTTCATGACGTTTGCTAGGGACAAGGTTGCCCCTCCAGTAGAGCCGTTAGAAGATGCCGGTGTCGCCATAGGCGTTGCGGTTGCAGCTGACGGACCCGATTAGATCAGATCCAACATGTAGAAAGTTCCTATGGACCCGATGCGAAAGTTGAAGCTTCCGATCGTCAGATCCGTCTCTCGGTCGAGGTTGTCGAAGGCCCGAAGAAGGGCGTGTGTGGAAAGAGATCGACGAAGCCGGAACGGATCTGATCGCCTCCAACCCTCGAGTCGTTGCTTGATGAAGGGGAAGCCGCCGAATTCATGACTCCAGCGCTCAGAGTTCCCACAGACGGCGCCAATTGTCGAGGGGTGACCACGGCAATGCCCATCGTTATGGACTTGGGTTGATGGGAAGGGAGAGTGTTTGTGATTTTGTCGGCCTAACTGACAAACAGGGGAGGCGATTTACCAGGTTCAGGCCCTCATAGAGGAAACCCTACTTCCTGCTTGTCTGCTCGTATTATCAATGGTGAGTACAAACTCGTTGAGTCAACTAGATGCGATCTCGCCGAGAGAGAGGGGCATATGTATCTCGTGTCTATTGTCTAGATCTATTGTGGGGTATCGGGTCATGTCCTCCTCGTTGGCCCCTCCTAGCCTTTATATATGGGGAGGCTAGGTCTCGGGTACCAATACGAGTTGGTTACAAGTTAGAGTTTGTATGTAGTCTAGTCTCGGACTTTCCTCGTCTTGTATACTTGGAGTTTGTGTCCTTGTAGGCTTTGTATCTGTTGAATCGTCATGGGCTTCATGCATCTTGGTAATCTTCGAGTGAGCCTTCTGTTGGGCCGCACCATATACCAATAGTGGACACCCAAAGGGTCATGCCCATGTCAGTTGGAGCATCAATAAGATCAGAGATGAAGCAAAAAATGGTGCGGGGCGGTGTCGCTGTCATCTCTATCGAACAGATCAGAGGAAGCCGATGGAGGCGTCACAAAGCGCACCGGTGTGGGCCCTAGCGAGGTCCCAAGCACCCTCCTCTACACCAGTGGTAGTCAACGTGGCTAGAGTCGAAGGAGTGGCGCTTGCGCAGCGGCAGGATCTTGTCGTGTTTTGTGTCGATTTTCTTGCCGCGGCGGGGTTTTTGACGGATCTCTCTGTCGTGGCACCACAATCGATGTATGCAGGGTACTCCACTGTGAAGGAGCTGCTCGCCGATGCCTCCCAGTTCCAACATGCCTCCTCGTCAAAGCTACGTCGGGTGACACGTGTACGCGCTTGCAGATCGGATCGTACATGCGGTAGGCCTTTGACCCGATCTCGTAGGCATTTGACCCAATCTCGTAGCTGATGAAGACCATTGGCACACTCTTGTCATCGAGCTTTTGTAGACAAGGACGCGTAGCTTTGACGTGCCCCATGCAGCCGAAGGCGCGAAGGAATCACATGTCGGGGCTTCTTCATTTGACCCAATCTCGTAGCTGATGAAGACCATTGGCGCACTCTTGTCATCGAGCTTTTGTAGACGAGGACGCGTAGCTTTGACATGCCCCACGCAGCCGAAGACGCGAAGGAATCGCATGTCGGGCTTCTTTCCGTGCCACGCCTCATATGGTGCCACGCCATCGACGGAGCGCGTGAAGCAACAATTGAGGATGAACACCGTGCTGAGCACGACCTTAGTTTGGCACCTGCTTGGCCTTGAGCATGCTTCGTGCCATGCTGGGCACAGTCTGGTTGCGCCGCTCGAACACCCCGTTCTGTTGGGGCGTGTACAACGCGGTGAGGTGGCGCTGCACTCCTGTCTTGGCGCAGTGCTTGTAGAAGGTCGCCGATGTGAATTCCCGTCCGCGGTCTGTGCGCAACACACGAAGCTTGTGCCCGCACTCTACCTCAGCATCTGTCTGGAACTTGATCCTTGGATGTGAGCAACTCCACGCACATGTGCCTGCTTCGATCGTCGACCAGCAAGAGGATGTAGCGTCTTCCTCCTAGCGTTGGAGGCGTGATCGGGCCGCACAGATCACCATGCACGAGCCCAAGCGGCTTCTCCGCTCTATACTGTGCCTTTTGCGAGAACGACATGTGCCAGTGCTTCCTGGAGAGGCACGCCTCGCAGGGTTCGTCGATGTGCTCGATGTGAGGTAGGCCACACACCATCCCACCACTCGCCATTCGCTGCATGCCATCACAATGGAGATGCCCAAGCCGCACGTGCCAGTGCCAGGCCTAGGACACCATGGTCGTGGCAAGACACGGGGTGCACATGTCAAAACTGAAGCTTGTACAATCGATTTAGTGAGCGCTGTACCTTCATGATCTGTCAATCGCGATGATCTTGAACGGTGAGGATGACGCGGCGGATGCGGATGTCATACTAGCTCTCGTCGAGCTGGCCGAGGCTCACGACGCTGCTCTTGAGCGCCAGGATGAAGAAAACCTCGGTGAAGGCGCAGTGATCTCCCCCATCGACCGTGAACACGACCATGCCGTGTTTGTGGATGTCGACGCCGAAGCGTAGCTTGCCGGTGACGACACGATCCAGCTCATCAAAGGCGTTCATCGAGCTCGTCATATGGTTCGTGCCGCCAGTGTCGAGAAACCACACCTGGTCGCTGTCTCCAAAGCCACGGGCAGGGGTGACGATGGCACGCTCTTCGTTGAGGAAGATGTGCCCGCTAGTGCACTCGATGGCACCGTGCGTCGCGAGCGTGGCCGTGTTCGTGGAGTGCTTGATCACCTCCTCGGCGCACGCCATCATTAGGCCAGGGCCCTCGTCCTCATCGGGTTGGACCAGATTAGCCGCTGCAGGTGCCGCGGCTGGCTATTCTGCCTCATCGTATTGCTTCTTGCGACACTCATGGGCCCAATGGCCATTCCTCCCGCAGTAGCGGTAGTGTTCCTTGTCGACGGTGTTGCCGGTCACATGCTGTAGCGGAGCCTGTTGTGGCTGGCTGCCTTTCTTGCTGTTCCCATGGCCGCTTGCCTCCAGAGCTGTCGTCGCGTGGATGCCTCTTCCTCGCTTCCCACTTCTCCTCAGTGAGTCGGAGCTGCCTCCCTGCTCGTCTTGCAGGTGGCCTACGACCTCCTCAAGCGTGAGTGTGGTGGGATTGAGCAGTGTTTTGATTGAGAAGGCGACCTGCACAAAGCGGACAAGGACTAGAGAAAAATTTCCTCACGATCTTCTCGTCATCTACCCCTTGTCGCCGAGGGAGCGTTGAGCAGACGTGAGGTTTGAGATCCTCATTGCAAACTCGTTGATCCGTTAATTGGGCTTGAACGTGATGGACTTGAATTCTGTCCGCAGCCGAAGCGGGCGTGATTCATGCACGCAATCGTTGCCCTGGTACTGCAGCCGGATTGCCTCCCACACTGCCTTAGCGCTGCCTTTCCCGATCAGCATACAGTGCATCTCCGATGGCGTGGATCGGAGCAGCGCCGCTGTCGCCTGCTTGTCCTCCTTGCGAGAGATAGTGTTGTCCTCGACCGCGTTCCAAAGCAACGCTGCCTAGAGGTTCACCTCCATGACCATGGCCCTGTTGGTGTAGCCGCCGTGTGTGAGCATGAGGAAAGAGAGGTTGGTGCTGCTGCCGCCACCAGCCTCGCACACCACCTCGCGTTGGACCACGATCTCGCCGACGAACTCTGTTGCGCCCACGGCTCGGCGAGCGCCGTCGCTGCTCGGGTGATCGTGTCGCGGACTGACGCGTGGCTGGTGCGATGTGGCCACCTCTAGCTGCCATGGCTCTTACGCCAATTGTTACCCTGAAAAACAAATCACTCGAATGAGAGAACGAGAGAGGATGAACTCCGAGTTTTTGTGCCGCGTTACTTTGCAGCTTTCCTTTGCTCTTTTATTCATCTGAAAAGGGAAACGTGTGAAGCCACGCGCTCCTCTACCGATCGTCCCATCCCACGATCCGTGGTTCATGCTCAGCGATCTACGACAGAGACGCACAAATCACAACCATCTAACGCGATATCTAATCAACTAAAAAAACACTGCGATATCTAATCAACTAAAAAAACACTAACTACTTAACTAACATTGTCATGAAACAACAGCTGGCATCAGAAAATTCAGGGAATGGGAGGGATGCAGGGTTTAAGCCAACAAGTGTGTGGATAGAGGAGAGGCGCCGGGGGCGGTATTTAATGTCGTTGTAGGTGAGCGCGGCCACCGGCTCGCATTAATGCCACCGCATAAGGCGATGGGACTAGACGCGCCCAGTCTATGCGCCGGCCATGCGTCACTGTGACAACGAGACGACTCTCTGCGCCGGCCATGCGCCGCTGCGACGACAGGAACCGATGCCGTCATTAATAATTAACGATGACCAGCCGCTGTACCAATGATAGGGCTTTCCTGCCAAGCACCACGTCTCCAGTGCGTTGCGTCCGGGCGCGGAGCACGTCCCTTTGTGGAACGGTTGATGGCCTCGGCCCGCTGGACATGCTATTGGGCCGCGCCAAACCGAAAGGGCACGTCGCTGGGCGCGTTTTTCTGTCTGGCGTGCCCCATTACCCTTTGGGGCGATGCTCTTACCCTATTTTGCCTAATTGTTCAATCCTGCAGTAATAATTGAATTGGACTGGACTCTACTATAGTAGTAATGCCACAACACCATTTTAATTATTGTAGTTTTTAAGGTTGGCATGCGTGTATGACAGCTGTGTTAACATACTTAGGAGTCCTTTCTACTTTTTTCAACACAATTGTACCTATTTATTCATTGGATATAACAGTTACATTGAAAACCAAAAAAGGTTTGCAATAGCTATTACGCCTCTGCATCGAGTGATGCTCTATCTTTCTGAAAAAAATGCAATGAATCAAGAGTAAGCATTTCATTTGATCAGATTCTTCTAAGTTAACCCATGACTTTGCAAGTGTTATCAGTCTTTTGAACTATCTACCGAATTATTTGACCTATTAATAATTCATATTACAATTTTAATCGGTGTAGGTTGTAAGGTTGGCATGGGTGTATTATAGCTATTGTCGATGTGATAGCTTGACGTGCCTTCAGTTTTCTCCCTTGGAATATGTGATAGTTCTGTGAACACTGATACTAATTCACCTCACTGAGTTGTGGAGTTATTTTTTGACCTGGGTTTTATGCACAATGTAGATCTACCTCTTGACAAGGAGGCATTGGATTGGAGCTCAAGGATGAAAATTGCAGCAGGTGCTGCCAAAGGACTAGAGTACCTCCATGACAAAGCTAATCCACCAGTTATTTATAGAGATTTCAAGTCATCAAACATCCTCTTAGATGAGAATTTCCATCCAAAGCTGTCTGACTTTGGTCTCGCCAAGCTGGGTCCTGTTGGTGACAAATCACATGTCTCTACACGAGTCATGGGAACATACGGCTATTGTGCTCCCGAATATGCTATGACTGGACAACTAACAGTTAAATCTGATGTGTACAGCTTTGGAGTTGTCTTGCTTGAGTTGATTACTGGGCGCAGGGCCATTGATAGCACCCGTCCACATGGAGAACAAAATCTTGTATCATGGGTAAGCTACAGTTATGATTGTTTTGGCATGCACTATACTTGTTGGTATGCCCTCTCTTGATATTGTAAAGATTGGCTGCTAATTTAACAGCTTCTGCTGCATTTGATCAGAAACAACGCTAATCCTTTGTGTTAAATTGCTTCTATAAACAACCAGATTGGTGTTTTGTTAATGGCTTATGGAACTGAAACTGTAAAAATTTCATCCGTTATCTTCTGGTAGTCACTTTTAAAAGAACACGTGACTTGGAAGAGATTATTATGAGCCATGTATTCTCCATTGTGTATTGTCTTTTGTTTGATAATGGTTTATTAGAACTGAATGTTCATGGTAAATCTGAATGAGTAAAATCCTGAGCTCATGATGCCTTTCTGTTTGCAGGCACGGCCTCTTTTCAATGATAGAAGAAAACTCCCTAAAATGGCTGACCCAAGGCTGGAAGGGCGATATCCTATGCGTGGTCTTTACCAAGCGCTTGCGGTGGCTTCCATGTGCATTCAGTCAGAGGCTGCATCTCGTCCGCTTATTGCGGATGTTGTGACTGCTCTTTCCTACTTGGCTTCTCAATCATATAACCCTGACGTGGCGCATGCTTCAAGAAAGCCTGGTGGTGATCAGCGAAGCAAGGTTAGTGAGAACGGCAGGGCAGTCTCCGGGAGTGATGAAGCTGGCAGCTCTGGCCACAAATCACCAAGCAAGGATAGGGATGATCCCCCTAAGGTCTGGGATAGGGACCGTATGGTGGCGGAGGCAAAGATGTGGGTTGATCGGGAACGGATGGTGGCCGAGGCTAAGATGTGGGGTGATAGAGAACGAATGGTGGCCGAGGCGAAGATTTGGGGCGAGAATTGGCGGGACAAGAAGCGTGATGGAGTGAACGGGCAGGGTAGTCTGGATTCTCCAACCCAAGACGTGTAGGACAGTCTAGACCCGTGCATGTCCTGTTTATTTCGTTATTTGCTTTCCGGTGGGATAGGAGGGGAGGGTTAGATGTACGTTGTAGAGAAAGAAAGAGAGGAAATGGAGTGTCTGTACTGGATAGTGGATGCATGTACGGTTGTATTTGTAAATTCTAAGAAATTTTGCGAGAATGAAAAGGGACACTTTTAAGAGCATCTCCAGCCAGGCCCCTAACAGCCCCCCGAGACCTTTTTTTGCGTCGGCGAAATTCTTTTCGAGTAAAATTCACCGTTAGTATCTAAACTTGGCATCATTCTTTGATACGGTCATCGACCTCAGGAATATGCAATTTATGGTCACTAAATATGGCGGATGTATCATGACGGTCACTCGGCCTGTGTATAGCAATGTATTCGATGGGTGTTGACTGGTCCAAACAGAAACAGTGTAACTTTTTTGCCAAAAAGCCCTCTCCTAAATCAAGCCCAAGCGTAAAGACTAACATGTAGGGTCCTCAGTCCAGACTGACAGGTGGGGCCCACCTGTCAGTGTCACACTCCCTTTCTTCCTCCTCTCTTCCCCCACCCGACTCCACCAAACCACCACCAAACACCGACGCGCGTCTCCAACATCTCCATCATCGACCGGCGCCCCCACCCATGGCGCGTGCCAATCCTAGCCGCGCTTGCGGCGCATGACGCCCAGCGTCGGCCACTTCCTCACCACGCCGGCCGTCAATCTCATGTGAAGCTAGCTACCAATAATTGATCAACCTACTTGCTTGCAGCGTGTACGTGTGTGTTCATGGTCGGCCTTACGCTGGAGAGGGGCGGCGAGTCGGCCGGAGCTCACCGGCCATATGCGGTGGGGGCGGCGGCGGCTCCGCGGCCACGCCCGGCTAGTGCTCCGGCTAGACCCCATCCTCGACGCCGGTGGTTTCTACTGGAGTCGCGCTGGAGCAGGAGGTCGTCGGCGGCCCTTCCTCCCCTTGCCTTCACTGGCCCCTTCCACCCACGCCGACCCCTTCCTTCCCACGCCTTCACCATCCCCTTCCCCCACCGGCAGTCCTACCTCCTCACGCCATCGACCCGCACGGAGTAGCACGAGCACGGGGTCGGACGCCCAACTCTGGCCACCTCCTCCTCGTCGCGCCTTCCTCGCTGCGGTGCCGCAGGCTACGCCAAGATAGAGAGGGAGCAGCACCGACGAGGGGAGATATAGAGGGAGCAGCGCCGATATGGGGAGGACGGGGGAGAGGCGCCTAGGCGGGGAGGGTGGCGGCGGAGTGGGAAGGGCGGCACCGGCCGCCGGAGCCAGAGGAGAAGACTACCTTATCTCTTTGGAATTTTGCACTTGAGCCCTTCTGATTTTAATATTGTAAAATATTTCCTGTATGTGTGGTAGAGGCTGACAAATCGGTCCACTCGGTGCCACGTAAGCGAATACATTCAGATACAGAAACCAGTACAGACGCCTGTGACCGTCATGACACAGCCGTCGTATTTAGTGACCGTAAATTGCCTATTTCTGAGGTCATCTGAGGTCGATGACCGTATCGAAAAAGGGTACCAAGTTCAGGAACTAACGGTGAATTTTACTCATTCTTTTCTCCCGGCCGCTCCCGAAGAGCCAAAAATTCGCTAGATTGAGCTGAACTTTTGCCCGCGGTTCCTAGCCCGAACACAACGTGTTGTGGGTTGCTTAGGGCGCTGGCGGGAAGAAAATCTGTCCCAACAAACCACCCGACAGGCCTTATCATTGAGCTAAACCGTCATAGTTCTCATTGTCTCATCTTCCGCGTCGTGTTAATGAGAGGAAATGGCATGCTGAACCGTCATAGTTCTCACTGTCTCATCTTCCGCACCGTGTTAATGGGAGGAAATGACAAAAACCCACCATATTTGGGGCGGCGGTGTCACATGACCACCAAGTGGAGGCAGAGGGACACATAACCACCACTTCAGGGGCATGTGCTCGACAGAGAGCACTGATAGCACGATTTGCTCGGTTTAATGGGTTTTCCGATAGGTGGGGCCCACAGTCCGGTCTAACATGGCGTTGTCCTGACGGAGGGCATGGACGGCCGTTAGGTTTGCGGCTGTTTCTTATTAAGCGGCCGTTCGAGACTGGCACCATCGTCATCTAGCCTAGTCGCCCTCCACTCCCCTGCCCCTTCTTCGCCTTGCTTGTCGCACGCCGTCGCCGCCGCCACACCGCCACAGAGCTCAGCCGCCGCCGCACCGCCACAGAGCTCAGCCGTCGCACCACCAAAATGGTTTCCTGGGGCGACGACGAGGAATCTTCCGACGATGTGAGCTCCCTTGGCACCAAGGTTAGTCTTCCCCTCTGCATTCTCATATATCTAGGGCGGGTTCATATGAAATTTGGGAATTTGGGTTTGAGCTCGATTTTAGGCTATTTAATTAGTACATTTGTCTTGTTAGGGTCCCAATAGTATGTATGACTCAGATTACAATGGAAGAGCCGATGATGGAGACAACCCCATCCTTTGCAAATGTAATTGTGTGGCTGTGAAACATGTTGCTTTCGAAGGATGCTGGACTGGCAGGAGGTTCTTGGCATGTGCAGGGGAGGTCTGTTCTACTGAATTTAGATTAAATGCAATATTTTGTGATAGTGTTCTTACTAAATGTTCTCTATTATGTCATTTATGTTTTAGAAAGGATAAACATGTGACTTTATCCACTGGGTAGATAATGTTTGGCCCGAATCCCTTTGCAAAAACCTGGTAAAGCTATGGGACATGTATTCTACCTGCAAGGATGGTAGGGTTAATGATGCCCTAAAAGCTTTTGATACTAGGATGGAGGCTCAGGATGAGATTGCAAAGCTTAAGCTTGCCCTGAAGATTGCACAAGATAATCTGAAGCAAGTGGTGGAAGAGAAGCAGCTTACACTAGCTTTGAGGCCAAAGCTGAACAAGCTTTTCTTGATGCCAGGGCAGAACTAGAGCAAAAGAAAAAAGTTGATGCCTCAACTTCTAACATGCACAAGTGTTTGAGGTTGAATGCAGAGAAGCAGATGGACATGTTGAAGGAAGAGAAGTGAAATCTAGAACACACCATTGCATAACTAATGAAGCAGAAAGAATGGGCTAAATCAAAGATCAAACAAATCTGTGATGAGTAGTGGGCATGAATGTACTGTAATATTTAATTTTCACTTGTATTGTTGAACTATTTAGTAATATGTGAGTTGAATTAGTAGACTGATGTAGTTGGTGAACTATGAATCTGTGAGTGCAATAATTTGTTGGTGAATTATGTATTATGACTGATGTGTTTATCACTTGGTCCAGATCATAGTTTATTGTGAGTTGGCTCATTGTTTTACCAGGTTTTGACAAAAGAGCAAATATTTGATAGAAGAGCAAATTAACAGTAGATTTTGACAGAAACATAGCATCTGTTTCACACATCACCAGGGTTTTACCAGGTTTTACATTGTTTTCAGACATCAACAGACCACAAATAAGAGGTTCTGGTACATAGCAGAACACAAAATAAGGGGTTTTGGTACATTTCTTTGCTCATTTTAGCTCACAGAACATCTGAATTTGCTGAAGAACAAGGACTAGCATAGGATTTTCCAAGAGGGCCAACACCTGGATCTCTACCAGCACTTGCATTTTCCCCAGCTGTGAAGTATGAAAACACACCCCTGCCTACAGTGGAAGGAGGCCTTTCTGCAAATGATCTTGGAGCATCAGAAGATCTTGGTCCAACTGCTCTTAGAGGCCTTGGTGCAGCTGCTCTTGGAGCAGTAGAACCTGGACCAGCAGTAGTAGATGATGGAGCATCAAGCATTCTTCTACTAGCCTACAACATTTCATTGCAAATTTACATAAGTAAATTGTAGTAATAGTAGTTGTACATAACAACAAATAAACATTGCCTTGTGGTTATTTTTCCTAATGGAAAGGTCAGGCCTCAATTGTTGTGAGCAACTTGTGTACTTATGTCCTTGCAACTTGTAATTGCTACATGTTATGGTAGCCATCCTAGAGGTATCCTTAGGCTTGGGCACTTCATATTTTCCCTTCCTTCTCTTCTCTTGCCTTCTACCCAACATGTGGTCTTTGAATTTTGGTGGCATCATATCTGGAGTGTCTGTTTTTGTCCAACCATGTTGTGCTGGCATGGGATAAAATATTGGCTTGTAGCTAGCCAAATACATGGGCTTTTTGAAGAAATGTGAGACAAAATCTTTAGGATGCATGCCAGCTTTATATATAGCACTAACTACATGATTGCAAGGCAGTCCTGAGAGGTCCCATTTCCTACAAGAACAACTCATCTTCTCCAAGTTTACCTCTTTAGTATGGTTGCCACTTTGTACCTGCCATAGGCCAATATTTGACCTCCTTGGGACACATTGCCTTGAGTACTTCTTCATGAGCTCTAGCTTTTCTATGTAGTGTGGAGTTATATCCCATCTAGCCATTCTTCCTCCATCTCTCTTGCAATCAAACCTCATCATTTGCCTGTCATATATGCCAACTAGCATAGTTACAATGGGTTTGTTTCTAACATCAAGTATGTACCTATTGAACACCTCACTCAAATTGTTGACAACCAAATCTTTTTTGCAATTTGTGTCCATGGCCCACCTAGCCCATGAGTGCACTGGTATCTTGGACAACCACACCGAAGATGGCTCAGATTGTTTCTTTAATTCTTCCATTGCAACATCAAAACCATGTTTTGTGTAAGAGTATGTTGCATTGTCCATACATTTCTTCAAGTCTTCTCCTCTGAAGCCAACAGTCTAGAAATTGGCATAGATGTGCCTCAAGCAGTATCTCTGTGGACTATTTGGGAATACAGTTGACACTGCCTTCAGCAAACCCTTCTGCCTGTCTGACATGATAGTGTACCTCCCAAATTGGTCATCTTCTCCACCAAGTGCATATTTGAGCTGTTCTAAGAACCAAACCCAATTCTCTGTATCCTCTTTAGCAACTACTGCCCAAGCAAGTGGATACATGTTGTTGTTGCCATCTCTTCCTATAGCAGCTAGTATCTGAGAACCTGTTGTCAATTTAATGAAGCAACCATCCAAGCCAATGAATGGCCTACAACCTTCAAGAAACCCCAACCTTGCAGCATTCACACAGAAGAACATATCATGGAATCTAGGCTCATAACAGATATCAATAGTGTGTGCCTGCTTCATTACCTCTGTTTCTTCTTCTGTTGGGCCAGTGCCAGTTGTCACAATGCATCTAGAACTAGGGTTTTTATCAATTATATTTTGTAGATAATCCCTTATTCTAAAGTACTGCTTCTTATGATCACCAAGCACCCTCTGCCTGGCTTTAGTTTTTTCCCTATATGCCATCTAGCTGGGAACTTCAACCCCAAAATCTTTCTTTATTTTGTCCTGCAAAGAAGTGATGTTGGTATTGGGGTCAGATCTGAATTTGTCAACATACATGGTGCTCAACCACTTTGAATTCACCCTTGTACTGCTAGGATCAGTTGGACATGTGTGCTTTAGCTCCATCTTCTTAATGAAAAATGTATCCTCATTCTTTATGTGAGAAGCTGTCATATAAAATGGACAACCAAATTTCTCCTTCTTTTTGCAGTGCACAATGATCCTGTCTTTGCAGTTTCTGTGATAGTGGAAATTTCTAACCTACTAGATGTGCAATCTAGCAAGACCATCTCTAAACTGATAAACATATCTGAAACATAGCTTCAACATGAACTGCTTCTCTGGATTCTCTCTATTCTCATCATACCACACCCTAGGTTTGTATTTCTTGGCTCTGCTTTTCCCCCTTTAGGCTGCACAAAAACCTCTTCCTAATAACCATCATCATCATTCTCATTAAGAAAACCTTGGTCTTCTTCATCATCAGAAGGCACCCAGTCAGGCAACACCTTCCTTTGTTGTTGGGAATGTGATCTAGGAGTAGGTCCCTGCCTCCTCACTTTTTCTGCACAGGCATTTCCACTTGAATTGGCTCAGTTTCTTCTTCAATAACAAATATATCATCAATATCTGTGTCACCCTCACAATGTGTCAAAGGATCCTCCCTCTTCTTCATTTCATTTCTGCAAGTGTCTCATTCAGCCACTCCTCTTTTTTCTTCATCTTTTCTACATAATCAAGACCAACTAGGCCATAGTCATACTGTCCCTCCTATTCTTCTCCAACAATGTCATCCTCTAAAGCTTGTGTGTGCATCTGCTGATAGTAAACACTCTGTTGAGTCTGCATCTGATAAGGAACAAGATCATCCTCCTAAAGATCAATGTCAATTGGCCCAGATTTGGCCCTGATAGTCTCTACATTTTTTCTCTTCAAAGGTGAGAACACAATTGCCTGGTTTCTCTTCTTATCTCTCATGAAAGTAAGTACCAATTTCTTCCTATTTTCATACTTCCTTATCATCTCTTCAACCTTTAAATTGCTATCAACTATACCTAGGCCACTCAATCCCTCACCTTCTTCATTAACATAGTACATTGAGTCCCTCTTTCTCCATTAGTGCCAACAAATTGAGATACCTAATGTCGGACCTAGCCATTGATTTCTGCACAAACTTCACACCATCAAACTGCACAAACAGCTCCCACATCTCTGTGTCTAACCTAAATATTGAAATTTAAGCAATGATTCAGATCATTTGGGGCATAAGCAGTCTTCACTCAGATAACAGAGAACAATAGCTACTGCAATTGGACAGAGAAGTAAATAATGGGATCTTGAACACACACCCGCCGTCAGAGACGTAATGGCTCATCGGGTCGAAGCTCGAGCTGCTGCCCGCAGATGACGCGTTCTCCCAGGGCGCTGTTGGCGCCACCGGCGCCGACAGCGACCTGACCTCCTCTAGATCTGGCGCCAGAGAGGATATGCCATCCGAGAAGAGCTTCGCGTGGTGGTCATGTTCGTCTCCACCACTTTCTTCCTCATCGACGGCTAGCCGCCAACCAGGACCGCCGCCGCCACTACCGCCGCCTCCCGTCGCCATTTGTTTTGTGCCTGTGCTATGGAGAAGAGAGGGAGAGATAGAAATGACCAAAACTGCCCCAACAGCCGCAAACCTAATGCCCGTCCGCGCCCTCCGTTAGTACAACGCCACGTCGGACCTGACTATGGGCCCCACCTATCAGAAAACCCATTAAACCGAGCAAATCGTGCTATCAGTGCTCTCTATCGAGCACTTGCCCCTGAGGAGGTGGCTATGTGTCCCTGTGCCTCTACTTGGTGGTCATGTGACACCGCCGCCCCAAATGTGGTGGTGTTTTGTCATTTCCTCTATTAATGGCCTGTCACCGGTGGGTTGCTTGGGGCGCTGGCGGGAAGAAAATGTGTGCCAAAAAACCACCCGACCAGCCTTGTCATTGAGCTGAACCATCATAGTTTCATTGTCTCATCTTTCGTGTCGTGTTAATGGCCTGCCACCGGTGAGATTTTCAGGCGAGCAGTCAAGTGGTCGACGTGTCCAATTGTGGGCCACATGGAAAATTTATGGCGTGCCACCGCTCAGGTTTCCCGTCCACGAGCTGCATTGTCTACCAAGAATTATGAGTCCAACAACTAGTCTTCAAGTACTAAACTGATTGTCGACTTGGTTGGTCGACTCGACTATTTCTCGAGTCGACTGAGTCCAACGACTAATTCTGGACTAGTCTAGACTAGTCCTGCTGTTTGAGTCCATCGACTCAATTTTATCCGGATAAGTGAGGCACTCGAGAAGAAAATTGGGAACCCTAACTATTCTAGACTCGCTACATGTAGTTCTAGATTCTGTAATTTATGTTAAACTTATGTCAGTTTTAGTTATTAAATCTCATGTCTGGTTGCCATACATGATAGTATTTTGTACTAGATACTCTTGAAGTACATGTCGACTAGTTGAGCAGTAGTCTAGACTAGTCTATGAGTTGGTATCCCAGCGACTCGGCTCGACTCGGCGACTCATAATCCTTGTTGTCTACACCCCTCCCGTCTTCCTGCTCGCCATATAAATCCCCCATTATTTCCTGCGAGGACGCACACCCAAAGCTCGTTGCCACCCAAATCTCGGCCACCACCTAACCTCCACCAGAGTGCCACCAATGGCCAAAAGGTACCTCGGCAACCAAGCAACAGCCAACAGCTTCGGTCGCTGTTGGTTTCAAAAGTGGGAGGCACGCCTCCTGTACGAGGCGAGCTATCTGGCGCCACTAGACTTCCATAGCCCATCAACATGGAAGCTCAACACCGACGATGTGTTGGTGCCTCTCGTCCCAGTCGGTCGCGACCTGCTTGCCCGGATCTAGTAGATTTACTAGGGCGAGCTCACTAACGAGCAATGGTGACCCATCATAGGACACATGCAACCACGCCACCTGGATCTAGTACTTCACCGACAAGCGGCCGAGGAGCTCGCCATCTACGAGCAATACTACAGAATCGGGCTTTGTAGCATCCACCCGGAGTGTGTTTTTGCCTAAAAAATTCGAACCACCTTCGAAGGAGGAGGGCCACCACCGGTGAGGAGAAACTCCACCGGCAAGCGGCTGTGGTGGGGGGTGCCTGAGTGTATGCTCGAGGTTGGCAACAATATGCACCTCAATTACCTACCTCCTCCACCGTTGATCTCTCACTCCCGAGGGAGCTCCGAGATGCCACGACGGATGGCACCACCATCCTCGTCCTCTTTGGCCTCGTTATCAGTGATAGGGGTTAACCTCAAGGGTGGCATGATCTTCATGGATCTCATGGTCAAATCGATGGGGAAAGCGAGGGAAAGGGGGAAGGTAGCGGAAGCGAACACACTCATGAAGAACGAGATGAACACACACAACGCAACACGATACAAGGCCTTGCTCCCTTCGGCGACCACCGGTCTGATAGAATCCTCGCAAGTAAAGATCGGTCAACGTGCTCCAGTCAATCCCAAGCGGAGAGGGAAGAACACCTTGGAGACGATTTTGACAACTACTCTCACTACTACGTAAGGAGTAGGCCTTATACAACTTGAACGTCACTAGGAAAAAGTCCCAGAGGTGGGTGATGATAGAAGGATTCCGTCATGAAGGGAAGGAGACATAATTAGAAGTGATCTATACAAGGGTTTCTAGTCTATCATCTTTGTCTAGGGTTTACAATGGAGTGGTGGAAATATTTATAGGACAACCACATATGCAAGGGTAGTTTGGGGATAAAGGGTAAGTTCTGGACGGATTGGGGTGTACATGGGCCAATGGCCCAGCTGTTGGCACGCAGGGCCATCAATTAGTCTAGAGACTCTAGTGTCGAAGCGCCGGAGACTCTGGGGTGTCTTGGCACTCTCCAGGGCTATCTCTGAAGAGGTGTATTGGGAGATCCTAGCATCGGGCCGGATTCCTGGCCGGAGTCCTAGGCGGAGTCTCCAGTGTGTATGGTTGGAGACTCCGTGTAGGAGGGCCAGAGACTTCGGTGCTTCTACTGCTGCTTCTTCCGCCTCCTCTTCCAAGGCACCGTCTTGTCGGGCATGATGCTCCAGGCTTCCTCCCTTGACTCCGTACTTTTCGGTGTGAACCTATCATTATCATGACATGGAGTATGACGACTTGGCATAAGTGGAAGTGCTTGATATGGCAACGACCATAGGTTGGGCTGTTTCATATCCACCTTCAAAAAGAGTCGTGCTCGACTCTATATGCTCATCACCATGTAGAGGAGGCCGAGAGACATTCTTGATCCTAGGGTTCACCATATAGTCGTCCTGGAGAAGCTAGATGTGGCAACTCTTCAATGTTCATTCACTTTCCATGAAGCCTATAAATCTCACAACAAAAGAGAAACAACACTCAAAGAGTATCCAATTCATGAAGATTATATCACTAGTCCTTAAGTAGAAGGAAGTCACCTTAGGATGTAGAGCTAGCTCATTGAAGGGCATCCATAGGTAACTCTCTACATTCGTCTTGCCAACTCACGGTCAGTAGAGATTGACGTGTAAGCATTTGTACCTTCTCACAACAAAGACCAAACAAAATATTTTTGTGCATGGTAGAGGAGCATGTCAATTGTGGCATGTCCATTCTTGATTACAACACCATTATCACAACTCACGTATAGAAAATGGAATGCATTTGCAAGGTCAAAGTGCATGTAATTTATTTGAACATCATCCACATGTGGGAATTCAAAAACTAGATACAATGTCTTAGTGTGGCGCTCAAAGAATTGAACTGAAATTTTGATCAACATCTTTGATGCAAGGATGCGAGAATTTGGCAAAAAACACACGAGGAAGGATATCCAAAACAATATCATTAAGTGTGCCAACAAAGCATTTGAAATCGCAAGTTTTCCTTATGTTTGTTGTAACAAATATACGATATACTTGGAAGCTCTCATGACAATACATACTCATAAATGCATTATGGTTGCACACAAAACATCAAAAATAGAGATTGTTCAATTTTTCTGTTGCAACACACAAAGCATCAATATTCAATAGAAAAAAACATGATTTTGACAAGGTGCAAAAATACCATCGAACCTGCATGTAAGCAAACCATAGGAAATAGTAATTTTTCAACATGAAAGATGCAAAGCATGCAAAAGGTATTAGAGTCGTGATGTAGCCCATCCTACGGACGCTACTACATCTACAACGCCAAGTCCCAAAGCTCGTCCCCAAGTCACCCAAGAAGACAGACGCGAGCGGTACTACCGCTCCCATCAGCGGTACTATCATGCCCCGGTACTACCGCTCGACCTCAACGGTACTACCGGCCAGGACTAAAGCCCGCGCCATCGCCTCTGGATGCCCCGGTACCGGCTTGCGGTACTACCGGCCCCAAGCGGTACTACCGGGCTACACCACCGATACTACCGGACCTGGAGACCACCTGCCACTAGAGCCGGAGCTACCGCCCCGCCTGAAGTTGCTACCGCTCCCATCCGGTACTACCGGACCCGAGGGCTGGTACTACCGGTCACCATGGTGCCTGCGCGCACTAGATCTAGGCCACAACCCATGTACCCCTTTATTGTGTTGCAACCCTAGTATTATGCCCAAACTACCCCTATGTAAGTGGCTGGCTTATAAATAGAGCCCCCACCCCTCATGTATCCCTTAGGCATAGATGATAGACTAAAGGTAACCCCCTTTGTGGAATCTCTAGTGTTGCCTCATCCCCTTCTACCAAAGGGGATCGACTATCATCACCACCTCATTGGAGTTTGCATCGCGCCTCCCTCGTTGTACAAGGCCTTGGCATTAGTGTTACTTTGCCAAGACGTCAAGACCCTCTCCAAGGTGTTCTTCCCTCTCCACTTGGGATCGAGGGAGCACGTTGACCGATCTTTCCTTGCAAGGATTCTATCGGACTGATGGCCACCGGTGAGAGCAATTGGCCTTGTATCGTGTGAGTTTTGCGTGTGTTCATCGTGTTCTTCGCGAGGTGTGTGTCCGCTTACACTACCTTCTCCCTTTCCCCTTGCTTTCCCATCGATTTGACCACGAGATCCGTGAAGATCGGGCCACCCACAGGGTTACCCTTTAACAAGTCGGGTTCAATTTTGAACTCATGTGGGGATGCTCTCAATAAAAGAACTTACAAGCTTGAATTGGTGTCAAATTCTTTTCTTCCCAATTCCTGCAATCTTAAACATGATCATACAAGTATTCACAAAGATTGCATTTAGTCCACTTCCTAACCACGTATATCTTGCTAGCAAATAAATCATATGCCCGAGCAAGTGTCAAAAGTTTAGCTAGGAAGGTGAGACAAATTGTTTTGGTGTCTCTCTTTATTGAGAGATGAAAACTTTTCTGCTTTTGTTTATTTAATCAATTAAGAGTACTCAAGTTGGCACCAAAACATTCAATTTAAGTACAACTCATCTATTCCCATGTCAAAATTTCAAGACTCTCAAAGCACCCTTTTCCTTTCCTTGCCTTTCAAAAACTTTAGCTCTTTCATAGAGAAATCATGCTACTATTTTTAACATGTTAATTGGGACTGTGTTGTGCACTCGTGACCATGCCAATAAATAATTGTTGAGCAATAGTGGGTCAGAGGAGTACTATAACTTCACTTGGAACATGAAACCACGAGGAGACTAAAATCTTACCCGTCATAGCATTGCTGCTACAGACGTTTACATAACTCAATAGCCGAAATCAAGTGGTTTCCCACATTTAGATCGTTCGTTGGCTAGCAGAGTTAATAGTTCCCCATGGAGTACGATAGTGTTGTAATGAAACGCGTAAAGCAATATCTTACGATAATTATTAGAAAAAGCAGTGGCATAATCTCTACTACTTCGAAGCATCTATTTTATCAGACAATTTCATTCAAGGGTACTACCGAGTCTATTTACATTAAGCTCAAATGGGATGGAGTAGTTCTAAAATCAAATCTTTTGGCTAAACATGGACTCGAGTCATCTTTTAGATGCCTTTTCTTGTTGTAAAAATCTAGGAAGTATTTTTAACCAAGTTCATTGCTCATTGTTTCAAAGCTAAAAAGGAGACACTATCAAAGGAATATAATTTATAGGATAGCAAGCTAAGTGGGGAGTGACTCTAGTGCAAGCGAGTAAATAATTGTAGGATCAATTCAAGGTTGCAGAAATGGTGATGAAAGGAATGTGATACCTCCTCTTGCTTGCTTCGTTCTTGTACTTGAGTCGAACCCCCTCTATATTTCCCTATTGCCAAGTCACCTGAAATTAAGCAATCTCCAAGAGAAACAAAGAAATGAATTTGCAATAAAGGTTACAACTAATTTTTCTCTGTATTTTTGGTTTAGGAATGCAAACTGAAAGTAAACATGCGATTTTGAACAAGTAAAATAAATCAAAAGAATAAATAAAAATATGAATGCAAGGTTTAGAGGTTTTCAAACCTCCCCCAAGCTCAGGCTATTGCGAGGCTCAGTTGTTGCCATCATTCGGCGGCTGGTGCAGATACTACTGATAGTAGTTGGGGAAGTTGGTCATGAAGCGACTGAAGTTTTGAGTTAAGGCACTCACATCTTTATTCACTCCTTGTAAAGTGTGGTCAATCTCCCCAACGTGCTGGTTGAGCTGCTGAAATTCTTGATATGGGACTTAGTTGAACCCTTGCTGTGGCTGATTAGGCCATGGGTCCTAGGGTCCCCCCTGCTACTGCTGCTATCCCTCCTAAGCAGGGTTGTATTGCTGCTCCTGCTCATCCTCATCCTGCCCCTCTCCTTCTTCATCTTCCTCTTGATCAGGTTGGAGTTCAACCATGATCTCCGTCACCTGATCCTTGGTGAGGATCCAGGTGTCCTTCTCCACAATCGAGAAGGCTTGGGGACAAGGCAACAGAACCTGCTCAACCTACACATCACCAGGATAACCAAACTAATATGCTCAGAGCCTCCTGTTAGCTCGGTAAACACCGAGGAAGCCACAAGCAGTCAAGTATTTGACATCCATAAGTTTAGAGCCATCAACAGGTTGCATCATAGGTAAGACAATGTTTAATTGATGATCAAAGTGGCTTACCAATCCACCAATGCGAATGTCACCTTTTGTCTTGTTGCTTTGGTGCCGGAAGTGCTGGATGAGTAGAGCCCCTGGATTGGGACTTTGCGATGCATTGGGGAAGAGTGCCTTGGTGATCATTTCCATGTACGCATTAGCCATGGAACCGGTATGTCCTCTTCCCAGTAGTGTGTTGGCGAGGAACAAGGTGTAGTAGCAAATGGTTGGGTTCTGAATGGTGGACATCTTCTTCCGGTAGAAGTCTGTGCCACCATTAACAGAAACAACCTCCCAAGTTTCTCCACTTGTGACATTGTATAGGTTAGTAACATTTGCCTTCCCATCGAGAGGGAAGCCAAAAGCATTGCAAAATTGTTCAAAAGTTATTTCATAAGGCCGCCGGTTCATGGTAAAGCTTACCGTGCACGCATTACCTTTCTCCCTGTGATCATCATAGAAGGAGGCAAGTAACTCATAGGTGAGCTCCGTGTAGGTGTTGTGGCTTGCATAGGCGAGTACTGCAAGTCTTGAGTTTGCACACATGAGGTCGAAGTCCGCCCTCAACCCCGCCGCGGTGAGAAAGCTATCATTGGCCCAACATGTGGGCAACATCCTCCTTGATGAAACTACAACCAGCTTGGGGTTGAGCTTGGCCTGGTGCCCCAATCTCTCACCACGTTGGCGCTTGCCCTTGCGAAAAATGATACCAATTTTGTTCATCTTGATGCATTGAAAAATTTCACCATTGAACCTTAGTCATATAGTTTCTACATGCTATACGGACAATTGTACTTTGAAAAATTTAATCTTAACATGAGAAATTAAGAGGAAAAGAAAAATAAGCTTGAGTTCATCCACTAGATCAATGTGAGAGTTTCAACCATGGAAATCTGAAAATAAAGCATGGATAAAGAGAGAAACATACTGATCTATTGATTCCCCCACTCAAACGAACGAAATCCACAAAGAATAAAGAGTTCTAGGTGGGTTTGGAGAGGTTTGGAGAGAGAATATGAGAGAAAAAAGTGAGGAGGGAGGAAAAACTAGCCGCCCCGGCGCGATTTTGAGGTCGCGCCGAACTATACGGCCAGAACTATACGGGTGGGATATGTTGTTCCCGCCATATAGTTGCAGCGGCACCACCAACTAGGGTTTCTTTATGCACCACACAGCTATACACACACAACTATACGGCTGGATCATAATGATCTCACCATATAGTTGGTCATCAAACCGTCTGTATCCTCGACATAAATTTTCGAAAACATGCATCGATATCTATGCAACCGGAACTATACGGCCAAATTTTATATTCCTGCCATATAGTTGGTCGCTAAACCATCAATACTTTTGAGAAGAGTTTGTACAGAGGCATCAATATCTATACGACCAGAACTATACGACCGGAATTTTTATTCCTGCCGTATAGTTGGTCGTTAAATTCTCTGTGCCCACGCAAGAAAATTTGTTGATGGCAAAGATATCTATACGGCCAGGCTATACGTCCAGAATTTTTATTCCCACCGTATAGTTGGTCATTAAACCTTCATTACTCATCAAAAATTATCTATTTTTTCGAGAATAACTTCTTATCCTGAAACATAGTGAAACACCTTGTTTTTGACAGAAAAATGATAGTTGAAATTATTGCCAAAAACAACATGTATAGAGCAGAAAATCTAGCTCTACGTATCTTTTTCTCCTCAACTGGAGGTTCACTTTTTGATCTTGACTAAAAATATTAAGCTAGTTTTTGTAGATAAAACTCAAACTTTTATTTTTATACTTATTCTACACTTGATCAATCGATATTTCTACTACTTTTTAACAGCTGCATCTTCAGGGGCGCGCTTCCGTAAAAATGTCTGTGAAAAAGTTGTAGGAACGTGATGAACACTATATTCTATAGTTTATTTTATTAATGTGATGGCTTGACTCCCATTAAGCATTTTATCAAGGACGGTTGAATAACTAAACCCTTTCTCTGTTCTCGAATTCTTACCTTGGGCTACCCTTATCAAAGGCACTTACCACATGAACTCATTTTGCCGGTGGAATATATCTTTCTCCTGCTTCTAGCTTCTTTGGAAAATACCGGATGATTTCAGCATCATAAACATTGAAGATTATTTTTCCTTCAACACAATCAACTGATGCTCCTGCAGTACTAAGGAAAGGTCTTCCAAGTATTATAGGTAAATTTTCATCCTCTGGCATTTCAAGAATAATAAAATCAGTGGGAATAACATGCTCATCTATTCTAAGTAGAACATCCTGAATCATACCAATGGGTTGTTTAGTGGACTTGTCAGCCATCTGTAAAGTGATAGTAGTAGGGGAATACTCCCCTAATCCTAACCTTTTATAGAGGGAATATGGCATTACTAACTCCTGCACCTAAATCACACAAGGCATTGTGAATATCAGTTTTGCCAATTGAGCATGAAATAGTTGGTATTCCAGGATCTCCTGATTTAGACAATAGCTTCCCATTAGCAGGATAACTAGTCACCATGGCAACAGTTTTAGTTATTTCTTTCTTTCTACTAAGAATATCACGGAGGAATTTAGAATAGGTGGGAACTTTTATTGCATCTACAAATGGAATTTCTAGACGAAGATCACCAAGTGCTTTTTTGAAAAAATCATAGATTACCTGGTCCGGTGCTTTCTTTTTTTGATCTGGATAAGGAAGCTTTTGCTCACCTTTCTTATTTTTGTCTTTTATCTTTTGTGGGGGGATCAGGCTCTTTTGTTACTTTGTTTTGTTGTTGCTTGTCGCTTTTATTCTTCTCTACTACAACTACTTCATCTTCATTGCTTGTCTCTTTTTCTTATGTTAGATCAACCTTCTCTGCATCAGAGTCATAATGGTCATCCTGTGCATCATTTTGGCCCTCCTTGGTTTGATCTTGTATTTTTTGAGCAGTTTCATCTTGAGGATCCACTAGCGTATCATCTTCTTGGCTTGCTTTGAGCAAGCCTTTTTCTTTTCGCTCTTTCTTAGCTTCATATTCGGGTGGTCCTAATGGTCCTGTAACAACTGCACCTCTTCTTGTAACAACATTAGTAGAAACAGGAATATCTATATCATCTCGAAGAAAAAATTTGATAACCAGATGCTATTGTTTGCATTGAGTTTCAATCATATTAAGATACTTGTGAAATAATTTTATTCTTGGCCAATCTCATCATAATTTTTTGTGAGTTCTGCGAAAATCTTTTTATGTTTTTGAAAATGCTTATGTAGGTTATGATGAGATTTTGCTTGTCGATGTTTTAATTCTTGAAAAACTTTTCTAGTCTCATCTTCATCAGTAAAAACTTGTAACAAGTCTACTTTGTTTTCCTTAACAAGTTCAGAAGTTATACCTTTTTCTTTCATTGTTTTGCGTATTTCAGGCATAAGATCAGGATTTATACGAAGCATCCTTTTTTCTATCTTAGTGTCGAAATCAGGATTGTATAAATAATCATTCTTAGCCCTAGTAGACATCAATTCCGAACATGCTTTAACAGTTAAAGTATTTATCGATCCTATTGTCGATAAATCAAGCAACTCTCCGCTTTGAGTATTAAGACCGTGGTAAAATAAATGGCAAATAGTTGATTCAGAATAGCCATGATTAGGAACTTTATTGATCATTCCAAAGAATCTATCCCAGGCTTGTGGGTAGTTTTCTCCCACATTCTGACTAAAGTTGCCTATGCTCTTTCTAGTTTAAGTGACCATTTTAAAAGGATTAAACCTGTTTATAAATTTGACAACACATTTTTCCCAACATTTAATGTAATGGCGAGGAAGAGAATATAACCAGTCTAGAGCTTTACCTTTAAGAGACCAACAAAAAAAAATTAGACAAGAGAAAACTCTTGGCAAACCTTTTGGTCCAAGTGTTGTCAGCAAATCATCAAACTCTCTAATATGTCTCCCTAGGTCTTCATCTTCCCTTCCACTAAAAGCTTTTTCCTACAAATTTGTAATAATTCCACCATCAAATCGATATTCTCTAACTCCAGGGTTAGGAAATTCTATTGGTTGTTTAAGGAAAGCAGAGTTTGGAGCACTGTATTCTCTGAGAGTTTTGTTAGGTTTCTTGGGAGTTGTCCTGTAAATAGACATGATTTCCATAATATCACTCAGGTTTTCAACTTTAACGTTGTCTGATATTAAAAGTTATTCAATAATTTCTTCATGCCTTTGAATAGGCACGCGCTCAAAATAATCTGGTAAATAGGTCCAACCAGAGCGTGTAGACCCTCTGTCTCCTAGGGAGACCATTTTGTAGTAGTAACACCTGAAATGTCAAGATACAAACACTTAGCGCTTAGCTCCCCGACAACGGCGCCAGAAAATAGCTTGATGTCTGCAAGTGCACAGATTGTTTGTAGCTAGTTTCGATGTATAAATATCGATCCCACATGGAGCCCAAAGGTAAGTGTTTATGGGTGAAGTCTCTGTCACACTCAAAGTTGTCACAGGTCTTCGAGTGAATGCACTGCAAGTGTGAAATAAGAATGAGATTTGTATTAAAGTGGATGTATTTGAATAAAACTAAAATGTAAACTTTAGAAATAAAAAGCATAAAAGTAAATAACGATTCGGTTGTTTGTTGTTTTCTGCATACGATGAAGAAGGCACGGGGAGATACAGTTCATGGTGATAGTGACTATGCCAGGTGGATGAGTGATAAATGTAACAATTGTAATCTTATAAGTATATGTGTAGGCGAGCAACCCATAATTAGCTAGAACTCCTCTTGGTAGATTTCATCCCAACTTCAATAATCCTACTAGCTTGTTAGCAAAACCATGGTCAGACACTAGATGATTAGGACCCTTCATGTTGCTTAGGAATTAAACTCCTTGGATCAGACTAATGCAATAAGAACAGTGGTTCCTCGTTATCCTCGAGTCAACTAGTTTCCCATTGATATCCCCGTGTCACTCGAGGGTCGCCGGTCTGCTAGCGAACAAGATCCTATCTATGTAGAACAAAGCATCATGTTGTGTGGGCCCTTAATTAGACAACAAGCATTAGGCATCCCACAAATTGTCAAGCACACATAATATAGTAATTAAAATCAATCACAACTATGGAAAATATATGAAGGCACATCACATCTCACCAATCCCTTACATCTCCCACGCCCAAGGAACTTACTCACACATGAGAGAAGAAAGCATCATTGATATAATTAAATAAAGGGAGTTCTTCTCGATATTACCGTGGAGATCCACAATAAGAATGGAAAAGTAATCCAACACAATTCAAGATAGGAAGAAACAGTCTCAAACCCCAATCTTGCAAGATGAAGATCTCTCTCTCTCAAGTACAAGTAATGGCTATGGGGGGTGTGATGGCTAGGAGGTCGAAGATCGTGGAGTGAGATGAAGAACGTCTTCCCCTTCTTCTCTGGATCTCTTCTATCTCCTTTATGGATGGGATGGCGGCTGCTGTGTTGTGATTTAACGTCTGTCCTCTTCACGAAAGTTGTCCATTTTGACAAGATGGAGGCGGCGGCAGCTGTACGGCGGGAACTATATGGCCGGAGAAAATGTTCCCACCATATAGTTGCTCGTTAAAGCCTCTGTGTGCTTTCCTCGACTGCTTCCAAAGAGAGACTTGCTTGTTCTCGCCTGAATATTGTGTTTCTCTGGTTAAAACCTTATGTTGACGTTCAGAACCTGAATCACACATTAAAAACCGAGTTTTCTTTGCTACCGAAGTATTAGCATTAGGTAAAGCTAGAATACAATCAAATCCAGGAGAAAATCATTAATAAAAACCATCAAAATGTGTCAAATATCACAACTATCAGCGGGTACACCAGGGAGGGTGGGGAATCGATCATGTCATGGCCACATTCTCCTTCTCCTACCATGTTGGAAGTGCATGTAGCTCCTTCTCTTTGTACTACTGTTGAATTTGAAGTGCTGACATGGCCTATTGGACTGATTCCAATTTGGTTTGTTTTGGGATTGTTACAGTGTGCTATGTAGGCCGATGATCCATGGTAAATTGCATACCAAGATGAATAAACCTAGTGGTCTAGCCATAGGATGGATTTGGAGGAGATGGTTCCCAAGTTAGGTGATGAATTGGCCCGTAAAAACCTGTTGATATTCGAGCTGAAGCGTACTGCCGAGGAAGAATTCAGAGCTTATTCGCAAAGATAAGTTGACACCTAAGGCTGATCTTGCCGTATCTGACAAGTGGTAAAAAATCTAAAACATGAACTTCAAGTGAAGGGGGGGGGGGATAGTAGATTCATGTGGGCATTTTTAGTTGTTGTCATCCGCGTCCTAGCAGTTACAGTATGCGGTTGTGGAGGAAGGTGGCATGTGTAATGATTAGTTGAATAGATAGCTAATTCAGAGAGTAGAATTGTTATTCAATAGATGGTTGTGAGTTCCTACTAATTTAGTCACTTTGTGGTCCCAAAGTTGTCGAGAGAATGCATTGCGGTGCCCGAGTTGCTTGCCATTGGATCTAGCGGTCCCGAAGTTATCGAGAGAATGCATTGTGGGGCCCGAGTTGGTTGCCATTGGATCTAGCTGCCCATAGTTAGCGTGCCAAATGCCTAGTGGGTCAAGTTGGGGCCTATCAGTTTTGACTATTCTATCGCTGCCATCGTGGCCGCCACGTAGAGTTGCAGCGTTGGTGGGAGCATCCATTCCCCGTTCCAAATTAGTGGCTAAGATTGTCAATCCAAGTTAGTTGACTCAAATTCGTCAAGATACAATCGAATCTAGACAAATCTAAATCAACTAATTTGGGTCGGAGGGAGTACTACTTATGAATCAGCTTTAGAGCATATCCACCGTCCTCACTGCTCAAATTTGGAACAACTCTCTCCCTCAACATTTATCATTTAGTTATGTTTAGGATGATTATTGTAATCAAGAGATCGTTAACTTCTTTAGTGTGTCTCACACTTCGTGAGACTGTTATTCATATAAGTTTGTAACAAATAGTTGTTCTATTTTTATGAATGATTTCTATTCGTGTTCATATCTTGTTTGATTATGTGTGAATTATCCTTATTGTTTGAAACTGATTAATAATGTATGAACATTTGTAAAACATTAAAATGCCTTGTTTAAAACACCCAACTTAATGATATATTCATTAATGAATGAAACCATTGTTTAAATTCAAAAGTTATGTGATAATATGTGAAAGTCATTCGATTTCTTCTCACATATAAATCATGCCTAAGTTCGGCAAAATAACTTGAACACCGTGTATTACTTGAATACAAAGTGTTTAATGAATTGTTAGAAGTAAATACATATTCGATGTATTGGGTTTTAACGAAAAATGGTAATTATTATTAAATGATTGTTTAAATGTGTAAAGTAGTTTACCGAAGGAACATGAATATGAAACTATTTGATTTGATCAAAGTGTTTCATCAATAAAAGGGGTATAAATATAAAAGAGAATCCAATTGCTATGATTTGATCAATAGTAATGAAATTCAACTTTATAAGAATGGCATGAAAGAAATTGTGTAATGCAAAGTGTTTTGAAACGTCAAAATACAAAGCATCACAATATGATATTAGATATCAAAGTTGGGTTGAATAGAAGGCACCAAATAAATCGTTGTAGTATATATGTAGAGACCATTAGCTTAGAAATAGTTAGCACTCAATTAGAATTAGTGAAAGTTTTGGGGTTATTCGATATATCCAAAACAATAGCGAATAAGTCCTTGTAGAGTATTCATTGGAAACTTTGAATACGAAACCCATAGCTCAAACCAAAAGGAAAGCAAACTTCGTATTGCTTGGATTTTGGTGCATTCTTGAGAAAGCTCACTTCGGTGATGTTTCTCAATTATGGAGCAAATGGAAAATAGTGTAAAACATGATGAGGATTTAAAACCCTGCATCAGAGTGTTGAGAAGCGCAACAGACATCATTCCTGAACGATTCTCTTCACTGAAGGAAAGAATCAATGATTTTGATTATTGTGTTTTTCCCTCCACTGTTGTTTTTCACTATATGAAGTAGGATTCAAAATGTAAATCCATATCTTGTATGGTGACATTTGTGAATCACTTGTCATGATTTTTTGAATATGACATACCTACAAACTACAAAGGAAATAATGGTAAACTAAATTATGAGAAATCCTAAAAGCAAAATTCCCTTGAGATTAGAAAGCAATTCATTGCTGAATCTCACAAGTAAAAGGAGTTACTTGAAATTTTCCCAAATGACTGCAAAGCCATAGTAGGAAAAGGGGTAAATGACAAAAGCACAATTTGTCAAGTATTGGATGAATTCAAAGGAATTTGATTCATGTGTCCTAAGTTTCTAGTGGATTTAAAACTAGTAAAGTACTAGTATCTCATAATAAATATCCAAGTTTGATATTTGATCAAAGGATTTTGAAGTTATTCAAAATAGTAAAGGAGATATGCAATTTGCATAAAATTGAGTGGGAGCTATGAAAGTCTTCCTTAAACAATATGTGATTGACATATTTTTAAGTGGGAGCAACATAAGACTCAAATTCAAATATGTAGGAACATAGTTTGAGTAAGAGTATCGACTCATACCAAAATATGTTAGCAACATTGTTTGAGTGGGAGCTTATAGGAGCAATTCTTAAAAGTAAGTTAAGGATGAAAGCGCAAATACTTATAAATAATGATTTATAAGATGTAGAAGTTAATGATAGATGTATTATGATATTATGTAGTATTTCTTAAGGGATTCTGAAAAAGTGTTTCGGGATAGAAGTTAATTAAGGAACTAGTCCTTGATAACTCAAATTAGGAATAGCAGTAAGTTTAACATCAATGGTTGAAAGAAAGAAAAGGATGATCATGATCCACTATGTTGAGACATAGGTTCTATCTTAGTAAACCATGATGATAACTTAGCATAATATGTGATCCAAATAAGGAACGTTTGAAAGTGATCAAGTTCGAATCACAGAACGTTGAGCTGAGTTTTTGTCCGCAGTATCTAGTAGACAACTGTAGACATATTTTCCAAATCCATAAAGGATGACATATCTTAAAGCATAAAGAGTTATGTTATAAGGGAATATGTTGGAAACTCCTGTAGATACCAATTAAAGTCAAGTAGGAAGCGAGGTGAACAAAACATCGAAAGTTACACATAGTGCACTAGTGTTTTGATGAATACATTTATAATAATATATAAGGGTACCATCTAAAGTGTTGTATAATGCTATGGTGGGGCTAATTCGCTTTTAACGTAGAATGATGTGTCCCAGGGCACAGTGCCCATGAGAAATCCCTCGAGGTTGATCTAACGTCACTGTAGGCTCCTGGAATCAGGCCGCGTTCTGCTGCCATAACAACGATGCATACACACAGATGCTATCATGTGATGATATAATATTAATGTCAATCAAAGTGACATTAGTAAGTTGCAAAGGATCTGGGACTGTAAAGTACAGAACCAAGACTCAACCTCTTCCATGAGCAAGCATGTTCATGGTACCGGTTATATGGTACCAATAATTAAGAACAAATGCGGCTAGTGTATTTGTACTCTAGTGCAAGTGGGAGACTGTTGGAAATATGCCCTAGAGACAAATAGTAGTAAGGACTATTATCATATTTCATATAGTTTATGATTAAGTTTTATATCATGCTATAACTTTATTGAGTGGAAACATCAATACACGTGTGATATACAAACAAACCAGGGGTTCCCAGTGAAACTCTAGTCACTGGTTTATTGGTCAACAGATGATCAAGTTTCCTGATCATGTGGCATTTATGCTAGTTGGAAATGAGGTCATCTCATTATGATGAACCAATACCCAACCTAAACATCGTGATTTGATCATATCACGAAGTTCAAGTTACGATGATTAGAAATGGATCCTCGTAGACTATTCCTTCGACCGTGAGGCTATATCAATCACTGCCTCCCGAGAGTGCTTAGATAGCATCAAACGCCATCTGGTAAAACGGTGGTTATAAAGGTGTGTTCAGGTATTCAGAGGAAACCGTAGAGGCAATATATGTCAAGAGCGGGATTTTTCCATCCATGTGACGGGAAGATACTCAAGGGCCCACTCGGAGAGGTTATATCCAATAGCTACGCAGCGTGTGATTAGATCACGGGGATATCACTTGTCGGAACGAGTCAAATAGCGTTGTTCAGTAACGCGATTGAACTCGACATGAAGATGTCATTGATCAGGTCTCGGGTAATGCAAGTATCGAATGACAAAGGGAATAAGACACGACTGTCCTGGTTCAAACGACGAAAGATCTTCGTGGAACGCATAGGGGTCACATGGCCATCCAGGTCCCTCTGTTGATCATTGGTGCGGGAGTGTCCCGACCATGTCTGGAGTGTTCCCGAACCGTAGGGTATCACACTTAAGGGCTTGATGATGCTTAGAGAGTGTTTATGGGATCGGTAGAATCGCCGAAGAAAAGATGGGAGAAAACCGGAAGGGTTTCGGTAAATCCGGAGGATGTCCGGAGTGGAGGTGGAAGGTGTTCCATGGCCACGGAGATTAGATAATGTGTGAATGAGTGTTAAATATTGATTTAATCATTTATTCATAATTATTTAATAAAGATAAAATCAATTAAAAGGTCAAAAGGCTTAATGGGCCAATTTCCGGAGGGAGAGGGCCCATTAGGGAAAAGGAGAAAGGGGAGAAGGGGCAAGGGGAGGCCAGATGGGCCTAGCCCCCCCGTGGGGCCCACTAGGTGGCCGGCGGCCACCTCCTCCCCCCTCCTATCCTTTTGTCCCACCCCGGGACTTGAGGGGAGGTAGTACCTCCCCTTCCCCTATATAAGGTGGGGTATTTGGCCTAGAAAATACACCCAATAATCAATAAAGGTCTCCCCACTTTTGGGAGGACCACCAATTGATATTTTCTCTCTCCCCTCTCTCTCTCTCGTGACCGTGGTCCCAAGTTTGGACTGCGCGAGTGAGAGACATCTTCACCGCGGAGCGCCGTCGCGCTGCGGGATTCGGATCTAGGAGCTCTACTTCCGCAACTGCTATTGGATCGGGGAAGCGAGAGTCATCGTCAGGCACCAGACGTGTGTAACTCCCACAAGGTGTCACACTTGAGGCACTCAAGTCGTTGGAGCCAGAAGGAGCGCAAGGACTTCATCACGACCTTGAGGTCGGCTTCGGCTGATCTACATCAACCACGCTCTCCTGAGCGTTGCCAACGCTTTTCAGTCTTCGAGGGTAAGTTCGCGAAAAGCCCCTCCCGTTACTGTATTACTAATGGCTTCAGGGGTTCAGGGGCATAGAGTAAAATTTTATTGTTTTTATGCGCGGAACCCCTACAAAACCCCGGTGTCAACTCTTTCTCATGTATTTGCCCTGCCGCCATAGCTATCACCTAGCTCCTTTAGAATCGTGTGTTCAGCCCCCTCACGAACCAAGGGATCATTGGACCCTAGTTCCTTCGCGGGACAAATCACCGACATTTGGTGTTCCAGGTAGGGGGCTGAGGTGCGCTTTCAATGCCTTCGATGACCTCGGCAACATGTCGTCCGGCAACGAGACATGCGCCGTGTAAGCCCTCTATCGCGTGGCGAGCAAGGCCCAGACGTAGCCAGCTCCACAGCGCGCCACCTCCCAGCAAGTCCCATGGACGGAGGATGAGGGGGGCTCCTCTTATCACTCGTCGTGGGAGCCTGCCCCTTCCTCGCATAGCATCACGTCGCTCTCCTGCACCGCGTAGTCTTGTGGCCACCCCGAGCAGCTCACCCCGGAAGCTGCCAAACGCATGGTGTGCGAGCTCCTAGACAACCTGCTGGCTGAGTAGGGCCAGGAGAGGTGGCACGACCATATCGCCGAACTCCTTAACGCTGCCACCATCTCTCCTGAGAGCACCGGGGCTCGGCTTTAGGGCGGGGAGCTGGGGGCTCACTCTTGCCTCGCCGAAGCAGGGCCACGGCCAAGCCAGACAACGCCACTCCACCGCCCATGAACAGTTGCCAGATCATCTCAACCCCCATGGCCACGACGCCACCATACGAGCGTGAAGACCACCTCACCGAGGAAATCACCGCCGCGGGGCCACATAACCACATGGTCCTCGCCAACAGCAAGGTGGTCTAGGCTAACGGCTGCCTCGCCTTCACCAAGAGCCTCCGCCGCGTGGTCTGGCCTCACAAGTTCCGCCCAGAGATGCTGGCACGCTACGACGGCACCACCAACCCGTGCGATTTTCTCTAGCTCTACACCACAGGCATCGAGGCAGCGGGAGGAGACGATCGTGTCATGGTGAACTGGTTCCCCTGTGCTCGAAGGAGACGACTAGTACCTGGCTGATGAACCTCCCCGAAGAGTCGATCGACTCATGGGAGGAGATCAACTCCCTCTTCATCTCCAACTTCAAGGTAACCTATGAGCACCCGCTCACCTACTACGACCTCCGCCAGATACGCCAGTAGCATGGAGAGACCCTCTTCAAGTTCATGCAGAGGTTCAACCGAGTCCGCAATAAGATCCATGGAATCTCAAACTCCAACGTCATCAACGCTTTCTCCGAGGGTGTGAATGATGTCAAGATGAGGGAAAATATCGGGATTCAGGGCGAGAGCCTCACCACCACCACCGAGCTCTTCGTCATGGACAAGAAGTGCGCCAAGGCGGAGGCAGGGCAAATGTTTGGCCTCGCGAGGGTAGAACTACCCCAAGGCCTTAGGCTCATCCAAGGTTAAGGACAAGGATCCCAAGCACAAGACCACCACCGTCCTGGTGGCAGAGCCAGATCGAAAAAGCCCTCGCGAGGGGACTGGTGAGCGGGAGCAGGACGACAACTCATACTGCCACTTCCACAAGAAGCCAGGCCACCCCACCAATGACTGCTATGAGCTCAAGAAACTCCGATCTACGCAGCAACCCGAGGAAGGGGATGCTAGGCATCGAGCGAGGTAGCCAAGGCGGGGGAAACCGAGGAGGCGACCGCTGGAACAACAACTCTGGTGGACGTGACACCCCTCCAGTGGTCCACCAAGCCAATGCCGCGCAACATCACCCGCACCCCCAGGAGAAAGGACGTACCGAGGACCTTGGGGGCTACCAAGTGTCGCAGGGTGCCATAGCCTGCATCCTTGGTGGCTCCCAAGCCCTGACGTCCAACCGACACTTCAAGCTACTCACTCGCGAGGTCGTAGCCGCCAGACCAGGAATCCCTTCACCGAAGCTCAAGTGGTCCCAGTGTGCCATCACCTACGATGCCAGTGACCACCCCGTCTCCACCATACCCATCGGCTAGGTGCGCCTCTCTGTCACGTTTGAAACGCGTGACAACTACCGCACCGAGCTCATCGATTTCGATGTGGCACACATCAACCTCCTGTACAACGTCATCCTTAGCTACCCTGCGCTGGCCAAGTTCATGCTCGCCACTCACCATTCCTACAAGATGATCAAGATGCGTGGTGGCAGGGGTGAAGTCATCACAGTCCGTTGCGATGAGGTGGAAGCCTTACGCTCCCTGGAGCACGCCTAAAAGACCGCTGCCGCCACCTATCCCGAGGACGTGGATGCCTTGGACTACATTAGAGGCTCCACCAAGAGGAAGCAGATGATGGCCCAGGAGAACGTTATGGCAAAGAGGGCAGCAGTCACATTGTTGCTGCCTCGCGAGGGGCAGGATATGGCCGGTGCCCATGACCTCAAGAGGAGCTCGGGAGCACCCAGTCCATCCTCGTGAGGGATGAGGTGCCTCCCAAGGACGGCGATGATGCAGGGACCCCTGACTCCCCCATGGACTGTACCCAACGCGCGTACAACACCTGCTGCCCCCACAATGGCAACTAAACGTCCAGACAAGCCGGTGGGCCGGGCTGCTGGAAGGTGGACAAACCTCTCCGAATGGAGCGCCTAGCTCCACGACTTTTTAAAGGTGAACCCCGAAAAACCCCCACCCTTTACAGTTTCGCCTTTTGTTAGGCCCTATGCAAGCAACGATGGCATTTGTAATAAGCCCGTACTGCTAGCGCTCCCTTGGATCTTGTGCCGTGCGCACGCTTGGCTATTTGGTTTTTTCCGAAAAAGCATTTCTCCAAAAAACCGCACCGCTAGATTTTCCTCACCACTCCGCGCGAGCGGGGGATAGGGACAGTACCCCTTGCCGTGCCAGTTCCCCGTCAGTGTCAGAGCCTAAAGTGTTGAGATCTGAACTCACGGGACAACGCCGACCATGAGTTACCTCGCCACATGGTTTCTGGGGCCTGATATCCTCGCGCGGCATGCGTACGGGCCTCTAGCGGTGCGCTCCTTTCCCTACGGCCCTCTCCTGGAAAGGTCTATGGGACAACTCGTCAGGACCTAAAGTGTCTTTCTCTGAACTCGCGGCCCATTCCTCGGCCATGAGTTACCTCACCCATGGTTCCTGACCTAGTTTATCCTCACGACGGATCGCGAGGCACTGTCCTTCCATGACTCGAGCTCGTCAGGACCTAAAGTGTCGAGCTCTGAACTCATGTCCCGTTCCTCGGCCGTGAGTTACCTCACCCATGATTCCTGACCCAGGTTATCCTTGCAACGGCTCGTGAGGCACTGCCCCTCCGCGGCCCGAGCTCGTCAGGACCTAAAGTGTCGAGCTCTGAACTCATGGCTCATTCCTCGGCCGTGAGTTACCTCACCCATGGTTCCTGATCTAGTTTATCCTCGTGACGGTTTTTGAGGCACTGCCCCTTCGTGGCCTGAGCTTGTGAGGACCTAAAGTGTCGAGCTCTGAACTCGCGGCCCGATCCTTGGCCGTGTGTTACCTCACCTATGGTTCCTGACCTAGTTCATCCTCGTGACGGCTCACGAGGCACTGCCCCTCCGTGGCCTGAGCTCGTCAGGACCTAAAGTGTCGAGCTCTGAACTCGCGGCCCGTTCCTCGGCTATGAGTTACCTCACCCACGGTTTCTGACCCAGTTTTGATATAGGGTGGCCCGATCTTCTCAGCAAGCACTTGTCGATGATGATAATGGTGGATAGATAACTATCCTATAGCTATGAACTCTCCCGCTAGAACCCTGATGCCAATGCAACAGCTCTCAAACCCCGTGGGATATTCACAACACCACGCTCTTGCGCACGTAGCAGTTGACCACAAACGGTAGTTTGCAATCTACTAATTCCCAATGGAACAACAAATCACACTCAATTGCAGTAGTATTTCGACCACAAGTAATTCTAGAGGTTCTAATAATAAACAACTCCAAAATAATTTTAACGTGGTCTAAACTCTAATGCAAACGGTGCCCCATCTATTCAAGAAGTTGGGGAAGGCGGCCAAGGCTTGGAAACCGAGTTGGCCCCACCTAAACTAAGGTAAAATCCAACCCAAGTTGGGTACGGCTCAGGGTTCAGTCATTGGGCCCGTCTCTGTGCTACGGCAGCCTGCCGTGGCAGAGATTGGTGTTGTTTCTGTGCCACGGCAGCCTGGCATGGCAGAGAGTCTCCACCAAGTGTTGATCTTCACTCCTGTCAGCGCCTTGCGCTTCCTCCCTCTCTGCCCTCGTGCATTCTTCATTGATCAACACGCCATGCTCCATATGCTCTAGCTCCTCGTTCCGTGCTATGCCTTCTTCTCCCATGTACCTGATCATACAATAGCGGAAAGACTTAGGTAGCGTAAAATTCTTATTAATTAAAACATCAGGTTCATTAAGAAACAAGTTCACCTGTTGTTCTAGTAGCTTAGCATGAGCTCTTATAATAGGTCCAATTCTAATCTCATTGGACTGATCCTTCTTTGTAGCAACTGGAACATTTTCATTAGCAATTGAGGAAGGTGTAAGTATAGGGATATCCTCATCATCTCCCCCATCAAAAGGCGTCGACCTCGATGCTCCAAGGTCTTCTCCATCACACGGTGATAAATCAGCAACATTGAACCTATTGCTAACTCCACCAAACTCAGCAATAGGAATATCAATCGAGTAGGCATTATCATTAATCTTAGCTAACACCTTGTAAGGACCAATACCACGTGATGAGGATACAATCATAGAGTATGATGATTCTTCTTGTTTATGCTGGAAGGAATTATTGAGCCTCATTGAAAAATATCACAAGGTGACTTCATTCCTAGTTGAACATGATACTTTGATTTATAAGAACTTTATACTACCTAAATAAGGGTGTTATTGTTTGACTAGATTTAATATCCTTTGGACTAGTGCTAGCGGGAAGGAGAGGGAGTAAGGCGAGGAGTCAGACGTGATGATCATCCAAGGATGCACGAGGGAGGAGCGGGAGGCAGGCACACGGAGCGAGGAGGAGATCATCAAGAAGGAAGGCGCAAGAATGCCTATGACAACCGGAGTGTCCGACCGAGTCCACCCGAAGTATCTGGCCTACCTGAGAGAAGAATTGGTGCGGACAATCAGTACACCAAATCGGATACTACCCAGTCACCACCCAGAAACTTTGAAGTTTCTGGCCGGACTAGACTGTCCGGCCGAATCCACCCGGAGTGTCTGCTAGACCGGACTGTTCGGTCGATATCAACCGGACTGTCCGCCCACCGACCGAATCTGGTCCGAGTCAGCATGTATCAGTTTGAGTTGTACGCGCCTTAGTTTTGTTTTCTGGCCGCCCCATCCGCCCTTATAAGCCCTAGGACGCCCCATAGTTAGGGGGAGACCACGTTAAAATGATTTTGGAGTTGTTTCTTTTTAGAACCTCTGGAATTACCCTATGATCGAATTATACTACTTCAATTGAGTGTGATCTATTGTTCCATTGGGAATTAGTAGATTGCAAACTACCGTTCGTGGTTAATGGCTGCGTGCGCAAGAGCGTGGTGTTATGAATATCCCACAGGGTTCGAGAGCTATTGCATTGGCATCAGGGTTCGAGCGGGAGAGGTCATAGCTACATGCTAGTTATCTATCATCCATCATCATCATCATCATCATCGACAAGTGCTTGCTGAGAGGATCGGGACACCCCATATCATCTTGGTATCATATTTCCTCGTTTACTCGGTGAGCATCTACAAATCCATCCATATATTAGTTTATTTTCAGTCCTATACAGAAAAAGCCTTATGAAAAGATTTTCCATAGACTAGATTGCATCGTTTTCGAGTTTTAGTTGCTGATCGTGTTTTCTAGTAGATACGATCTACAGGTTTTTCTCATAGGAGTCTAGTTTTCATTTGTGTCTAGGTTTAGGGTTTTGATCTTGTTTTTCCGCCAAGTCCACCATCACCGTTTTCCGCAAGTTTTCATCGTTTGTCTGAGTCCACATAGCGCACCTTTGTTTGTATACCATAGACATAGCCTATCTGCAGCATCCGTGCCTAGGAACGTACCCATGAGGCTAGTTTCTTTGCTCCGATAGGCTGCTCATTAGGGTTTGGATGTGCAGAAATTTTCGACATGGAAAACCGGACTATCCGGCATATATACACCGAACTATCCAACAAGACCGGAGTCTCCGGCGCGAATCATCCGGACTATTCGGCCTAGTTTTGTTATAAGTTGCTCCACTCACGTTTACATTGGTTCATGTAGTTGAAAAATCAACAAAATAAAGAGAAAATAAAAGAGAATCAATATAAAAAAAAGGAGAAAAAGAGCTACAAGCGTGACAAAAAGAGATATCAAAGTGTGCATTATTGGAGGTCTAGTTGATCATCGCACTTGTAGATTGAGCAGTCTTGTGCCTGTTTAATTTGAGCTTTTACTAGCGTCTCACTTGTGCATTGCAATATTCCTTTTCATAAGTTGCTTTGCCACGTTTATCTCCATCGTGTGTGTTTCTTGGGTTTTTGTACGATCAGCACTAGGACTTGTTTGCGGTATAGTTAGGATACCATACCTAGAGCTCCACCATAAATAACATGTGTGCCCTATGATCATTCTCTATACCCTTGATATTCACTCCATCACATCAGTTCATAAGTCTTTGATTTTGAATTGGTAAGCATCACTATTCACTTTGGAACGGTAAGATCTGCTTTCTTGTCAGTTTTGAGTGAGTTGTGAGAGTTCGACCACCATATTTTGTTTTGTGTACTAATGTACTAATCATGTCTTCTAGTACTGTTGATGTGATGTAGAAAAAGGATGCAGATGATTATCCCTTTCCATTACACTCCTACTGCAGCAACACATTTTGGGAAGAGGAGTCAGGAGTGGTACCTAATTCGGGTTTGTTCCACTTCATCACAGAAATTAGTGGTAGAAAAGCTGCTACTACCATTGATACTTGTTCTTCCATAGATTTGGTTAGTGTTGAGGTGGTTGAAAAGCTACAATTATACACACGTGCAACAATATTGTCATTCATGTTAGAAACTTCTAGTCCTGCACTACCAATTACTCAGATCGCATGTGTTCCGCTCACCCTTTATGGCCCTAAAACATATATTTCTTGTTATGTCTTTCCTAGAGCGTTTAACTCCTGCCATATCATGTTGGGAACAAAGTGATGTAATAAATTCTAGGTTACCTTTGGTAGTGAGTGTTCTGATCCTTCTATCTTTTGGAATGGTAAGCACACGTGGTTAGCACGTACACGTATTAAGCAATTTCAGGAGATTAGGCGTCAAAACCTATGTGAACCTGTAACTACCAACATAAAACCACATGTTGATCCTGTCGTAGAACAACCAAGAGTGAGAGTTGATGCGACAAATGAGGGTTTATACTAATGTAATCATCTCTACTCCTACTGTTGTTTCTTGTGATATCCAGGTTGTTTTTGAAGAAAGGGAGCGGTATATTTTACAACCTACATCACACAATCGGGTATTGTCATTTGAGGAGGATGTCGTAGTTCATACTACAATTGAGGAGATTGTTGATGACATCGGTACTGATTTGGAGATTCAGTCAACATATGCGACATATTGTGAGTCTATTCCTTTACTGAAGTCTCCTTGTGATTTTCCTTGTACTAATATTACAACACCATGTGATAGTTTACCAAATTCGAATTTTGATCATGTGGTACTGATAACACATAGAAATACTAGCTCGAATACCACCTGCTGATATTGTGTATTCAATCATGCTAAATGAACCTATGAGTATGAGTTGTGCTATGGATAAGATTTCATGTTTGAATTCTAGCACATATTCTCCTTATTTCACTTTTAATCCAATTGGTGAATATAGCATGGATGAAAAAATTATTGTGGGTCACATATGCATTACTTGTGATAGAATCGCTGAACTGAAACATGTTGTTTCCAGTCATACATGTTGTCTGTCGACGACTTTTTGTTGTGGGAGATATGCTAAAATTTGTGATAGTATGAAACTAAATTCAGATCTAGTTGATATATTACAGCCAACACAAGTAATTTTACCCGTGTTGGATTGTTCTAATCTTGCTAGAATAGACCCCAAGTTTTCATATTCGTTGTGTTTGTCCCACAAGTCTTTGTCTAGTTATGTTACTACTTTAGACTTCACTGATATTTGCAAATTGAGTTGCATCTTTCATACTGGACAACATGATCATGTTCATAATACTCAGAGTAGCGAAGTTGGAGCATGGTCTAAACCCATTGTGTTTCCACATCTGCTGGATTGGTTTGATCTTGTTCATCACAAATTTGATCATCGATCATCTTTGAGAAAACTGAATTTTTATATTGAACAACAAGATTATATATCTATTAGTTTTTCAACATGAGCATGATTCTTTGTACTTCACTTATACCTGCAATTTAAGTTGTTTGATGTATACTAGACATATTTTTCATGTGAACAACAATAATACAACATGTTATGTATATATACTCTGCATACATGTTGTTCTTTTTGTTTCTTCCACTTTCAGCTTACCCAAAGCCGTGGACATATTTTCATGAAGAAAGGGAGGATGATAAGGATACAATCATAGAGTATGATAATTCTTCTTGTTTATGTTGGAAGGAAATACTGAGCCTCATTGAAAAATATCACAAGGTGACTTCATTCCTAGTTGAACATGATACTTTGATTTATAAGAACTTTATACTACCTAAATCATGGTGTTATTGTTTGACTAGATTTAATATCCTTTGGACTAGTGCTAGCGGGAAGGAGAGGGTGGAAGGCGAGGAGTACGACATGATGATCATCCAAGGATGCACGAGGAGGAGCGGGAGGCAGGCGCACGGAGCGAGGAGGACATCATCAAGAAGGAAGGCGCAAGAATGCCTTTGATGACCGGAGTGTCCGGCCGAGTCCACCCGGACTGTTTGGCCTACTTGAGAGAAGAATTGGTGTGGTCAATCAGTACACCAAATCGGATACTACCCGGACACTACCCGGAAACTTTGAAGTTTCTGGCCGGACCGGACTATTCGGCTGAATCCACCCGGAGTGTACGCCCGACCGGACTGTCCGGTTGATATCAACCGGAGTGTCCGCCTGCTGACCGAATCTGGTCTGGGTCGGCATTTATCAGTTTGAGTCGTACGCGTCTTAGTTTTGTTTTATGGCCACCCCAACCGCCCTTATAAGCCCTGGGACACCCCATAGTTAGGGGAAGATCACATTAAAACTATTTTGGAGTTGTTTCTTTTTAGAACCTCTAGAATTACCCTATGATCGAATTATACTATTGCAATTGAGTGTGATCTGTTGTTCCATTGGGAATTAGTAGATTGCAAACTACCGTTCGTGGTCAACGGCTGCGTGCGCAAGAGCATGGTGTTGTGAATATCCCACAGGGTTCGAGAGCTGTTGCATTGGCATCGGGGTTCAAGCGGGAGAGTTCATAGCTACAGGCTAGTTATCTATCATCCACCATCATCATCGACAAGTGCTTGCTGAGAAGATCGGGCCACCCCATATCACCACAGGGCTTCAATTTGGATTGTTGAAGTAGTGGAAATTTGTCCTTGCGCAGATGCACCCATACCATGTGGCCAGGCATGAACACAACTTCCTTCCTTGCTTGATTCCTTGCAGTAGCAATGTTCTTGCCTTTCTTCTCAATAGCCTCTCGAGTCTTTTCATGAATTTTCTTAACATATTCAGCATGTTTTGATGCCTCCATATCAACTCTCTCATGCAATGGTAGAGGCAACAAATCAAGTGGCGTCAATGGCTTGAAGTCATACACCACCTCAAAAGGACAAAGCTGAGTAGTCAAATGCACAACCTTGTTGTATGCAAACTCAACATGTGGCAAACACTCTTCCCACTCCCGCAGATTCTTCTTGATCATGGTCCTCAATAATTGTGACAACGTTCTATTCCCCACCTCCGTTTGACCATCTGTTTAGGGATGTCATGTAGTACTTAACAACAACTTCATTCCCAACTTCCCCCATAAGGTCTTCCAAAAGTAGCTCATGAACTTCACATCATGGTCAGAAACAATCGTCTTGGGTACTCCATGTAATCTAACAATGTCCCTGAAAAACAGGTTAGCAACATGTGACACATCATCGCTTTTGTGGCAGGCAATAAAATGAGCCATCTTAGAGAACCTATCCACTGCCACAAATATAGAATCATGACCTCCCTGAGTTTTAGGTAGACCTAGCACAAAATCCATACTAATGTCTTCCCATGGTGTAGTTGGTGCAGAGAGAGGTGTATACAAACCATGAGGCTTTAACTTTGATTTGGACTTGTGGCATGTAATGTAGCGGCTCACAAATCTGTACACATCACGCCTCATCTTGGGCCAATAAAAGTGATCAGTAAGCATGAGCAATGTCTTCTCACGCCCAAAGTGACCTATCAAACCTCCAGCATGTGATTCCTGCACTAAGAACAAACGCAACGATGATTGTGGAATGCATAGTTTGTTAGCTCTAAACAAATAGCCATCATGTATATGGTACTTATCCAATGCATTTTTAGAGCACACAAACGATATGGTTCAGCAAAATCATGATCAGTTGCATATAGTGCACAAATACTTTCTAATCCAGGAATTTTAACATCAAGATTTGTCAATAGCATGTTTTTCCTAGATAAAGCATCAACAACTATATTCTCCTGTCCCTCCTTATACTTAATGATGTAAGGAAAAGATTCAATAAACTCAAGCCATTTAGCTAATCTTTGATGCAAGTTCGATTGAGCTTTCAAATACTTCAATGCTTCATGATCAGAGTTTATGATAAATTCCTGTGGCCACAAATAATGTTGCCAAACTTGAAGAACTCTAACAAGTGCATACAATTCTTTATCATGAACAGGATAATTCAATCTAGCACCAGCAAGTTTCTTAGAAAAATATGCTATAGGATGACCCTCTTGCATCAAAACACCACCAATTCCTATACCACTAGCATCACATTCAACTTCAAAATCAGGTAATGCAAGTAATGGTGTAGAAGTAAGTAAATGTTTCAAAGTATCAAATGCAATATCTTGGGCTACGCCCCATACAAATGGCCCACCTTTCTTAGTCAATTCATTCAATGGTGCAACAATAGTGCTAAAATCTATCACAAAGCGCCTATAGAAACCAACTAATCCATGGAAACTACGCACATGACTCACATTCATGGGGATAGGCAAATTCTGAATTGATTCAATTTTATATTGATCTACTTTTACCCCATGCTTAGATACAACATATCCCAGAAATATAACCTTATCTTTTGCAAATGTGCACTTCTCAAGATTAGCATACAATTTGTTATCACACAACACTTGCAAAACTTGTCGGATATGGTTACAATGTTCAGTTTCATTGTGGCTATAGATAAGTATATCATCAAAATAAACAACCACAAAGCGACTAATAAATACTCTCAAAACATGATTCATTAATCTCATGAAAGTACTAGGTGCATTAGTAAGACCAAATGGCATCACTAACCCCTCATACAACCCAAATTTTATTTTGAAGGCAGTTCTCCATGCATTCCCTTCTTTCATTTTAATTTGATGGTATCCACTATGCAAATCAATCTTAGAGAAAATAGCAGCACCACTCAATTCATCTAGCATATCCTCTAAGCGTGTAATAGGATGACGATATTGAATAGTGATGTTATTAATAGCTCTACAATCGACACACATGGGCCATGTACCATCTTTCTTAGGCACTAAAATAACAGGAACAACACAAGGGCTAAGAGAAACACGAATGTACCCTTTATCCAGCAACACCTGTACTTGTTTCTGTATATCCTTTGTTTCTTCGGGATTGGTTCTGTAGGGTGCACGGTTTGGTAATGTGGCGCCAGGTATCAAGTCTATTTGATACTCAATGCCATGCAATGGAGTCAATCCCGTGGGCACATCTTCTAGAAATACATTGCCAAAATCCTACAAAACTATAGATACACCAAGAGAAATAGGGGTCATGTCGTTAGAAACCAATACCTCGCCCTTATACATGAGCACAAGCGGCATGGCTGTAGGATCCTCACGAAACTCTATCATATCTTCCTTGGTGGCTAATATCAAAATATTAGGCACTCTCTCTTTTCGTTATATCACTCTTTTTAGGCTCCATTACATCATGTACAACTACACCACTATCTCGCCTATCTGCAGATGCATCCTTCAAGTTCACTTCTATCTTTTGACGAGATTCATTCACAATTTATTGTGGTGTCATTGGCTGCATATTAATTTTCTTGTCCTTGAATTCGAAGTGATAGGTATTAGCTCGGCCATTGTGTTGCACATGGCGATCATACAGCCAAGGCTGACTCAATAGTAAATGGCACATAGTCATAGGAACCACATCAAAATCAATAGAATCCTTATATGTTCCTATCTTAGAGTTCACACGTACCATATGGTTTACCTTCATATTACCATTGTCACTCAACCATTGTATGTAGTATGGCTTGGGATGAGGTAAATGAGTCAAATTCAGCTTGGCACATAACTCCTTGCTTGCAAGATTTCTGCAGCTACCTCCATCAATGATTACTTTGCAAGATTTGTTAGGACCAACTAGTGCTTTTGTTTGGAACAAGTTGCAGCACTGAGAATCAAAAAATAGGCTGCACACTAAGTATGCGTGGAGACATCACAATGGTTGGCGCATGCTCAGGGAAAGCGTCCAGACCTTCCTCGCCGTTATAACCATCGTCATCAGCACAATTAGGATAAACTTCATCTCCACTCTCATACTCACCTTGTTCAGTGACAAACGTAACCTTGCGGTTTGGACAATCTCGCTTGTAGTGACCTCTACCCCCACAAGTATGGCACTCCACATCGCGAGTACATGCTGTTGACATATTGGAACCCGAGCTAGCAGTAGGAGCAGCAGGTTTCTTCGCATGGGAACCATAGGATGGCGTTGGTGCATGCTTGGCCGAAAATGGTGAAGGGTGTCTAGCAGCCACTGGAGGTGGCGCCATAGGAGGTGGCGGTGTAGACCTTGCTGAAAAAGGCTGGTATAAGGAAACCGTGCACGTGCCTTTGCCTCTTCAGCTAGCTGTGATTCGGCCTCTCTAGCATGATGCAATAGTTCATTCATAGTCTCGTACTTGTGATGACGAACAATACTCTTTATTGGTAATTTCAAATTGTTGAGAAATCGTTGCATGGTCATCTCAAGTGATTCACGAACTCTAGCACGCTGCATAAGCATCTCCATCTCCATGTAGTACTCATCAACTAACATGGTTCCTTGCCTCGATTGTGTCAACTTGTCAAAAACTGAATGCAAGTAGTTGATGTGTACAAAACGGTCCTTCATGATGCGCTTCATCTCTCTCCAATTCATCATAGGAAGTTCATTGTCATCTCTTCTATGCACAATAGCATCCCACCAACATAAAGCATATCCATCAAATTATGATGCTGCAAGCTTCACTTTCTTTTCTTCTGTATAGTCATACAAATGCTAGAGCTTCTCAATCTTCAACTCCCATGTGAGGTAATTTTCAGGATCAAGGGAGCCATCAAACTTGGGAATTGAAAATTTCAGCGTGCGCAAACCATCATCAATGGCTTGGTTAGGTACATGCTGAGCACACCCAATAGGAGCCCATCCGCGTGCATGTGCAGGTGCAGGTGCGGTGCAGGGGAATTAGCACATCCCCTGCCCAGATTTGGGGAAGCACTAGAAACACTTCCTTCAACATCATATTCAATGGCATCATCATGTGGTTGTTGCTGCCGTTGCTCAAGTGCTACTGTCAAAGCATCAATAGAATGTTGCAAAGCTGTGACATTGGTATTGATAGTCGTCACTTGTGTTTGAATGTTAGTGACTGCCTCTTAATTTTCTCCCAAGGCCACTTGCACGTCCTGAATATTCTTGTTAATGGCATCTGTCGTGTGAGTGAACACATGTGTCAAATGGGATTTCAATACTTCATATTCTCGCCAATTAAAAAAATCATCATCCTTCTTTTTCTACGACACAACATCATCATCACTAAGAGACATGATTAGTAGGTTAGTGCAAAAATCAAAATCTGTTTGGTGGAACACTCACAACTCACTCCAAACTGACAAGAAAGCAGATCTTACCATTCCAAAGTGAATAGAGATGCTTTACCAATTCGAAATCAAAGACTTATGCACTGATGTGATAAAGTGAATATCAAGGGTACGGAGAATGATCACAGGGCACACAAGTTATTTATGGCGGAGCTCTAGGTATGGTCTCCTAACAACACCGCAAAAAAGTCCTAGTGCTGATCGTACAAAACCCAAGGAACACACACGTGGAGATAAACGTGGCAATGCAACTATGAAGGGTGTTGCACTACACTAGAGAGACACTAGCAAAGCTCAAAGTAAACAGGCACAAGATTTCTCAATCTACCGGTGCACAAAGATATCACTAGGCCTCTTGCACAATTCTCCTTCTCTTTTTTGGGATTTCTATTTTTGTGCCTTCGATTCGTTAGTTGTACTCAGTTTTCCCTAACCGCTTAGTTTTTCCTCACTTTTACCCTCCCTCTATTCTGAAACCCTCACAGGCACTCGGACGGGGGGATGCCGTCAGGTCAAAGGCTTGACCGTTACATGCTGACCGGTGGGACCGCGTTGGGGCGGGTCGTGCGTTGAGCGTTATGTTACGTCGCCTCGACCGTTACATGCTGACAGGTGGGGCCAGGATACACAACAGACCAGCCATCCATCTCTCGCTGATTATGGGGGACGTGGTGTGGGACCATGTAGGGCATGTTTGGTGGTTACGTGTGCCCTATCATCTAAATTGGAAGTTTTCTTTTTTGTTATTTTTAGGATTGGCCTTTTTAAGAGCACCTTTTCCCCTCTCTCTCGCTAACAGTTGTGTTTTTTTTGCCCAAAAAGGTAGCGAATTTAGAGCAGCTTCTCTCTTCATTGATTGTTCCTTTTGACCCTCGTTTTCCCCAATCTGGTAGCAAATCTAGAGCGCAAATCTAACCAGCACCATAAATAAATTCAGTAAATAGAGCAGATGTAGATAAAGCAGCTAATATAGGTTATATAGTATGGTACTTAACGAGGTTCGACAATTAGGCTGCTCAGCAGCAACGGACAAGTTCAACACAGACAAGACAAAAGAAGCTGCTTTACAGCAGCAACATCGGCACAAGATCAGTGGCCCCTCATGGCCTCCTCCCTCTGGCGCCTCCTCCACTTCTTGCTGCCCAGTCCCTTGACCTTGGGTGCCTTGGGCTTGATCGAGAGCATGCGACCCTCCTCGATAGCCACCTTCTGGAGGTTGTGGAGGTGAAGGCCGAGCGCCTGGTTCTTGGCTCTGAAGCCGTGGATGTTCACGGACTGGCCGCAAGTCCTCACGTCCTCGGCATGCTTCACGAGGGCATTGAAGTCCGTGGCATGGAGCCTCTTGGTGGTGCAGAAGGGGCACCTATAGACGTCGCCACGAAGAAGTTGTTGTACTGGCCGGAATTCAGCCTCCTCAGGACATGACGAGTCTTGGTGTGCTTGGACTCATCGTCGCCGCAGATGTTGCTGCTATCCTCCTATTGGAAAAAACAGTAGAGTGCAATAAGGACATGATTGAGATACTTTGATTATCATGATTGATTATTTGCATAAATTAATCGATTGAGATCCCCTAATTATTCCCAAAATCTCAAACCAAATCGAATACTGATCCCAACTACAAACAGGGGGTTTCATCGAAATACGAGATTTAACACAAGAGGGTTAGCTACTATAAAAATACGAACAACCAAACCCTAATAACTTAGAATCTAGCATCCAACGATGGGAATGGGGGAAGAACAAGGGAACAAAGCTGGTTACCTCCAACCATGGGTCGGCGATGCTAGTGTCGTAGGGGTTCTCTGACCTTATGTAATCAACCTCCTCGTAGGGGTCCCGGCCGAGCAGGATCTGCTCAAGACTGGTAGGGGCCTCCTTGCCGGCGGCTACGGCGGATGCAGGGATGGGGACGGCGGCTGCCTTTGATGCCTAGACAGGGGCCTCCTCAGCGGCGGCCTTGGAGGCGCCGATGGCCACCACGCCGTTCTTCTCCATCGCAGGCGTGGTTGGGGTTTTCTTGGGGGTTTGCAGAAGGTGATGGGACAGTGGAGACGGTTGAGTGAGCGAGTGAGGAGGCCTCTATTAAAGAAGAAGGGACGTGACATTTTATTGCACCACCGTGCACCGTGTAACCGCATATGCTACTGCATCATGCACGGCCACACGTGTCCGCTACCGCCCTGTACAGCACACACGCGTACCGTGAGTCACGTTTTTCCCTCGTGTCTAACCCTAGTGACTTAGTTGTGCTTAGTTTTGCCCTTGAGTGTAACACTAGCAGTTTGGTTGTACTCAGTTTTGCCCTCCAGTACTAACACTATTGTGTGCAATATACTCAGTTTTACCCCCCGGTGTCTGGTCAACAGAGAGTCAACGAATAGGTTTTAGCTAGCTAATTGAGTAATTTTATGCACAACAAATTCAAAAAGATCAAATCATAGTGGCATCTACCCAAGGAGTCTTATTATGTGACCTGCCACCATAAGAAATGTATATAAATCAAGTTTTAACCTAAATCACCACTTCTCAAATCACCTACTATCTATGAAGGTTCATGGCTTTCTACTCAAGCCTCTTCCCAAAACATCCCTCCCCAAAACATAGTTTGTCTCAATGAGGCAATAATTTTCAAACTGGTGTATATTTGAATTGCAAATAGTTTGATGTATGCCAAGATGTATTTTATTGTATAAATATGCATTTTCCATTTTTAAAATCTTTTTCTATTTTCTATTTGAATCCCTTTGTCAGTCTTGCCCTTGGTTTTTAAGTTCTACTCAGTTTTGCCCTTGGTTCTCAAGTTCTACTCATTTTTCCCTCTCTTAGTCATAATCTCTCACACATATGCTCATCTTCGCTGCTATGCTCTGATTGGTTGAGACAGTTCTCACGTGGATCATGCCCACCAACCATTGATCCTCTGTTATCTAGCGGACAGGATAACCCCTACATCTATCGGGGGCACCCCTCTATCCATGAAAAATAACGAGTTTGCCACCGATACTTTAACTCCATAAATAAATGAACTTGAATATAATTTGAAGGGAACGTGTTCAAAGGTGTATAATTTTCGTATATGCAAATGATAATCTCTCAAGATATTCTTAGCACAATATTATCACCTATTAAGTGCGATTTCAAAGAGTTCAAATGTGTATAATTTTCATATATGCAAGTTTATACATTACATTCCACTCTATGAAACTCGGGGGAGAAAATGATAATCTCTCAAAATTTTGCTAGCACACATCATTATCTCGTATTAAGTGCGATTTCACAGTGTTCAAAGGTTTTAAATTTTCGTATACACAGGTTTATGCATTATATTTCACTCCATGGAAATGATAAATGATCAGGATTTTATTAGCACAACATTATCATGTCCTAAGTGCGATTTCAAAGAGTCCAAAGGTGTATAATTTTTGTATATGCCAGTTTATGCATTACATTCCACTATAAGGAAATGATAATCTCTCAAGATTTTCTTAGCACAATATTATCACGTATTAAGTGCGATTTCAAAGAGTTAAAAGGTGTATAATTTTCGTATATGCAAATTTATGCATTACATTCCACTCTATGAAAATAATAATCTCAAGATTTTCTTAGCACAACATTATCACGTATTAAGTGCAATTTCAAAGAGTTCAAAGGTGTATAAACTTCGTATATGCAAGTTATGCATTACATTCCACTCTATGAAAATGGGGGAGAAAATAATAATCTCTCAACATTTTGTTAGCACATCATTATCAAGTATTAAGTGCGATTTAAAAGTGTTCAAAAGTTTATAGTTTTTGCATATGCAAGTTTGTGCATTACATTCCACTCTATGAAAATGATAATCTCTCAAGATTTTCTTAGCATGACAATATCACGTATTAAGTGCTATTTATATTGTTAATTTTATTCATGATGCTACTGAAAGTTATTATGAGAGAGGGAAACATGGTTTTATGTATCTCAACAATATTAAGTTTCCTCTCTTTATGTTGAAATTTTTGAAGTTGCACTTGTTTTGCTTTCCTATGCTTGTTGCTTTGTGCTTTCATGACTTGTTTCTTTACAAGATTATTTTTCATAGGAAGTGGGTTAGACTTAATTTTTTTCCATATTTGCTTCTTGATGTCTCTTTTACTTCAATTCATATTTCTTATGTGAGCATCATCAAAATTATTATGCCTATCTTAGTGGCTATAAACAAAGAGATTTTAGGAGACAACCCATTATATTTTTACTTTCAGTTTATTTTTGTTTTGTTGAGTCTTGGAAGTTATTGCCTCTGTAATAACCTCTCCATATCCTTTTTGTTTGGTTTTTGTGCCAAGAATAACCTCTAATGAGAGGGAAGTAATATATGGGGAAGTTGTTGTCCTAAAACAGATTTGTGTGCATCACTTTAAAAAATCATGAAAAATCTCAGTACGTCGGATTGAGCTGTAATGTTTTTTGCTTATGCCCTAGGTTATTACCCAACTTTATTTAGTTTTGCACTTTTCAATTTGAGCAACAAAAGATGTTCGAAAAAATCAGTCTTTACCTGCTAGTCTGTTTTGACAGATTTCTGCCATTATTTGCATTTGCCTCTTAATCGGTTTCTTTTGGAGTTCTCTTGTATCACCTGAGCTTTTAAAAGAAATTGCTACAGTAGCTTATGTTTTAATGGATGATTTACTTGAGTTGAAACTGAACCCAAATAATTATTATTTTGAATACACTAATGTTGCTAATGAAGATTGTGTGAAGTTTTGTATGAAGGAAGTTTTCAAGTGTAGGGAGAGAATGATTTGATGAGATGAAGTATGGACAAAAGCTCAAGCTTGGGGATGCCACCCGTGTCACCACAAGAAATATTCAAGAAGTACATGCGTTAAAGCTTGGGGATGCCCAAGGCATCCCCTTCTTCATCAATAATCTCATGTATTCTTTCAAGACACTTTATTTTTATTACCTTATGCACTATGTGTTGTTCTTGGAGTGTCTTTGTTTTTAGTTTTCTTTTACTTTCTTTGCTACAATAAGTTGGTTGGATACCAACACACTTCTTTTGGAGAGAGACACACCCTGTTATTCATTGCCTAGAACACTCTAGTTTTCACTCTTATTGTTCTGTGAGTGTTCTCCTTTGCTAGCACTGCGTTTTGCTTTAGTTTTCTTATTCTTTTGGCTTAGAACTTTTTAGTTCTTATTTGTAGATGGGTGAGACATGCTCTCTTGTCTTTATTGATTATTATCTTTGAGAGTTGTTTCAAATAAGTCGATTGGTGTTGGAAAAGAGTAGGAAGTTTCATGCTTATAGTGGTACAAAAGGAAGCTTGTTTTGACTGTGACTTAGAATTTATCATGTCATGCTAGATGTTGCTTTGACCATATGCTTAGTGATTATTGTTGTATCATGACTTATTTCAAACAATTGAGATTGCTTAATGTGCCTTGAAAGAATCATGCGTTGTTTTAGCATACAAAAGTATAATATTGTGGTATTCTCCTTTGATGCTTTATTTGGGTTGACTTGGAACATGCTTGCACCATGTTAAGACTATGAACCAGTCACGATAGCCTCTATGATATTTAGTTTTTGACTTGCAATATCACTTTATGCTTTAATTAATAATGTTTTGTCGCTTTGCATGATTATGGCCATTATTGCTCTCTTAGTTGGTCGCTCCCAGTCTTTTGCTAGCCTCCACATGTACCAAGTGTGATTTCCACGCATGCATCCAACCCCCAAGAAAACCAAGTTATTCCAAAGAGTCCACTATAAATTCCTATGCATGGTGTGTTACACCATTCCAAGTATATTCATGCTTTTATCAACCTTCCAAATTAAACTTGTTATGTGAAAATTAGTGATTAAAGCTCTCACGAACTTGATGTCACACTTTATTTTCTTGCACTTAATAAAATTGAACCATTATGTCCATCTATGTTGTTTATATGCTTGCACTTTATAAGTTGTGAATTAGCAGAACCATGTTACCATGAGGAACGCTTTCAACATTGCACTTATTATCCAGTTGATATCATGTTATTTTGTTTATGGATCCTGACGGTGTGAAATAAAAGGGGAGCTCGTAAGCTCATGGAGTTTGTATGTGTGTTAGAGAAATGCCTGGGCGGCTAGCCTAAGCCATGCCTAATCATGGTGGAAACTTGTAGCATAACCATAGTGAGCATTCTTTGAAGCATCCTCAATAGAAACCTATGCAAATAGCAAATAAAAAGATCGCTGGGATGCTCATTGTCTGTTGCCTTGTCATTTTGATATGGGAAAGCTCCTGTGTCATGGGGCAAGGGGTACCCCATTTGCGGTTCTCCATGATACACATGTACTTACAATGACAAGAACTTACTTGTGACTAAAGTTCAGTAGCATGAGGTTCGGTACTCGTAAGCAAGGGGCATGAGATTTCCAACTTATAACTTGTCAAGCATATCCTCATATTTGTGTCACTTTAACCTTAATCACCTCAAGATGCTTATGATAGGGGAAATGAGAGCTGAAAGCTAATAAGTACCATAATTTTTGGAAGCTCTTTATGAAACTTGAAATCCCTGCTTCCCTCTGTGAAGGGCCTTTCTTTTTACTTTTATGTTGAGTCTCCATCTTCTATCTTTATGCACCAATTGAGAGAGCATAGTGGTCATTCTTAGTTTAATGTGCATTGTCCCAAAACTTGTTGATTGATTCATAACTTTGATATTGCTTGTTCTCAAATTATTTGTACCTAGTCACCCTTATGAACTTTCAAGGTGTCCTATGCATTTATGTTTTTCTATACCTTGAGGGACAAGCTGAATACCACTCTTATTATGTTTTCTATATGTGAAACAAACAAACATCTTTCAATGCATTGTTATCAATGATCTTTTATTTATACCTTTTCATGTTACAACATAGTTGCTATGTCTTATTGTTAGAACTCTATCTTTCATGATTATGTTTAGAGTACTTCGATCCCAGCTATAAATGCTTTACAAATACCTTAATCAAGATTGTGATGGTGCATGTCACCTTAAAAAATATTCTTTTTATCACTTACCTACTCGAGGACGAGCAGGAGTTAAGCTTGGGGATGCTTGATACGTCATAAAATGTATCTATAATTTTTGATGCTCCATGCTTGTTTTGTATCAACTATCTTATGTTTTGTCTACACTTTGAGACATTTTTATACATTTTCTGGAACTAACCTATTGACAAGATGCCACAGTGCCAGTTGCTTGTTTTCTGCTATTTTTGGTTTTAGAAAAGCTAGTAAAAAAATTCTCGGAATTGGACGGGATAAAAGCCAAAGTCAATATTTTAGCCGACACAAGACGGAGTTCGAAGGGCAGCCGAAGGGGGGCCACGAGGTGGCCACACCCTGTGGCGGCGCGACCAGCGGCGCGCCACCAGGTGGTGTGGGCCCCTCAGGCCTCCACCGACCTTGCCCCTTCTCCTATATATTCACCCGGGATGAAAACCCTAAATACCATATCAGAATTCCACGAAAAGTTCCGCAGCGCCGCCACCACCGAAGAGGAGATTCAGGGGACAGAAGTCTCTATTCCGGCACCCTGCCGGGACGGGGAAGTGCCCCCGGAGCCATCTCCATCGACTCCACCGCCATCTCCATCACCGTTGCTGACTCCCATGATGAGGAGGGAGTAGTTCTCTCTCAAGGCTAAGGGCTCTACCGGTAGCTATGTGATCATGTCTCTCTCTCTATGCGTGATCATGAGCTTTGTAATCTATAGATCTATTCTGCTACTTAAGTGCTTTAATTAATCTCTGCTTATCCCCACGTGTGTGAAGTTGACAGTGTTCACATCGTGTGTAACTTTGGCTAAGGTTACAGAAATACTTAGCATGAGTATAATTTGAGTTGGATGTCTCTATGAGATTGTGGTGTTTGTTGGAACCATCTAGCGCTCAAGGTGACAGTGAGGGGTTATCTAGATGGGGAATGCGAACATTAAGGTGTGCTGTTATAGCCGTACATCGTCCAACCGAAGAGTAGTTCAGGGTAGCATAATGAAGAGAAGATATTTATATGAGAGTGTCCACTAGTGAAAGTATGATCCCTAGGCCTTGTTTCTAAGCATTGAAACACCGTTACAATCAGTCCTATTACATGTTTGCTTGCTTCCACTCTTATTTCAGATTGCAATTACCTCTTATAATCATCCATATTACTTGTATTTCACAATCTCTTCGCTGAACTAGTGCACCTATACACCTGACAGGTGTATTGGGTGTGTTGGGGACACAAGAGACATGTATCTTGATTGTAGGGTTGCTTGAGAAGCATACCTTTGACCACTTCCTCCCTGAGTTCGATAAACCTTGGGTGTTCCACTTAAGGGAAACTTGCTGCTATTCTACAAACCTCTACACTTGGAGGCCCAACACTGTCTACAAGAATAGAAGCGTGCGTAGACATCAACCAACTATACGGCGAGACCATTTTGATCCAGCCGTATAGTTACACCCGTATAGCTGTGATCTGGCGTAAAGAAACCCTAATTGTCGACGCCGCCGCAACTATACAGCGGGAACTACTTCTCCGGCCCGTATAGCTGTTGCTGTATAGTTCGGCGCGACGAATTAATCGCACCGGGGCGGCTAGGGTTCTTCCTCCTCCTCACTTTTTCTCTAATATTCTCTCTCCAAACCCCTCAAAACACACCTAGAATTCCCGATTCTTCGTGGATTTCATTCATTTGAGTTGGGGAATCAACATATCAGTATGTTTCTCTCCCTATCCATGCTTTATTTTCAGAAGTCCATGGTTGAAACTCTCACATTGATCTAGTGGATGAACTCAAGCTTATTTTGTTTTTTCCTTTTAATTTCCCACATTAGGATTAAATTTTCCACGTAGAATCATTCGTATATCATGTAGAAACTATATGCCTAAGGTTTAATGGTGAAATTTTTTAGTGCATCAAGATGAATAAAATTTGTAGCATTTTTCGCAAGAGCAAGTGCCAACGTGGCGAGAGCTTGGGGCTCCGGGCCGATCTCAACAACAAGTTGTCCATGGTTTCATCAAGGAGGGTGATGCCCACACGTTGGGCCAATGATATCTTTCTCACCGCGGCAGGGTTGAGGGCAGACTTTGACCTCATGTGTGAAAATGCAAGGCTATCACTACTCGCCTACTCAAGCCAGAATACCTACACCAAGTTCACCTATGAGTTCCTCGCTTCTTTCTACGATGACCACAAGGAGAAAGGTAATGCGTGCATGGTAAGCTTCACCATAAACCAGCAGCCATATGAAATAACTTTTCAACAATTTTGAGATGCTTTTGGCTTCCCTCATGGTGGGGAGTCAACTGCTACAAATTTATATAGCGTCTCAAGTGGAGAAACTTGGGAGGTTATTTCTGTTAATGGTGGCAGGGACTTCTACCAGAAGAATATGTCCACCATTCATAACCCAACAATTCGCTACTTCTCCTTGTTCCTCGCCAATACACTATTGGGAAGAGGAGATACCGATTCCATGGCCAATGTGGACATGGCCATGATCACCAAGGCACTCTTCCCCAATGCACCGCAAATCCCTAATCCTGCAGCTATACTCCTCCAGCATCTTCGCCACCAGAGCAACAAAAAGAAAGGTGACATTCGCATTGGTGGATTGGTAACCCACCTTGCCCTAGCATTGAACATTACATTACTTGTTATGCAACCTATTGACGGATCCAAACTTATGGATGTCAAATATATAACTGCTTGTGGTTTCCTCGGTGTTTACCGAGCTGACAAGAGACTCCGAGCATATCATTTTGGTTATCTTGGTGATGCACAGGTTGATCAGGTTCCGTTGCCCTATCCACAAGCCTTCTCGATTGTGGCGAAGGATAACTAGATCCTCACCAAGGATCAAGTGGTGGAGATCATGGCTGAATTCCAGCCTGATCAAGAAGAAGATGAAGAAGGAGAGCATCAGGATGAGGATGAGCACGAGCAGGAGCAGGAATACAACCCTACTTGGGAGGGACAGCAGCAACAACAAGGGGGATCCTAGGACCCTTGGCCCAATCAGCAGCAGCAGGGGTTCAACAACATCCCCTATCAAGAGTTTCAGCACCTCAACCAGCGCGTTGGGGAGATTGACCACATTCTACAAGGAGTGAATGAGGATGTTTGTGCCTTAATTCACAACTTCAGTCACTTCATGACCCACTTCCCCGACTACTACCAGCAGTATCCGCACCCGCCGCTGAACGACAACAACAACTGAGCCTGGCAATAGCCTAAGCTTGGGGAGGTTTGAAAACCTCCAAACCTTGCATTCATATTTTTATTTCTTCTTTTGATTTATTTTACTTCTTCAAAATTGCATGTTTACTTTCAGTTTGCATTCATAAACCAAAAACACAAAAAAATAGTTGAAGCCTTTATTGCAAATTTCTTCTTTGTTTCTCTCGGAGTCTCCTCAAATTTCAGGTGACTTGGCAATAGGGAAATATAGAGGGGATTCAACTCAAGTACGAGAATGAAGCAAGCAAGAGGAGGTATCACATTCCCTTCCTCACCTTTTCTGCAACTTTAAACTAATCCTACAATTATTTACTCGCTTGCACTTGAGCCACTCCCCACTTAGTTTGTTATCCTATAAATTCTATTCCTTTGCTAGTGTCTCCTTTTTAGCTTTGAAATAATGAGCAATGGACTTGGTTAAAAATATTTCCGACATTTTTACAACAAGAAAAATCATCCAAAAGATGACTTGAGTCCATGTTTAACCCAAAGGATTTGATTTTTGAACTACTCAACCCCATTTGAGCTTAATGCAAATAGACTCGATATCACTCTTGAATGAAACTGTCTGATAAAATGAATGCTTTGAAGTAGTAGAGATTATGCCACAGCCTTTTCTAATAATTATAGTAAGATATTGCTTTACGCGTGTCATCACAACACTGTCGTGCTCCATGGAGAACTATTAACTCCGCTGGCCAACGAACGGTCTAAATGTGGGAAACCACTTGATTTCGGCTATTGATTATGTAAGCGCATGTAGCTGCAATGCTATGACAGGTAAAATTTTAGTCTCCTCATGGTTTCACGTTCCAAGTGAAGTTGTAGTACTCCTCTGACTCACTATTGCTCAACAGTTATCTATTGGCATGGTCACGAGTGCGCAACACAGTCCCAATTAACATGTTAAAAACAGTGGCATGATTTCTCTATGAAAGGGCTGAAGTTTTTGAAAAACAAGGAAAGGAAAAAGGTGCTTTGAGAGTCTTGAAATTTTGACATGGGAATAGATGAGTTGTTCTTAAATTGAATGCTTTTGGTGCCAACTTTAGTACTCTTAATTGATTAATGAAACAAGAGCAAAAAGTTTTCATCTCTCAACAAAGAGAGACACCAAAAGAATGTGTTTCACTTTCTTAGCTAAACTTTTGACACTTGCTCGGGCATATGATTTATTTGCTAGAAATATATACGTGGTTAGGAAGTGGACTCAGTGCAATCTTGTGAATACTTGTATGATCATGTTTAAGATTGCAGGAATTGCGAAGAAAAGAATTTGACACCAATTCGAGCTTGTAAGTTCTTTTATTTCAGTCTCGAATCTCTTCATTTCTTCCTTATTTTCTTGTCACTCGAGGGCGAGAAACATCTAAGCTTGGGGGAGTTGATAGCTATGAGATTCAACATATTTTTGATGGTTTTTATTGATGGTTTTCTTCTAGATTTGATTGTTTTCTAGCTTTACCTAACGCTAATACTTCAATAGCGAAGAAAACTTGGTTTTAAATGTGTGTTTCAGGTTCTGAACATCAACACAAGGTTTTAACAAGGGGAACACAATATTCAGACGAAAACAAGCAAGTCTCTTTTCGTAAGCAATCAAGGGAGGCATACATAAGCTTTAACGCGCAACTATACGGCGGGAATATTTTTCCGGCCGTATAGTTCCTGCTGTATAGTTGCATCTGCCTCCGTCCTATCAAAAGGGACAACTTTCGTGAAGAGAAGAGAGGCAAAATCACAACACAACAGCTGCCATCCCATCCAGAAAGGAGAAAATGAGATATCCGGAGAAGAAGGGGAAGACATTCTTTGTCTCACTCCATGATCTTCGACCTCCTAGCCATCACACCCTCATAGCCATTACTTGTACTTGAGAGAGAGAGAGAGAGAGAGATCTTCACTTTGCAAGATTAGGGTTTGATATTGTTTCTTCCTATCTTGAATTGTGTTGGATTACTTTTGTATTCTTATTGTGGATCTCCACGGTAATATCGAGAAGAACTCCCTTTATTTAATTATACGATGATGCTTTCTACTCTCATGTGTGAGTAAGTTCCTTGGGCATGGGAGATGTAAGGGATTGGTGAGATGTGATGTGCCTCCATATATTTTCCATTAGTTTCTGATTGATTTAATTACTATATTATGTGTGCTTAACTATCTATGGGATGTCTAATGCTTGTTGTCCAATTAAGGGCCCAAACAACATGATGCTTTGTTCTACATAGATAGGATGTTGTTTGCTAGCAGACCAACGACCCTCGAGTGACACGGGGATATCAATGGGAAACTAGTTTGACTCGAGGATCACAAGGAACCACTGTGCTTATTGCATTCGTCCGATCTAAGGAGCTTAATTTCTAAGCAACTTGATGGATCTTAATCGTCTAGTGACTGACCATGATATTGGTACCAGACTAGTAGGATTATTGAAGTTGGGATGAAATCTACCAAGAGGAGTTCCGGCTAATTATGGGTTGCTCGCCTACACATATACTTATAAGATTATAATTGTTACACTCATCATTCGTCCACCTGGCACAGCCACTATCACCATGAACGGTATCTCCCCGCGCCTTCTTTGTCATCTACAGAAAGCCACAAACAATCGAATCGTTCTTTACTTTTATGCTTTTTATTCTTGAAGTTGACATTTTAATTTTATTTAAATACATCTAGTTTAATCCAAATTTCATTCTTATATCCACACTTGCAGTCAATTCACCCGACAACCTCTGACAACTTTGAGTGTGATAGAGACTTCATTCATAAACATTTACCTTTGGGCTCCCTGTGGGATCGATATCCATACTTCGACACTAGCTACAAACGATATGTGCACTTGCAGACATCACCTCTCTACTTGCCACACCGGATCCATCAGAAGCATTTTTATTTTCGTGCCCAACCTAAGTATGAGGCAAAAGTAGACCTGTAACAGTGTCGCCCAAGTTAATACTATTTCATCTCATAGCCCCAAAGTCGAAACATGACAAATATTTTCGAGATTCATATACATAAGGCATAATATGTTCAGTAGTAAGCCTAAGAAAGGATTCTAGGTCCACGACAATGACTCCTTTCGACACACCAAACTCGAAATGAGTCATTGCCATGGAGACCGAATCCTTTCCTGGCTTTACCACTGGACATATCATGCCCATGCTATATGAATCGTGGAAGTATTTCTCTTCTTTTGTCTTTGGCGATACGAATAGATTAGATAGCGTGAATTAAATGAAATGGTGAATTATGTAGTTTCAAATATCTCATTGTAGCCCCAAAGTCGAAAGGAAAGACATTACTTCACTATTCGTATAGCATTGGCGACATTGTTATATGAGTCGTGGAATGACTTCTTTCCTTTCGTCTTTAGTGATACAATGAAATGATAAACTATGTAGCCCCAAAGTCGAGAGGAGGGACACATAAGTTCATGATTCATATATATAGCATGGCGACATTGTGTTAGTTAATACTATTTCATCTCATAGCCCCAAAGTAGAAAGAGGACAAATATTTTCGAGATTCATATTGCTGGCTCGTGGTTGATATCGACCTCGTTGGGGAACCCCAAGAGGAAGGTATGATGAGCACAGTAGTAAGTTTCCCTCAGTTATGAAACCAAGGTTATCGAACCAGTAGGAGCAAGGAAACACCTCCAAGGTGTTGCTAGCTGAGCTTTGGCAAAGCGCACTATCGGTGCTAGCAGCAACATGGAATCCTGCACAACAAAACCACAGAACTTTGCCCCCAGCTTGCGATGAGGTTGTCAATCTCACCGGTTTTGCTGAAAACAAAGGATTAAACGTATCGAGTGGAAGAAAGTAAAAGCTTACAGAAAGTAAACAGAAAATAGTAACGAGTTGTAGATTGATGGTAAAAGAAAGGACCGGGGTCCATAGTTGTAACATCCCAAATTTTGTAAATTCAGATGTTACTAGTAAGCATGCATCATATCATTGCATCATGGCATCACATATCATTTGCATCAGGTAATTCTCAAACCCCATAGTCACTTGTAGACAAAAGGGGGTAAACCTTTTTAACCACCAAACCTTTGCAAAAGTGTTATTTTATAATCCTATCCTAACCCTCTTATTTTTACAAAATTTTAGAGACCAATTTCGTCTAATTTGGAGTCCGTTTGCAAAAGTTATCAAACAAATAGCAATTCAGAAATTATTAAAGAATAAAAAAAACTAATCTAACTGGGCCGGCCGAGCCAGCCCGGGGCTATCTGCCGCCCGCCTGGCCGGGTGGGCGACGCGCAGCCGCCAGCCCGCCAGCCGCCCCGCGCCCGCAGCTGCTGACAGGCGGGACCCGCCTGTCAGCCGCCTCCTCACCGAGACCGGCTTGGCCCCGTCCGCCGCCGCCGCCAGCGCAACCGCCGCCGCCGATTCCGGCACGGACTCCGCGACGTCCGCGCCAAGTCTTCCGCCCTTAAATAGCGCTCGGCACGCACTCCTAGAACCCTAATTTTTTTGCCGCCACCACCACCGTGCGCCGCCGGATTCCTCGCCGGAGTTCCGCCGCCGCCCGCCGCCTCCGGCCGCCGTCTGCCGCCGCCTCGGAGAAGGGGGACCGCCGCCACCCTCGGGAACGGGATCGCGAGGAGGAGCCACACGCCGTCCGCCTCTCCGTCTCGCCGGAGGAGCCCGACCGCCGTCGCCGGTCATCGCCGCCGTCCGTCGCCACCAGCAGCCGCCGCCGGTAAGCCGCCACCCCGCCCTCTCCAACTGTCGGATCTAGATCCGACGGCCCAGATCGGTCAACGGCCATGGGCCAACCGCGTCGCGCCGCGTGGCAGCGCCACGTCGACGCCGCGTCGCCCCCGAGTCGCGTCACGCGCGCCTCGCTGGCCCACTCACGTGGCGCCACGTGTCGTCGTGTCACTGGCCCCTTTTCCCTTTTTCTTTTAAATAGGCAGAAATAGCTGCAATCTTGTAAAATTCATAGAAATTCGAATATTAGTCCAAAAATTGCGTATAATATACCGTTGGATTCATATTTTCGAGTAGAATACAGATCTGCAATAATATTACTGTTTTGCCACAGCAATCTTGTAGTAGAATTAAAAGTTTAGATTAGAGTATTTTAATTCTAGAAAGTTATTCGTAACTCCATTTTAGTTGATTCTTGTTGCGTTGGCTTTGTTTTGACAATACCTTCTGTAGAAAATTGTCACATCTTGCTTAGGGTGTTTAGATCTGTTTCGAGATAGAATTAGAGCTGTAGATCTAGTTTTAAGCCTTGTTAATTAGGGTTTAAGTCAAAATACTTAAAATCTGTGGGGAATCGATTCTAATGACATCCCCAACTCAACAACACCCCTGGTTAAAACTCTTGGTCGAAATCAAATCCACCCTTGCATTTTACCATGTTGCATGCATGCATAAGTGACTTCGTGACTTGTTTTGTGCAATTTGTAATTGGACCCATGTTTGTTTCGTTAGATTGCTCGGAGTGCGTTGAGGAGTATTGTTGTGTAGATTGCTGCTCGGATCAAGGCAAGTTACACCACTAGTTCATGCTTATGTCCCAGTTTTGAATACTGTGCATGTTTTGCTCTTCAAAATAGTAGTATGCATGTGTAGGATGGTTTTGGTAGATCTACTTGAAAATATTCTTGCAAGTGCGACGATTTTGTAGTATGCCATGATAGTTCTATACCTAGGATTCTCCGTCCTATTAGGTTTTCCTATTTTTGCTAAGTATTACTTGCTATGCTATATATACTTATCTATATCAAGTACCGTTGGGAGGGTTCGAAAGACTCAAAAAATTTCTAAGTATGATAGCTCTCTCGAGCGAACTTTTCTTCTCCAAAACCCCTTCAAAATAAAACTAAGTTTTCTTCTGGGCGGAATGGTTGTCGGGACAGCGAGTGAGGTTTTGGTGGAGGACGGCCGCCCAGGAATCAAAGAAGTCTGCCATGCTTCAGAATTCAGAAGCCTCCCGTGCAACCACAATACATATGGGCTCTATCTTGACTTAGTACTTAGTGGGAAACCTCACCGGGGTACCAACATTTGGAGGTTCTTGGCACGGTTGGATCCAGCTGGTAGAGGGGCTACTAAGGGAAGGCTTCGCCATGGTCTTGTCTGTAAAAGGACTTGATCGTGGATTGTGGGGAAAGTGCACAACCTCTCGAGAGTATTGCAATCTGATCGATCAGCCGTTTTCACGGAAACAGAACAACATTGAGCATCTGAAGGATGGAGCCTCTGAAAGATCTTCCTCTCTCTCTTTACCAAACTTAAAGTTTTTATAAACCCCAGGGCGTGAGTAATATCACCATTGGGTGGGATTTTGGGAACTTGGTGTGTAATATCCAAGTGCTAGGTTGATCTGGGCACTTGGTGAGTAATATCCACGTGTTCCATTCAACCCTATACTACTTATCAGAGTTTACAAAGTAGGGAAAACTTTCCTCTCTTTTCTTATTACATTGATAAAATTGGCTTTACGCAAATGAACCCAGAGCCTACTCTTAGCCTTGCATGTAGAGGTAGTCTTACTCTTTTCTTGGTGTAATTTGCCAATACATTCAAAGTATTGACCCAACTTATTGGCTGCACGTCTTATGTGTAGAATCCGAAGATTGAAAGGTGCGTAGGGATCGCGGGTCTTCACGCAGCTAGTCTGAGGCGTTGATGGACTCAAGTTTTATTTAGTTTCCGCTGTTTTATTTGAGCTAGCTATGAGCTATGCAAGTTGTAATAAATATACTCTGGATTATTCGTGTAATAATGACTTGTGTTTTACATGATATTCATCGACTGTGAAGTGCTAGCTATTGATCCAGGGACTAGCATGTTAATCACAGGGACTTAGGATCCTTAATGATCCGAGGTCGCAATAGATGGTATCAGAGCACAAAGTTGCCTGTAGGACGTGACCCCTAGGATTGGAAACCACCTTTACCATGTGTGTTATGCTTTCTATATTCTTCTAAGTTATTTGTACTCTTCTAGTATTTCTCTTCTTTATCACCTTGTGTCTAATTTTCTCTCCCAACCTAAAGATGACGGCCTTCTACTACGACACCGCCGAAGACATCAAGTGCCTGCGCTTCGGGGAATGCCTCCTGGACATCATCAAGACACTGCAGTTACCCATGCCATCAATCAAGGGAGGCGAGTTGAGGAAGATGCACAAGGAAGGATGCTGGGCAATTGAAGTCATCCAACCAGGGTGCAGTCGGATAGAACCCAAGATAGAGGCCATTGTACTCAACGTCACCAGCGACTCCAAGGAGAAAGGACTTAGCATTTGCTTGCAGGAGCTCATTGGACGCCTTTGCGGACGCCACCATGAAGAGGTTGAAGGCAACTACATCAAACTCTTTGGAAGACGTGATGAGAAGGGAGTCCCAATCGAGTTAACCCCAGAGGAAAGGAAGACATGCAAGCGTTGAAGAATCCAATATCAAGACTTGGAGTTCCACATCAATGACCTTTAGAAGGGGAGCTGCCTTGAGATCATGAGGAATGACGAGCTCTGTGCCCTAGTGAAGGAGAAGGACGAGAAGATCGAGGAGCTGGAGGAGAAGATCAAGTCCCTAGGAGGGGAGCTCACCGCCCAAGACAAGAGGTTTGCTAATCAAGAGAAGAGGGTGCAAGATAAGAACAAGAGGATTATGGAGCAAAGTCTAGTGCTCACAAAGAATGAGCTGGAGTTCAAGAACCTTGCCACCATGATGAAGGACCTGCGAGCGGCTAAGAGGAGCTTGGAGGAGAAGATCACGCCCGTGACCATGGGGTCAAGTTTGATCAAGAAGCTACAGAAGGAGAAGAAGGAACTCCAAGCGAAGCTGCTACCCAGGAACTGCAAGAGGTGAAGGAACTTCAAGGAAGGCTCGAAGCTGCGACATCGGAGCCACATGAGATGAAGGAACTTCAAGAGAAACTTGAAGCCACGACAAGAGACATGGAGCTATACAACTCACTACTGGAAAAGGAAGGCTTCATCATTGAGGATGAGGAAGTGGATGATGAGTAGAGTAGTTGGACCACCTTTAATTCTATAGTCAAACGTTATTCGCGATTGTAATGAGTACCAAAAATCTTATATCGTTTGGTTAAACTTGGTTGAGTGTGTGGATTTTTGTGCCATGTGTGCCTTGCCTTTCTCGTGTGTTTTTTCTTGTTTACATAAGGGTAGGAGTTTATTCCTTAGACTTTCTATCTTTTCTTAACTTGCCTCTCAAACCTTCCAGATGGCGAGACGTGGAAACAACAATAACAACATGCCCCCAGAGATAGCACAACTTCTGAACTCCCAGAATCAGCTGATCCAACTCCTCACTCAAAACATGCAAAACAACAACCCGCCGCCTCCGCCACCTCCACCGCCTCAACAAGATCGCTTGACTCGGTTCCTGAGGCTGAACCCTCCAATTTTCTCAAGTAGTGCTGAGCCAATTGTGGCAGACGACTGGCTCCGCACCGTCAACAAGAAGTTAGACACCGTCCAAGTTGTTGGAGCTGATAGGGTGCGCCTTGCCGCGCACCAACTTGAGGGACCAGCTGCTGAATGGTGGGATAACTACCAGGTCACCCACCCCGATATTGAAGCTATCACCTGGAACCAGTTTGAAGCAGCTTTTCGTACTCATCACGTAGCCGCGGGAGTCATGTCACTTAAGAGACGTGAGTTCCGCGACTTGAAGCAGCTGCACCGCTCTGTCTCCGAGTATGGGGACCTTTTCAACAAGCTGGCACGTTATGCACCTGATGATGTGTCCACGGATGCCAAGAGACAAGAGGAGTTCTTAAGGGGACTTAATGATGAAATATCTATTCAGCTTGTGGCTCTGAAGTTCGATAACTATCAGGAACTCCTAGACAGGGCAGTTGTAGTTGAAGCAAAGCAGAGGAGTATAGAGAACCGGAAGAGAAAGTCCACCTCACACAAGCACAACTCTGCCCCATATCAGAAGCAACGCACTTCGTCACCCCCACCCCACAACCATAATGGCCACAACCACAATGGTCATCGTCACGGAGGACATAACCACAATGGCCATAAGCACCGCAATGGAAATGGCAATGGGAAGGATCTGAGTGAAGTGACATGCTTCAAGTGTAACAAGACAGGGCACTATGCAACTACTTGCCCCGAAAAGGCGAAGAATGGGAATGGCAATGGAAACGGCAACGGACACAACCATAGCAATGGTAATGGAAATGGGAAGAAGCCGAACCCGTTCGTCAAAGCCACGGTGAATCATGTCTCTGTGGAGGATGCTCGTGAGGCACCTGACTCCGTGATCGGTAAGTTCAAGCTTAACTCCACACCTGCAGTTGTTCTTTTTGACACTGGTGCATCACATTCATTCATATCAAGGGTATTTGTGGATAGAGGCAAGATACCTACGGAGAATATTAGTACTCCCCTAAGGGTAAGTTCTCCTGGAGGAGAAATAGTGGCAAACTCTGGATGCCGTGGGTTAGAACTAAGAATTGGGATGCACACCTTTCCCACCAGCCTAGTCGTTCTGGAATCCCAAGGCCTAGACATAATTTTGGGCATGAATTGGATGACCGAGTATGAGGGAGTCATAGATTGTGCCAAAAGGACTATCGCACTCATGACTCCGGAAAAGAAGAGGATCCGCTTTAAGTCAGCCTTCGCGCTCAAAGGAAGTTTGGTGAACTCTCTTAAGGGGGTTAGCTTGGAGGATGTGCCAATTGTGAAGGAGTATCCAGACGTGTTTCCGGAAGAATTGCCGGGGATGCCGCCCGACCGTGACATCGAGTTTCTCATTGACTTGATGCCTGGTACTGGACCAATAGCAAAGAGACCGTACAAGATGGATGTGGATGAGTTGAAGGAACTTAAGAAACAGCTTAGAGAGCAATTGGACAAAGGCTTCATTCAACCAAGTGCGTCATCTTGGGGAGCACCTGTCTTATTCATGGAGAAGAAGGATAAAACCAAGAGACTAGTCGTGGACTACCGGTCGTTGAATGAAGTGACAATCAAGAACAAGTACCCTCTACCCAATATTAATGACCTGTTTGACCAATTAAAGGGAGCTAGTGTGTTCTCTAAGATCGACCTCCGATCAGGTTATTTTCAGTTGAAGATCCGAGAACAGGATGTACCCAAGACAGCCTTCACCACAAGATACGGATTGTATGAGTACACCGTGATGTCATTTGGCTTAACCAATGCCCCAGCATACTTCATGACTATGATGAATAAGGTGTTCATGGAGTACTTGGATAAGTTTATTGTGGTATTCATTGATGACATACTCATATACTCCAAGGACGAGAAGGAACATGAGAGGCACCTGCGCCTAATCATGGAAAAGTTAAGGGAACACAAGTTATCTGCTAAATTTAGCAAATGTGAGTTCTGGTTGAAAGAAGTGGGTTTCCTTGGCCATATTGTGTCGGCTAAAGGAGTTGCCGTGGACCCAAGTAAGGTAGCTTCCGTGACAGAGTGTGAGTCTCCTAGGAATGTGGGCGACATTAGGAGTTTCTTGGGCCTTGCGGGGTATTACCGAAGATTCATTGAAAACTTTTCCAAGATAGCAAAGCCTATGACAGAGTTTCTGAAGAAAGAGAAGAAGTTCCAATGGACCGAGGCCTGTGAAGCAAGCTTTCAGGAATTAAAGAAGCGTCTAGTAAAGGCACCAGTTTTGTGTCTCCCTCAGATCCAAAAGGACTTCCAGGTCTATTGCGATGCTTCCCGGCAAGGACTTGGTAGTGTACTGATGCAAGAATGACAAGTAGTGTCTTACGCCTCTCGGCAACTTAAGAACCATGAGAATAACTACCCCACGCACGATTTGGAACTAGCATCAGTTGTGCATGCGCTCAAGGTATGGAGACACTACCTAATGGGCAAACATTGTGATGTGTTCACGGATCACAAGAGTCTCAAGTATATCTTCACTCAAAAATAGTTAAATATGAGGCAAAGGAGATGGCTTGAGCTCATCAAGGACTATGACTTGGACCTGCAGTACCATCCTGGAAAGGCCAACGTTGTGGCTGACGCCTTAAGTCGGAAAGTCTATGTAAATGGGCTTACCGTGGGAGAACTTCCAAGCGATTTGTGTGAACAACTCAAGGACCTCAGGTTGGAAATAGTTCCGGAGGGATACTTAGCCACTATGGAGATAGTGCCAACACTTCTGGACCAAATCAAAGAGGCCCAGAAGGGGGACAAAGAGTTGGAAGAAATAAGAGCTAATATAAGCAAGGGTAAAGCAAAAGGGTTTCACACGGATGAGCAAGAAACACTTTGGTATGAGAAGCGTCTGTGTGTTCCCGATGACCCTGATATCAGGAAGCTAATCCTTCAGGAAGCTCACGATTCGCCCTACTCAATTCATCCCGTAATACAAAGATGTACATGGATGTGAAAGATAGATTCTGGTGGAACAACATGAAAAGAGAAATTGCTGAATATATCTCCTTGTGTGACGTATGCAACAGAGTTAAGGCCGAACACCAAAAACCAGCAGGACTGCTGCAGCCATTACCTGTGCCCGAATGGAAGTGGGACAAGGTAGGCATGGATTTTATCACAGGACTACCTCGGACTCGATCTGGGTATGACTCCATCTGGGTAGTGGTCGACCACTTCACAAAGGTGGCCCACTTTATTCCCGTAAAGACCACCTATACGAGTGCTAAACTTGCCAAGATTTATATGTCAAGAATCGTAAGTCTTCATGGAGTGCCCAAGGGGATTGTTTCTGATAGAGGTACTCAATTCACCTCTAAGTTTTGGCGACAGCTACACGAGTCTCTAGGGACGCGACTAGAGTTTAGTACTGCCTTCCACCCACAAACAGATGGACAAACGGAAAGAGTTAATCAGATCTTGGAGGACATGTTAAGAGCCTGTGCGCTAGACTATGGGTCTAGTTGGGATGATAACTTGCCATATGCGGAATTCTCATACAATAACAGCTACCAAACTAGCATCAAGATGGCTCCATTTGAAGTTCTCTATGGCAGAAAGTGTAGGACTCCGCTGCTATGGAGTGGGGTTGGAGAACGTAGTCTGTTTGGACCTGAACTGATCAAGGATGCCGAAGAAAAGGTGAGACAGATTCAAGACAGGTTAAAGATAGCCCAATCCAGACAAAAGAGTTATGCTGATTCCAAGCGCAGGGATGTGACTTATGAAGTGGGAGACCGTGCGTATCTCCGAGTTTCACCACTACGAGGAGTTAAGAGATTCGGAATCAAGGGTAAGTTAGCACCCCGATTCATAGGGCCCTACAAAATCTTGGGCGCAGAGGGGAAGTTGCCTATCAGTTGGAATTACTCGAAATGTTAACAGTTCATGATGTTTTCCATGTGTCACAACTAAAGAAGTGTCACCCAGAAATGGCTGAAACCCCACTAAATGATACAGTTCCATTGGAAGAAGTTCAATTGGATAACCATCTCACCTATGAGGAAAAGCCCACCAGGATCCTGGAAACAACCGAGAGAATTACTCGTACCAAGACTATCACATTCTGCAAAGTTCAATGGAATCACCATTCCGAGGAAGAGGCCACATGGGAACGTGAAGAAGATCTGAAGAAAGAGCACCCACACCTATTTGCTAACCAACCTGAATCTCGGCGACGAGATTCTTCTTAAGGGGGGTAGGTTTATAACATCCCAAATTTTGTAAATTCAGATGTTACTAGTAAGCATGCATCATATCATTGCATCATGGCATCACATATCATTTGCATCAGGTAATTCTCAAACCCCATAGTCACTTGTAGACAAAAGGGGGTAAAACCTTTTTAACCACCAACACCTTTGAAAAAGTGTTATTTTATAATCCTATCCTAACCCTCTTCTTTTTACAAAATTTTAGAGACCAATTTCGTCTAATTCGGAGTCTGTTTGCAAAAGTTATCAAACAAATAGCAATTCAGAAATTATTAAAAGAATAAAAAAAACTAATCTAACTGGGCCGGCCGAGCCAGCCTGGGGCTATCTGCCGCCCACCTGGCCGGGTGGGCGACACGCAGCCGCCAGCCCGCCAGCCGCCCCGCGCCCGCAGCCGCTGATAGGCGGGGCCCGCCTGTCAGCCGCCTCCTCACCGAGACCGGCTCGGCCCCGTCCGCCGCCAGCGCAACCGCCGCCGCCGATTCCGGCGCGGACTCCGCGACGTCCGCGCCAAGTCTTCCGCCCTTAAATAGCCCTCGGCACGCACTCCTAGAACCCTAAATTTTTTTGCCGCCACCACCACCGAGCGCCGCCGGATTTCTCGCTGGAGTTCCGTCGCCGCCCGCCGCCTCCGGCCGCCGCCGCCTCGGAGAAGGGGGACCGCCGCCACCCTCGGGAACGGGATCGCGAGGAGGAGCCGCACACCGTCCGCCTCTCCGTCTCGCCGGAGGAGCCCCGCCGCCGTCGCCGGTTGTCGACACCGTCCGCCGCCACCAGCAGCCGTCGTCGCCGGTAAGCCGCCGCCTCCTCCCTCTCCAACCGTCGGATCTAGATCCGACGGCCCAGATCGGTCAACGGCCGCGGGCCAACCGCGTCGCGCCGCGTGGCAGCGCCACGTCGACGCCGCGTCGCGTCACGCGCGCCTCGCTGTCCCACTCAGGTGGCGCCACGTGTCGTCGTGTCACTGGCCCCTTTTTCCTTTTTCTTTTAAATAGGCAGAAATAGCTGCAATCTTGTAAAATTCATAGAAATTCGAATATTAGTCCAGAAATGGCGTATAATATACCGTTGGATTCATATTTTTGAGTAGAACACAGATCTATAATAATATTACTGTTTTGCCACAGCAATCCTGTAGTAGAATTAAAAGTTTAGATTAGAGTATTTTAATTCTAGAAAGTTATTCGTAACTCCATTTTAGTTGATTCTTGTTGTGTTGGCTTTGTTTTGACAATACCTTCTGTAGAAAATTGTCACATCTTGCTTAGGGTGTTTAGATCTGTTTCGAGATAGAATTAGAGCTGTAGATCTAGTTTTAAGCCTTGTTAATTAGGGTTTAACTCAAAATACTTAAAATCTGTGGGGAATCGATTCTAATGACATCCCCAACTCAACAACACCCCTGGTTAAAACTCTTGGTCGAAATCAAATCCACCCTTGCATTTTACCATGTTGCATGCATGCATAAGTGACTTCGTGACTTGTTTTGTGCAATTTGTAATTGGACCCATGTTTGTTTCGTTAGATTGCTCGGAGTGCGTTGAGGAGTATTGTTATGTAGATTGCTGCTCGGATCAAGGCAAGTTACACCACTAGTTCATGCTTATGTCCCAGTTTTGAATACTGTGCATGTTTTGCTCTTCAAAATAGTAGTATGCATGTGTAGGATGGTTTTGGTAGATCTACTTGAAAATATTCTTGCAAGTGCGACGATTTTGTAGTATGCCATGATAGTTCTATACCTAGGATTCTCCGTCCTATTAGGTTTCCCTGTTTTTGCTAAGTATTACTTGCTATGCTATATATACTTATCTATATCAAGTACCGTTGGGAGGGTTCGAAAGACTCAAAAAATTTCTAAGTATGATAGCTCTCTCGAGCGAACTTTTCTTCTCCAAAACCCCTTCAAAATAAAACTAAGTTTTCTTCTGGGCGGAATGGTTGTCGGGACAGCGAGTGAGGTTTTGGTGGAGGACGGCCGCCCAGGAATCAAAGAAGTCTGCCATGCTTCAGAATTCAGAAGCTTCCCGTGCAACCACAATACATATGGGCTCTGTCTTGGCTTAGTACATAGTGGGAAACCTCACCGGGGTACCAACATTTGGAGGTTCTTGGCACGGTTGGATCCAGCTGGTAGAGGGGCTACTAAGGGAAGGCTTCGCCATGGTCTTGTCTGTAAAAGGACTTGATCGTGGATTGTGGGGAAAGTGCACAACCTCTCGAGAGTATTGCAATCTGATCGATCAGCCGTGTTCACGGAAACAGAACAACATTGAGCATCTGAAGGATGGAGCCTCTAAAAGATCTTCCTCTCTCTCTTTTCCAAACTTAAAGTTTTTATAAACCCCAGGGCGTGAGTAATATCGCCATTGGGTGGGATTTTGGGAACTTGGTGCGTAATATCTAAGTGCTAGGATGATTTGGGCACTTGGTGAGTAATATCCACGTGTTCCATTCAACCCTATACTACTTATCAGAGTTTACAAAGTAGGGAAAACTTTCCTCTCTTTTCTTATTACATTGATAAAATTGGCTTTACGCAAATGAACCCCAGAGCCTACTCTTAGCCTTGCATGTAGAGGTAGTCTTACTCTTTTCTTGGTTTAATTTGCCAATACATTCAAAGTATTGACCCAACTTGTTGGCTGCACGTCTTATGTGCAGAATCCGAAGATTGAAAGGTGCATAGGGATCGCGGGTCTTCACGCAGCTAGCCTGAGGCGTTGATGGACTCAAGTTTTATTTAGTTTCCGCTGTTTTATTTGAGCTAGCTATGAGCTATGCAAGTTGTAATAAATATATTCTGGATTATTCGTGTAATAATGACTTGTGTTTTACATGATATTCATCGACTGTGAAGTGCTAGCTATTGATCCAGGGACTAGCATGTTAATCACAGGGACTTAGGATCCTTAATGATCATAGGTCGCAACAATAGTTCACTAGTGGTGGTTCTCCTTAATATAGATACCATGTTAGGTGAACAAATTACAGCGGGGCAATTGACAAACATCAAGAAAGCATACAAGCATATACTAATCATCTTGACCCCTTTGAGATTTGATTGGGCATTACAACATTATACATAGACCGCCATCCAACTACATCTATGACTAATAATCCACCTTCAGGTAATCATCCGAACCACCTCCAGTATTAAGTTGCAAGCAACAAATAATTGCATTACGCATTGCATGTAAAGTAAACAATACGATTGTTCTATGAACAAAGGATTGTTGTTTTCTCCCTGGTTGAAACCGCACATCTAGTACCTTAGAGATTTCTGTCACTTCCCCAGATTACTAGAGGCATGAACCCACTATCGAGCATAAATACTAGCTCTTGGAGTTGCTAGCATCTACTTGGCCAAGATAGCTACTAACTGAAGGAGATATGCCCTAGAGGCAAATAAGAAATAGGTTTTCATTGTCATATCTCAATTAGTTTATAATAGTTTCATATTGTGCTAGAACTGTGCCAAGTAGAAATATTGGTACAGGTGTGATATGAAACAACAAAGTCCCTAGTAGCCTCTATTCATACTAGTTCGTTGGTCACGAAGATGATCTAGGTTTCAAGATCATGGGCATTTATGCCGACTGGCAATGAGGTCATATCATTGGAGAATGATGTGGTTGGACATTCCTCGAAGGATTGCAATACGATCAAGTCATATAGTTCATTGTTGCAACAGCTATACCTAGACTCCTTCTCCTTAGACCGTGAGCTCATATTACTCACTGTTTCCCTAGGCTGCTTAGACTGCATCAACCGTCATCTGGTAATACAGTGGCCATAAAGGTGTACGTTGGTTATTCCAAAGGAACAGTAGATGACATGTGACTACAAGACCGGGATTTGTTCACCCACATGACGGGTAAAGATATATACGGGCGGCTTGGTGAGATTACATCCATAAATGTTGCAACATGTGACTAGGTCACGGGGATGTAATATCACGGTAATAAGAAAAACATAACTTGTTGTGAACGAGATTGAACAAAGGTATGGGATACCAATGATCGGATCTCGGACAAGTTGTATCGAGAAACAAAAGGAAGAGGATGCTACATTTAGACGGTTCAAACGATATTGTCATCAGGAATGCATAGGGGTCACATGGACATCCTTGGTCCCTCTGTTGATCACTGATAAAGATCATGTCTAGAGCATTCCCGAGCCGTGAGAGGATACACTTAAGGGTACGATGAGAGCGATCATTTGTAAGACGGAATCACAGTAGAGAAAGAGAGAAATCTGGAATCGTTTTGCAAAGAGATCCGAAGTTGTTCGGAGAAAGAATAAAGGAAAAGCCCCGAAAAGTGTTTTCGGATTAACGGGAATTTAAATATATATTTATTATATATTAATTGTGAATTACTATATTCTAAATACTATTTATATTAATATTTATAAAAGCAACTTTTATATTAGGCCAAATCCTCGAAGGGAATTAGCCTCAAAGAAGAGCTGCAGAAAAATAGAAAAGGAAAAACAGCACAGGCCCACGTGGGCGGCAGATAATAGCCGCCGCACGGGGCGGTATGGAGCTGGGCCACGCTTGTGGGCGGGCGGCAGATAAAGTGCACCGCACGGGGGCGGACAGCAGCCAGACGGCCGCCAGGCCGTCTGGCTCGACCCCGGCCCACACAGGCGCACAGGGGAGCCAGGCCGCCAGGCAGGCCGCGGCCACTTCCGGCCCACCCGGCTGCTCCCTCCCCGCCGCCACTCTCTGCCTTGGGCCGCCGGGGGCGAAAGGCCCACCCGGGCCAATCGTTGGCAGCCGCCGCCCTGGCCACTGGCAGGCCGCGTGCCGGCCCACCCGCCGGGCTGTGCTACTGCTGGCCCCTTTGCTGCTGATCGCCTGGCCAGGCTGGGCCTAGGCAGGGTGGCCCATCCGGCTGTCCCATTGGCCCAGCCGACTGCCCTTTTCTTTTTGCCTCTTTTCCCCTTAGTTTTAGTCCCACATGGGGCACCTAATGGAGAGGGCACGCCCCCTCCGCCTATATAAAGGGGTGCCCATGGGAGGACTAAAAACACACAAAAATACAAAATTTTGGAGAAGTCTTTTGGTTGACTTTCTCCTCCTCCCTCTCTCTATACCTTGTGACCATGGCCCCCATGTCTGTGCTATGCGATCAGGGCACACCTACAGTACACCGTTGCGCTGTAGGGATTCCTAGCCAGATATCAACTTCCGCACTCCCGGCGGGATCGGGGAGCCGGAGGTCTCATCGTGCACCGGATGTGTACGAAGACACGAGGCACAACACTTGGGGCGCTTGAATGTCGTGAGCCGGAGATGTTGCACGATGAAGATGATGAAGATCAAGAAGGATCAAGGGGTGACCTACGAGGAGCTTCGCGACCTTGAGGTCAGCTTCGAGTACAACTACAAACTTGCAATAGATAAAGTAGAGGCGTCTAACTTTATTTTGCAGGGGGCATGTGATTATGATATGGCATTGGTCATTACAAAGGTAAAGTAGTTTACTTTTCTGTTGCCAAGTAGTATAGTAATAGTCATTGTTCCGATGAACGACCTGGTGGAGGCGTCATGGACTTGGCGTCAAAACAAGGGCAAGATGGAGATCATGCCGGAGCGCTCGATGGAGATCAAGGCGCAAGAAAGACCATGTCATATCACATTATACATATGATGTTGATACCAGTTTTAACATCTTATTGTGTGCTAGTATTTAGATACTCAACGGTAGCAAATAAGATAATCCCTATTGAATTCCAATGTTCCGTGTTCCCCTTGTGTGTGCACCACCAAGAAAGTTCTTTGGTATGAGGCGATCCAGGGTTACACGCCTGGGTGTCAGACATATCTATGTTTGCATACAGTGGGTGTAAGCCATGTTGCACAGCAAATACACACAAGTTAGATTTGGCGAGCCTAGCACGTTAGAGAAGCGTGGCCTCGGAACACAAGAGATCGAAAGATCGAGCATGAGTCACATGGATGATGTGATTGGCATTAGTGAATGTCTACCTTTGATAATGCACTGATGGCCGTGACGATCGGGGGAGGTGCAGAGGATAGGGATCATGCGATCACTGAAATCGTCCAGGGGATGACAATTTTAGTGGAGACCAATTATAAATTGATCCCTTATTATAAACTTAGTCTAGATGTCTGTTTGCAAATATCTTAGTAGGTCTTAGCTTATCCAGTTGAGGTCCTTTGCGACCATGGGAATATATTGCTTAATTTGGAACTTAGCAAACAGGTCCAACTTCATAGATTAATACCCACGCCTGAGGGATATCCTCATAAAAGGTGATCTTCTCTTCTTGATACAATAACCATTAGGAGATAATTTGATGACTCCGGATTGTTTGCAAAAACACTTAGTGATCTTGCATTAGAGTTGAGAGCTCTTAGAAGGGCTTGATTGCAAAAGGAGGTCATGTATGAAAAGGTATATGTTAGATATACAAAATTATAAATATGGTTCTTGCAAAACTCACTTCAGTTTGCAAAGTATTTGATACTTGTCCCGTTTTGAGAAAACAGAAGGACCTGCTTGAGAATTGCTGAATTTGAGGCAACGTGACTTGATGACGGCAAGCAAAATAGTTGATGGCCGACATCACCACTCCCCTCAAAGTTTATCATTTGGATTAGTGGACTTGAATATAATTTGTAATCCTTGTATGTGTGTCTTGCTTTTGGCGAGACGATTATTCATATGAACAAGTTACAAACCAGTTTGTACTATTCTTATGAACAATACTGTTAGGTCGCATTACGATTATAAATAAGTCATTCTCATCACTATGTTAATGATAATAGTTTAAACATTTATAAAGGATTAGAATGCTAAAAGATATCCAAAGTTTAATGATGAAATGACACTACAGTTTAAGTCATTTTGGTTATTACAGGTTCTTTATGAAAGATCGGGGTCCTAGATGCTTAATCTAGAGACTTTGCAAAACAATGCTCTTAGGCAGAATGACTAAAACTCTGCATTCTGGTAAAAAGGTGATATGCGAAGAAATGTTAATTCTTATACATAGTGATGTATCGTATTTTCAACAAGTAGTGGGAATCATTGTGCACTTAAGTGAATAAGTGTATTTACTTTATGAAACATAAGTTTGAAATCATTTGGATTGTTCAAATGAGTTCACAACAATAAAAGGATATTAAAATTAACGAGAATACGAAGTCTCTTCGATTTGATCGACACGACTAAAGTATTCAAGTTAAGTTTAGCATAAAAGGGACTTGTGAAAGATGTTTCACAAATTATGATAATTGGATGAATTCAAACTATGTTGAAATGTCTAAACATCATGATCATTATGTATTAAGATACGTATGGTATAATATCATCTCTTATAGGGGTTATAGTTATCGTTTAGAGTTAAAGATCAAAATAAGCAAACACTCATTTGAAATACAAAGGAACATCTAAAAGATTCGTGGAAACAACACCATAAGTGTTATGGCACGTTCGAGTTTCTTGAGATTTTGGCAAGTCAAAGTCGTGGCGAATAAACAAGTCTTTGTAGAGCATTCTTAGGAAGCTATGAATGCATCTTCCACAAGGGGCAAACTTGTTGTTGTCCTAAGTTGATGTGTTTTGATGAAGATACATGTGGAAGAAAGTAAAAGATCAAAACAAGGTATTTGATCTTACCTTCGGATTGTTGAGTGGCGCAGCGGAATTTGTTTCGTCAATCCAAACTCTACAAATAGAGGAGAAACTATTGATAATGATCATAAAGTTTTAGGGAATACTTTTACTAAAGAAAGTAGGATTCAACTATATATTCTACAAGTTTATAGATTTATATTGTTCATTCACTTGTCATGTTTTGAACAATAAGCGTGATGGACCTAAGTACGAGAAATCAATGGTCATTGAAATCTCGTTAGTGGAATTCTCGGTTTGATGATAATCAAGGAATTTTGGAATGTCCAAGATTATCGAGAGGACCTGGATTTGAGTGGGAGAAAATCAACTTGGCTAATTCATAATATGTAACTGACATATTCTGAGTGGGAGCTAAGTGAAATCCCTGGATCTCAAACATGAATGTCATATTTGAGTGGGAGCGTGAAATCTTTCTAGGATATGTGGACAACATATATGAATGATGTGATTGATGTTAATAACATTTAAATAGGTAAATAAGGATGAAGTTGAAGTTATTAAACATTAAGATCTATCAAGATAGATTGATGAGTTTAATAAACACTGATGTCGAATGCTTCCTAGACTTGATTCTAAAAGATGTTCAGAATGTCCTAAGCAAGATTTTGAAGTAGCTCAGAATAGAATAAGGTAAGAAAGAAGTTCTTACTATATGAAGCATTGAGTTAGTATTGCAACTGTGGTTGAAAGAAAGAGATGTGTTGCATCTCCTATGCCTCAGTCATAGGTTCTTCAATATAACCATGTTGCATACTCAACATAATGTGACCTAAGGTTCTGGTTGGAAGGACTAGCTCTTAACTGTAAGAACATGTCCATAAGTGACTCCTGAGTTGATCACTGAACCAGAATTAAGTTTGTACTTAAGTAGCAAGAAGCAATGTAAGTGGCATAGATGCATTTCATGCACTAGGATCTACATAGATATAGAAGCATAAAGGTTGCATCTGATGTGATGTATAATGTTATGGTGGGGCTAGTTCGCTTTTAACGTGGAATGATGTGTCCCAGGGTCCAGTGTCCATGAGAAAGCACTCGAGGTTGATCTAACGTCACTATAAGCTCCTGGAATCCGGCCTCGTTCTGCTGCCATGACTATAGTATATACACAAAGGATAGAAAAGTGTGTTTTGAAGCTTAGATGACAACGGTGAAAACGACCATCATTATAAACACTAGAAACAAAAGTCTCGCTTTGTTGCCAAACAAATACTTCGACCCATTATACGATAATGGTGTGAATGTCAAACTTAGGAAGACATTAACGATTTGCAAAAGACATAATGATATGGTAAAACAGAACATGGACATGACGTTTCCCATGAGCACGCATGATCTGTAAACGCATATGGCATATGGTTTATATGAGTAAAATGCGAGCTAGTTTATTTGTACTCTAGTGCAAGTGGGAGACTGAAGGAGATATGCCCTAGAGGTAAATAAGAAATAGGTTTTTATTGTCATATCTCAGTTAGTTTATAATAGTTTCATATTGTGCTAGAACTGTGCCAAGTAGAAACATTGGTACAGGTGTGATATGAAACAACAAAGTCCCCAGTAGCCTCTATTCATACTAATTCGTTGGTCACGAAGATGATCTGGGTTCCAAGATCATGGGCATTTACGCCGACTGACAATGAGATCATATCATTGGAGAATGATGTGGTTGGACATTCCTCGAAGAATTGCAACACGATCAAGTCATATAGTTCATTGTTGCAATAGCTATACCTAGACTCCTTCTCCTTAGACCATGAGCTCATATTACTCACTGTTTCCCTAGGCTGCTTAGAATGCATCAACCGTCATCTGGTAATACAATGGCCATAAAGGTGTACGTTGGGTATTCCAAAGGAACAGTAGATGACATGTGACTGCAAGACCGGGATTTGTTCACCCATATGATGGGTAAAGATGCATACGGATGGCTTGGTGAGATTACATCCATAAATGTTGCAACATGTGACTAGGTCACGGGGATGTAATATCAGGGTAACAAGAAAAACATAACTTGTTGTGAATGAGATTGAACAAAGGTATGGGATACCAATGATCAGATCTCGGACAAGTTGTATCGAGAAACAAAAGGAAGAGGATGCTACATTTAGATGGTTCAAACGACATTGTCATCAGGAATGCATAGGGGTCACATGGACATCCCTGGTCCCTCTGTTGACCATTGATATAGATCATGTCTAGAGCATTCCCGAGCCGTGAGAGGGTACACTTAAGGGTACGATGAGAGCGATCATTCGTAAGACGGAATCACAGTAGAGAAAGAGAGAAAACCGGAATCGTTCCGTGAAGAGATCTGAAGTTGTTTAGAGAAAGAATAAAGGAAAAGCCCCGAAAAGTGTTTTCGGATAAATGGGAATTTAAATATATATTTATTATATATTAATTGTGAATTAATATATTCTAAATAATATTTATATTAAGATTTATAAAAGCAACTTTTATATTAGGCCAAATCCCCGTAGGGAATTAGCCTCAAAGAAGAGCTGCAGAAAAATAGAAAAGGAAAAACAGCACAGGACCACGTGGGCGGCAGATAATAGCCGCCGCACGGGGCGGTACGGAGCTAGGCCACGCTCGTGGGCGGGCGGAAGATAAAGCGCACCGCACGGGGGCTGACAGCTATCAGACGGCCGCCGGGCCGTCCGGCTCGACCCCGGCCCACACAGGCTCACAGGGGAGCCAGGCCGCCAGGCAGGCCGCGGCCACTTCCGGCCCACCCGGCTGCTTCCTCCCCGCCACCTCTCTCCGCCTTGGGCCACTGGGGTCGAAAGGCCCACCCGGGCCAATCGTCGGCAGCCGCCGCCCTGGCCACTGGCAGGCCGCGTGCTGGCCCACCCGCCGGGCTGTGCTACTGCTGGCCCATTTGCTGCTGATCGCCTGGCCAGGCTGGGCCTGGGCGGGGTGGCCCATCCAGCTGCCCCATTGGCCCAGCCGGCTGCCCTTTTCTTTTTGACTCTTTTCCCCTTAGTTTTAGTCCCACATGGGGCACCTAATGGAGAGGGCACGCCCCCCTCTGCCTATATAAAGGGGTGCCTATGGGAGGACTAAAAACACACAAAAATACAAAATTTTGGAGAAGTCCTTTGGTTGAATTTCTCCTCCTCCCTCTCTCTATACCTTGTGACCATGGCCCCATGTTTGGGTTGTGCGATCAAGGCACACCTACAGTACGCCGTTGCGCTGCAGGGATTCCTAGCCGGATATCAACTTCCGCACTCTCGGCGGGATCGGGGAGCCGGAGGTCTCATCGTGCACCGGATATGTACGAAGACACGAGGCGCAACACTTGGGGCGCTTGAATGTCGTGAGCCTGAGATGTTGCATGATGAAGATGATGAAGATCAAGAAGGAGCAAGGGGTGACCTGGGAGGAGCTTCGCGACCTTGAGGTCAGCTTCGAGTACGACTAAATCAACCACGTTCCCCGCGGAACGTTAACCGCGTACGGTCTACAAGGGTATGTACTCTCTACGCATTGGCCGTTACTGCATTACTACATAAATAGATCCTAGGCAAGTTTCGGGGTTACATCGTAAGATTTTTTTGTTTTCCGCACCGATCCCCAACATTAACAACGGAAAGGATGCAAGATCACAAATAACAAAGACATGATAGAATCAATAATCAATCTGAAATAGCATCTCAATGTCCATCAGATCCCCGCAAACACAACATGTATGATTACAAATAGATGATCTTGATCATGAATGGAGCTCACAAGATCTAAACATGATAGCACAAAGGAGAAGAACCAACCATCTAGCTACTACATGGACCCGTAGTCCAAGGATGAACTACTCACGCATCACACCGGAGGCTTGCATGGTGATGAAGAAGGCCTCTAGGGTGAATTCCCCTCTTCGACAGGGTGCCGGGAAGACCTTCAGATCCCTTCCGATCTAGGGATGGAGATGACGGCGGCTACAGACTCTTTCATGGAATTTTTGTTCGGGTACTTAGGGTTTTTGTATCGGAGGCATCTTATAGTTCGAAGGGGAGGCCGAGGGGGTGCCTGGGGCGGCTAGACCACTCCCTGGCGCGGGCCAGGCTTGGCCGCACTGCCAGGTAGTGTGGCGGCCCCTTGGCCCCTCTCCGTCTCGTATTCTGGCTCCGTGTCCTCCTTGGTGAAAAACTGACTTTGGCTTTTGTCCCGTCATATTCCGAGAATATTCATTTTCTGACTTCCTGGAACCAAAAACAGCAGAAAACATGCAGCTGACACTGTGGCATCTTGTTAATAGGTTACTCCAAGAAAGTGTATGAAAAGTACTCCAAAGTTGGAGCAAAACATAAGAAAGTAGATAAAACCAAGCATGGAACATCAAAAATTATGGATACGTTAGCAACGTATCAACATCCCCAAGCTTAACTCTTGCTCGTCCTCGAGTAGGTAAGTGATAAAAAGAAAGAATAATTTTTGAGGTGACATGCACCATCATAAACTTGATCAAAGTATTTTTAAAACATTGAAAGCTAGGATCATAGTACTTCAACATAGCATGAAAGATAAAGTTTTAACAATAAGACATAGCAACTATGTTGCAACATGAAAGGGTACAAACAAAAGATTCATGAATAACAATGCTTTGCAAGATGTTTGTTTGTTTCACATAAAGAAAATATAGCATAGTGGCATTCATCTTGTCCCTCATAGAGTAGCAAATATAAATGCATAGGACACCTTCAAAGTTCATAAGAGTGACTAGATACAAGTAGTTTAAGAACCAGCAATATCAAGTTATGCATCAATCAACAAGTCTTGGGACAATGAACATAAAACTAAGAATGGCACTATGCTCTCAAAGTAGGTGCATAAAGATAGAAGGTGGGGACTCAACATAAAAGTAAAAGAAAGGCCTTCATAGAAGCAAGTAGAGATTCAAGTTTCATAAAGAGCTTCCAAAAATTATGGTACTTGTTAGCTTTCAGCTCTCATTGCCCCTATCATAAGCATCTTTAAGGTGATTAAGGTTAAAGTGACACAACTAAGAGGATATGCTTGACAAGTTATAAGCCGAAATCTCATGCCCCTTACTTACGATGACCGAACCTCATGCTACTCAACTTTAGTCACAAGTAAGCTCTTGTCATTGTAAGTACATATGTATCATAAAGAACCGCCAACAGGGTACCCCTTGCACATGATACAGGAGCTATCCCATAATCAAAATGACAAGGCAAGCAGACAATGAGCATCTCAGCGATCTTTTTATTTGCTATTTGCATAGGTTTTTATTGAGGATGCTTCATAGAGTGCTCATTATGGTGATGCTGCAAGTTTCCACCATGATTAGGCATGGCTTAGGCTAGCAGCTCAGGAGTTTCTCTAACACACATACAAACTCCATGATCTTACAAGTTCCACTTTTATTTCATACCGTCGGAATCCATAAGCAAAAGAACATGATATCAACGGGGTACAAAGTACAAGTGCAATGTTGAAATCGTTCCCCATGATACATGGTTATGCTAATTTCAACTTATAAAGCGCAAGCATATACGCAACAAAGATCGACACAATGGTTCAAGTTGATTAAGTGCAAGAAAGTAAAGTGTGCCATCAAGTTCATGAGAGCTTTAATCACTAATTTTCACGTAACAAGTTTAATTTGGAAGGTAGATAAAACATGAATATACTTGGAATAGCAATTGCTAATAGGTAGGTATGGTGGACTCTTTGGAATAACTTGGTTTAAGGAGTTGGATGCATGAGTGGAACTCACACTTGGTTACGGAGGCTAGCAAAATACTGGGAGCGACAAACTAAGAGAGCAATAATGGCCATAATCATGCAGAGCGACAAAACATCATTGATTAAAGCATAAAGTGATATTACAAGTCGAAAACTAAAGGATCATCAAGGTTATGGTGACTTTGGATAGTCATAACATGGTCTGAGCATGCGCCAAGTCAACCCAAATAAAGCATCAAAGGAGAATACCACAATACTATGCTTTAATATGCTAAAACAACGCATGATCCTTCCAAGGCACATTAAGCAATCTCAATTGTTTATAACATGTCATGCAACAACAATAATCACTAAGCATAAAGCCAAAACAGTATCAAGCATGGCATGACAAAGCATAGGCCACATTCAAAAACAAGCTCTCTTTACCACTTAAGCATGAACTTTCCTACTCTTTTCCAATCCAAACCAAACTATTTGAAAACCAATGTATGAAAGAGGGGGCCCAACCAATTTATTAAGCAAACTAAGAAAACCAAGAAAACGAAAAACCAAAACGAAAACGAAAAAGAAGACGCTCCAAGAACAACACAACTGTGCATGAAACAATAAAAATGAAGTGTTTGGAAGAAACCTGGGATTTTTATTGATGGAGAAGGGGATGCCTTGGGCATCCCCAAGCTTTGATGCTTGTACTTCTTGGATATTTCTTGGGGTGACACATGTGGCATCCCTAAGCTTGAGATTTAGTACAATCTTCATCTAATTACTCATTCCTTCCATACACCTGAAATTTTTACTTCATACACAACTTCACACAATCTTTATTAGCAACATTAGTGCACTCAAGATAATAAGTCTTTGGGTTCGGTTTCAACACCAATAAAACTTCTAATAAAACACAAGCTACTGTAGCACTTCCTTCAAAAAGCTTAATTCCCCGAAAAATCTCAAAAAGGAAACCAACAAGAAGCAAATGTAAATAATGGCAGAAATCTGTCAAAATAGACCAGCAGCTAAAGACGAATTTTTTTGAAGACCTTATCTTGCTCAAATCAAAAAGTGTTGAACTAAAAAAAGTTAAATAACAACCCGGGGAAGAAGCACAAAACTTCATGCCTCAAAAAGACGTACAGATATTTTACACGAATTTTTACGGTGAAGAACAAAAATCTGTTTCGGGACAACAACTTTTCCAAGCATTACTTCTCTCTCATTAGAGGTTACTCTTGGCACAAAAAGCAAATAAAAAGGATAAGGAGCTGTTATTACAAAAGTAATAACTTCCAAGACTCATCTAAAACTTTTGGGTTATCTCCCAATAAGTACTTTTCTTTAACGCCTTTAAGTTAGGCATAAGAAGCAAGAAAAAGAATCAAGTGTTCTCAAATGAAGAAGCATTAAGAGCAATTTTTTTCATAGGAGAAACAAAATAAATCTTCTCCTCTTCTTAGGGAAGTGTTCTATACCTTTCTTGAGTGGGAGTTGATATTTAATGGTGCCTTCTTTCATATCAATAATGGCACCAACAGTTCTAAGAAAAGGTCTTCCCAAAGTAATAGGACAAGAAGCATTGCATTCAACATCCAAAACATAGAAATCAACGGGGACATAAGCATTGTTAACCATAATAAGAACATCATTAAGACTCCCCATGAGTTTCTTTTTAGCATTATCATCAAGTGGGACAATCAAATAACAATCTTCAAGTGGTGGCAAATCAAGCATATCATAAATCTTTCTAGGCATAATAGAAACACTATTATCAAGATAACATAAAGCTTTGAAATCAAAATCATTCACTTTCATATTAATGATGGGTTCCCAACCATCTTCTTGTTTCATAGGAATAGAAGCTTTATGTTTCATCTTTTCTTCTTTGATTTTTATGAGAGCATCAGTAATGTGTTTTGTAAAAGCCATATTCATAGCACTAGCATTAGGACTTTTAACAAGCTTTTGTAGGAACTTAATAACTTCAGAGATATTGCAACCATCAAGATCAAAATCATAATTATCATCTAAAGTAGTAGAGCTATTACTAGCTTCAGCACTAGTGGTAGTGATAGTAGAAACACTAATGTTTCTAGCAATTTCATCTTCTCTCTCCCACTTAGCATGCAATTCAGCTACTAATCTAACATTATCATCAATTCTAACTTGTATGGCTTTAGTAGCAGCAAACGGATTCTCAATAGTTTCAGGTTTAGCAGCCATTTTATTAATCAAAGAGGATTGTGCTTCAGACAAAGATGATATATTTCTTTCAGCATTAGAAAGTTTCAGTTGCAAACTAGGAATTTCTCTATTCAAACTCTCAAGTTGATGACTAATATTCTTCAAAATTGTAGATTGTTCCTCCATAGTTTTAGTAAATAATTTATTTTGTTCATATTGCATTTGCATGAAGTTTTTAGTGGCTCTTTCAACTTCTAAAATTCTTCCTTCACTAGGTATTCCAGGTTTGCCATGATAACCATAAGTATTATTAGGAGGGTAAGGCCTATAATTGTTATTACCATAAGCATTGTTGCCAAAATTATTATTTCTTATAAAGTTCACATCAACTTGCTCTTCTTGAGCAACCAAAGAGGCTAAGGGAACATGATTTGGATCAATATGAGCCTTCCCATTAACAAGCATAGACATAATAACATCAATTTTATCACTCAAGGAGGAGGTTTCTTCAACATAATTTACCTTCTTACCTTGTGGAGCTCTCTCGGTATGCCATTCAGAAAAATTAACCATCATATTATCCAGAAGCTTTGTTGCAACACCCAAAGTAATGGTCATAAAGGTACCTCCAGCAGCAGAATCCAATAGATTTATTGAAGAATAGTTCAATCCTGCATAAAAGGTTTGGATGATCATCCAAACAGTCAGTCCATGAGTGGGACAATTCTTTACCAAAGATTTCATTCTTTCCCAAGCTTGAGCAACATGTTCATTATCAGACTGTTTAAAATTCATTCTTTCACTACTCATAGATATAATCTTAGCAGGTGGATAGTATTTTCCAATGAAAGCTTCTATGCATTTAGTCCAAGAATCAATACTATTCCTAGTTAAGGAATTAAACCATTCTTTAGCTTTTCCTCTCAAAGAGAAAGGAAACAATTTGAGCTTAATAATATCCCCATCTATATCCCTATGCTTTTGCATCTCACAAAGTTCAACAAAGCTATTTAGATGAGCAGCAGCATCTTCATTACCAATACCAGAAAATTGTTCTCTCATAATAAGATTGAGTAAAGAAGGTTTAACTTAAAAGAAAGTGGCTTCATGAACAGGTCGAGCAATAGGTGTGCACACGAAATCATTGTTGTTGGTGCTAGTGAAGTAACACAACTTAGTGTTTTCAAGAGTAGTCATTTTTTTGTGTTTTTAATAAAGAAAGCAAAACCAGTACAACTATTTTTTGTGTGCTTTTGATAAAGAAACAAGCAAACAAAGCAAAAAATAAACTAAGCAAAACAAAAACAACAAAGTAAAGAGATTGGTTATGAGGGACTCCCCTTGTGAAGATGTCCTTGTCTCCCCGGCAACGACGCTAGAAAACTACTTGTTGGCTCGTGGTTGATATCGAGCTCGTCGGGGAACCCCAAGAGGAAGGTATGATGAGCACAATAGTAAGTTTCCCTCAGTTATGAAACCAAGGTTATCGAACCAGTAGGAGCAAGGAAACACCTCCAAGGTGTTGCTAGCTCAGCTTTGGCAAAGCGCACTACCGGTGCTAGCAGCAACATGGAATCCTGCACAACACAACCACAGAACTTTGCCCCCAACTTGTGATGAGGTTGTCAATCTCACCGGGTTTGCTGAAAACAAAGGATTAAACGTATCGAGTGGAAGAAAGTAAAAGCTTGCAGAAAGCAAACAGAAAACAGTAAACAGTTGTAGATTGATGGTAAAAAAAAGGATCGGGGTCCATAGTTCACTAGTGGTGGTTCTCCTTAAGATAAATAACATGTTGGGTGAACAAATTACAGCGGGGCAATTGACAAACATTGAGAAAGCATACAAGCATATACTAATCATCTTGACTCCTTTGAGATTTCATTGGGCATTACAACATTATACATAGAACACCATCCAACTGCATCTATGACTAATAATCCACCTTCAGGTTATCATCCGAACCCCCTCCAGTATTAAGTTGCAAGCAACAGATAATTGCATTATGCATTGCGTGTAAAGTAAACAATATGATTGTTCTATGAACAAAGGATTGTTGTTTTCTCCCTAGTAGCAACAACACATCTAGTACCTTAGAGATTTCTGTCACTTCCCCAGATTACTAGAGGCATGAACCCACTATGGAGCATAAATACTAACTCTCGGAGTTGCTAGCATCTACTTGGCCAAGATAGCTACTAACAACGGAAAGCATGCAAGATCACAAATAACAAAGACATGATAGAATCAATAATCAATCTGAAATAGCATCTCAATATCCATCGGATCCCCGCAAACACAACATGTATGATTACAAATAGATGATCTTGATCATGAATGGAGCTCACAAGATCTAAACATGATAGCACAAAGGAGAAGAATGAGCCATCTAGCTACTACATGGACCCGTAGTCCAAATGAACTACTTACGCATCACATCAGAGGCTTGCATGGTGATGAAGAAAGCCTACAGGGTAAATTCCCCTCTCCGCTAGGGTGCCAGGAAGAGCTTTAGATCCCTCCCGATCTAGGGATGGAGATGACGTCGACTACAGACTCTTTCGTGGAATTTTTGATCGGGTACATAGGGTTTCTGTATCGGAGGCATCTTATAGTCGGAAGGGGAGGCCGAGGGGGTGCCTGGGGCAGCCAGACTACCCCCTGGCGCGGGCCAGGATTTGCCGCGCGGCCAGGTGGTGTGGCGGCCCCCTGGCCCCTCTCCATCTCTTATTCTGGCTCCGTGTCCTCCTCGGTGAAAAACTGACTTTGGCTTTTGTCCCGTCAAATTCTGAGAATATTCATTTTCTGACTTCCTGGAACCAAAAACAGAAGAAAACAGGCAGCTAGCACTGTGGCATCTTGTTAATAGGTTAGTCCAAAAAAGTGTATGAAAAGTACCCCAAAGTTGGAATAAAACATAAGAAAGTAGATAAAACCAAGCATGGAACATCAAAAATTACGGATACATTAGCAACATATCACATATAAAGACATAATATGTTCGATGGTAATCCAAGGAAAGGATTCTGGGTCCAGGACAACGACTCCTTTCGACACACCAGACTCAAAATGAGTCGTTGCCGTGGAGACCGAAGCCTTTCTTTGGTTTACCATTGGACATATCATGCCCATGCCATATGAATCATGGAAGTATTTGTCTTCTTTTGTCTTTGGAGATACGAATAGATTAGATAGCGTGAATTAAATGAAATTGTGAATTATGTAGTTTCAAATATCTCATTGTAGCCCCAAAGTCGAAAGGAAAGACATTACTTCACTATTCGTAGAGCACATGGGCGACATTGTTATATGAATCGTGGAATGATTTCTTTCCTTTCATCTTTGGCGATATAGTGAAATGATAAACTATGTAGCCCCAAAATTTGAGAGGGGACAAATAAGTTCGTGATTCATATAGCATGGCGATACTCGTATAACATGTCACCCATATATATGCATCATCTTATGTTGTGAACTGCTATTGCTTTCCACTGACATAGCTAATATCATTTATCTTATGTATAGGAGATGGTGAAGAAGTGCTATGTCGTGTACGTCGGTAGGGTTCCAGGTGTGTATGAGGAGTGGAAAGACTGCCAGAAGCAAGTGAATGAATTCTCGGGCAACAGCTATAAAGGATACAAGAGTAGAGAGGTAGTGGAAGAGAAGTGGAGGAAGCACGTGAGGAAGAAGTGGAGGAACTTTGTCGTGATCACCACCTTGCTCTTCATGGTAGGTTGTGTGCTCTTCTTCACCTAGAGAGCTCCGCCGTGCATGTAGTTATAATGCGATTGTGAACTTGTACTCGATCGGTCCCCCGAGAGATGTGAACTTGGTGTTATGTGTGTGATGTACTCTAGTTGGTTCATGTGTCAACTCTAGTATGTCGCAGATTAATTCAAGTTGATGTGTGATGTACTTGTATTAGTGTTGGTTATACTGTGCATTGGCCAATTGCAACTTTCTGAAAATCCTGTGATGTTTATACTCTATTCTAGACTGTATAATACCTGTAAACTGTGTATTCTGGACTGTATTGTGGTTCTGTAAAATTTAAAATTCGAAATTGATGAGGTGCATCTGTGAACTTATTAAAGGCGCATCTGTAAACTTATGGGAGGCGCATCTCTAATACATACAAGAGTCGCATTCCTGATGCACCTCCTATAACCTATATATGCGAGGCGCATATCAATATGCGCCTCCTATAAATACTAGCAGCGCGGTGCTAGAGTCGCATCACTAATGCGACTCTAATGCCTTTCAAGATGCAACTCAAGTAGGCTTTTCTCTAGTAGTGGTAGCATCCAAATTATTTTACACCGAAGAAGGTAATGGCAATAAATAAATAGGTGCACAAGGAACAAAACCATACACAATCTCAAATGGGCACATCTTTCTGGTAGAATGTAGTGAACGATTATAAGCAAATTCAATATGAGGTAAACATTCTTCCCACAATTTTAAGTTCTTCTTTAAAACAACCCACAACATAGTAGACAAAGTTCTATTCACTACTTCGGTTTGTCCATCAGTTTGGGGATTACATGTAGTACTAAACAACAATTTAGCCCCCAACTTAGCCCATAAACATCTCCAAAAGTGGCTAAGAAATTTAATATGTCAATAAAAAACAATAGTATTTGGCACACGATGTAAACGAACAATTTCACGAAAGAACAAATCAGCAATATGCGCAGCATCATTAGTCTCGTGATAAGGAATAAAGTGTGCCATCTTAGAAAACCGATCCACAACAACAAAAATGCTATCCCTCCCCTTCTGTGTATGAGGAAATACCAAAACAATGTCCATAGAAATATCCTCCCAAGGGACACTAGGAACAGGAAGAGGCATATAAATTCTTGAACCAAAAAATGACACTTTCCCAGTTCAAGACTAAGTTAGTGTCTTCACATCTCTGCAAAACTTTATGAAGATTATGGAGACAAATATTAAAGGAAGTTCCATAAACAGAGAAGTCCTCGATGAATACTTCCATAATACTTTCAACATAATCAGCAAATATAGCAGTCATGCACCTTTGAAAGGTGGCAGGAGCATTGCAGAGACCAAAAGGCATACATCGAAGCCTTTCTAAAGTTTGATCTATAAACGGTAAAGGGTAATGATCCTTCCTAGTTTCCTTATTAAGCTTTCTATAGTCAATGCACATCCTGTGGCCAACAATAGTTCTAGTAGGTATCATCTCATTATGTTCATTTTCAACAATAGTAAATCCACCTTTCTTAGGAACACAATGAATAGTACTTACCCATTCCCTTTGTTCTACATGAAAGATCACCCCTGCATCTAACAAATGTATTATTTCTTTCCTTACCTCTTCTTTCATGTGATCTTTGAGTCGCCTCTGAAGTCTGCAACTGGCTGGGATTCTTCTTCCATGAATATTCTATGGGTGGCTATCGAGGGACTAATGCCTTTCAAGTCACTCATGGAATACCCAACATTATTCTGATGCATCCGGGGAACCATCATCAAATTTCCCTCCTCTTTTTATACAAGGTTAGAACTTATAATAACAGGAAAAGTGTTTGTTTCATCAAGAAAATTGTATTTTAATTCCCTGGGTAAAGTTTTGAGGGTAGGAGGCGGAGGTGTCTCATCTCCCATCCTTATGGGTCCTTCATAATTTTGGTTAATCTCGGCATCCACCTCCGGCGTGGAATCGAGATAATCATCCATTTAAATTTTTTCTACATCTTGCAGGATAATATTATTGTTGACTAAACTTCTTGCTAAATCATCATCATGAGTCTCAATGCCTAATGAGGCTATATTAACGATATTACCTTCTTCCTCTCATTCATACTCATCATCGTCTAGATCTTTCATTGCCGGCTTATGGTCAAATTTGGAGAAGTGAAATTCCATTTTCTCTTCACCAAACTTGAGAGACACAGTTTGTCTCTTGCAATCTATGTTTGCTCCTACGGTATTTAAAAAGGTTCTTCCAAAAATGATGGGACAATAAACGTCAGTAGCATATCAATAAGCACGAATCAATGGGGTATTTGTATGGTCCAACACAAATTGGAACATCTCTAATTATTCCCATAGGAACTCTAAGTGTCTTATCTGCAAGCATTATAGTCATGTCAGTATCCTCTAATTTAGCTGGTGTTAGTTCATTTTGGATTTTCAAATAAAAATTAAATGGGATTACGTTAACAGCTGTCTCGATGTCACAGAGGCCATAATAGGAAGTTCCTTCGAAAGTACAAGGAATAATAGCTTTACCAACTTCTTTTTTTTCAATATCCAGCTCAATAACGTTGCAATGCACAAACATTGATGCAACCCAACACTCGGCATTCACCATTGCTCCACATCATGCTACGCCAACCATCACTCCAAATGTGAATTCCTTCCATACCTCAGTTTCCTTTGGTTATCATGTGAATGGGATCCTACTTGAGACAAATGTGTATGATATGACTAGTTCCACGACCATAATGCCAAGAGGAGGAAACAAGGATGAACCTCGAGCCATTACCCCCAAGAAAGAAGCATGTAAAAGAAGACGGAAGAAAGATTCCGGCGCCGCCGAAATCCATGCTGGAATTTTTGGCGCCAACACCGGCCAACTGGAATCCATGCCAGAATTTCTAGTCGCCGCCGAAGCAAACTGGCAAATGCCGAGACGCTATATAGAATAATTCAGCTGCACCTGGAAACAGTCTTGCTCACAACAGTTTATTAGTAGCAACAGTTTGGTAGTAGCAATAGTAAAGCGATAGTAGTGGTAAAAGTAAAGACAATAGTAATAATTGTAGTAAACAATAGGATTAAAGCGTGGTAGGCATAGGGACGGATGGACGGGCGTTGCATGGACAAGACAATTCATATAACAATCAAGACATAGGGCATTTGCAGATAAATAAGATAAAGCATCCAAGTACTAAATAATCATAGGCATGTGTTCCATATATAGTCATACATGCTCATAATGAGAACTTGCACAACATCTTTTGTCCTGCCATCCCGTTGTAGCGGGGCCTCTAGGGAATATACTGGCAATTAAGGTGCTCCTTTTAATAGAGCACCGGAGCAAAGCATTAACACTCCGTGAACACACGTGATTCTCATATCATAGCCATCCCATCCGGTTATCCCGATTCTTGTCACTTCGGGGCCTTTGGTTCCGGACAACAATACGTGTATACAACTTGCAGGTAAGATCATAAACAACAATATCCTCATGAATCAATAACATGTTCAGATCTGAAATCATGGCACTCGGGCCCTAGTGACAAGCATTAAGCATAACAAGTTGCAACAATGTCAAAAAGCACTAACAATATATACTAGGCACCATGCCCTAACAATCTGATGCAATTACATGAACGATCTCATCCAATGCCTACCATCCCCATAGCCTACAGCGGGGGATTACTCACTCATGGATGGGTGAATTATGGATGGTTGATGGAGAAGCGATGGTGATGATGATGGCGATAATCTCCTCCAATTCTCTGTTCCAGCACGGTGCCAGGATGGAGTTTCTGTTTCCAAATCGTGGCTTCTGGTGGTGGCGGCGCAACGGAACTCTATCTAGAAAAACATCGAACCCCCCATCTGTTTTAGGTCAGAGGGCTTATATAGGCGAAAGGAGAGGTCGAGGTGGAGTCCGAGGCGGCCACACCACCCCCTGGCGTGGCCTGGCCCACGCGGCCAGGTGGTATGGGCCCCTCGTGGCCCTTCTTCGTCCCGTCTTCTGGCTCCGTGAGTCTTCTGATAAAATAGGAGTTTTGCGATATTTTCTAGGATTTTTCCTGAAAGTTGAATTCCTACACAAAAACGAGACACCAAAGCAATTCTGCTGAAAACAGTGTTAGTCCGCATTGGTTGTATCCAAATCTCACAAATTAGAGAAGAAATAATAGCAAAAGTGTTCGAGAAAGTAGATACATTTTGGACGTATCAATGATCACCTTTATGGACTTGCCATCAATTTCGGAACGAGTTTGGAAGATATTGAGGCGTTGGTCCTCTCTTGGTATGGAGTTTGTTGTCAAGACTTGAGCAATGACTAGGGAAGGGCTTGGATAATGCTCACATATGAGGGTGTCATCCACTTCCATCGCGGCTTCCCTTGCAATTGCTCGTTGAGTCAACGCTTCATATTCCTCTTCACTCACGGAGTAGGTTGCGCCATTCTCATCCATAATCATAACTCTTATGTTGGTACACTTATAAGACGTGTGACCCTTCACTCCACACTTGAAGCAAGTTACTTGACTATCCGATGTCGTGTTGGAGGAGGATGATATCGTGGTCTTTGCTTGCTTGGATGAGCTCGGTGCTTGGTTGGTTGGCTTGTTGGAGGCATTTGCATTGATGGACACAAAGTATGCCTTTGTCTTCTGATAAGCTTTCTCTTTTTGCAAGTGACGCTTGGCTTTGGTAGCTTGATGGAGGAGCTCGGTGAGGTTCTTGTACGGTTGAAAGTCAACAATCTTCCTTATTGGGTGGCTCAAACCGTTGAGGAACCTTGCTATTGTTTGCTCTTCAAGCTCTCTCACATCGGCTCACATCATAGTTTTCTCCATTTCCTTGTATAACTCTTCAATTGACTTTGTGCCTTGCCTCAAATTTTGTAGCTTGTCGAAGAGATCTTGTCTATAATGCTCGGGTACAAATCTCTTATACATCACTTCCTTCATCTCCGTCCAAGTTTCAATTGGAGGATCATCTTGGTTCTCATGGTGTTTTTGGTAGTCTTCCCACCAAACATTTGCATAGTCCTCAAACTCAAGGGATGCCATTGCAACTTTCTTCTCTTCAGAGTAATTTTGGATTCGGAAGATTTTGTCAACTTTGAGCTCCCAATCAATGTATATATCAATGCCTTCTTCTCCCTTGAACTTGGGCATAATGAACTTTCCATATTCCTGATCGTAGTGGTAGTTGCGACGTTCTTGTCTCATGCTTGCTTCACTTTGTGCACGTGGAGGAGGATCTTGATTGTCTCGAGGCAACGGTGGAGGAGGAGCTTGATGGTTCTCAAAGTCTCTTCTACGCCTTTGCTCAGGATCATTTGCATTCATTGGTTGTTGGTGACGATGGTGGGGTTGAGCGTAGCGGTTGTTGCGTCTAGCGTGGTGTGCATCCTCATCATCATCACTTGCATCCCATTGCGGTGCTCGATTGACTTGTGGTGGTTGGTGATGGTCATGGTGTGGGTGTTGGCGCCTATCATTGCAGTGGACTTCACCATGACGTTCTTGTCCTTGTGGAGGTTGCGCTTGTACCTTTACTTGTTGCGGTGGGTGACCATGTCCGTCTTGTTGTTGTAGATGAGCATGATGGTCATGGTACCGATGATGTCTTGCGTGGTGCGGTTGTTGAGCTTGTGGATCAACCACTTGTTCTTGTTGATGACGAGCTTTGTTTTCGCCATTGTGGTGGTGGGGTTCTCCATGATGAGATTGTGAGCGCAAAGTCTCGCCATGACGACTTGAGGAGTGTGTACGAGACAAATTTGACGAGCTTGAATGATGTCCATGACGGTTGCCAAGGTTGGAAATAGCTTGGTGAAGAGCTTTGTAGTGACCATTTGCTCTACTTGGTGTTACCTGTCACGGTAGTTGAACTCGCAAAAAGTTTCATCAAGCCGATTTTCAAGCCTCTCAAATTGGGAATTGAATTCTTGGCGTTGTGCCCATAAGTTGTGGCGCATGGCGAAACCATATTGGTTGTTGAAGTTGCCATCTCCACTATCTCCGCTTCCCATAGACATTGTTGAGGGTCAACCTCGAGGGTGGCCCTATAACACCCCAACATTAGAGCTTAGAAATAAGCTGAGATAAGGTGTGTGCATTGCATTCATGCATAGAAAATCCAGATAATTTTCGCACTTTTAAATAAAACTTGTAAAAGTGATTGAAGCTTCTCTTGACTTGGTGGAACTGAAGTAGATCATCAAGTTGACTGCGATAAGTTTCAATATGACCTTTGTTAAAAAACCTTATTCTGGCTAATATAATTTGATCTGAGGGTAGATCAAATGTAGTAAAACTAAGTCACAACACACTACTTAACGAGGAGTACTAGATCTCCTAGAGATCATGGCATGGTATTCCATATCCCAACTCAAGGATGAATACTTAATCTTCTAAAAATGGTATCAAGGTATTACCTATAAAAAACCCTGAATACCAAGTTAAGTATGTAACTTAAGTAAAGAAACCTATAACTAAATCTTGATATAATTGCTTGCCATAGTTATTCCTACCATGGGTATCATGGTAGTTCTTAAACATTAACTCTTATCACAAATAGAGTAGAAAGGGAAGTCAAGATAATACCAATCATCACATACCTTAGTGTCATGTTAATAGTTGACAATCCTATTTAACCAAGTCCTAGTGTCCATGGATCAACACTATTGAGTGACCAATTCTTGACCTAGCACTTGTTAACCTTTAGCTTTGACCTGTTATATTGATCTTCCAAAGGCCTTAAGTAATTTAGTAAGAAGGAGGAACTAGATATGGTTGAGTGTACCATCATCAATGGAATGTGATCCTTAGAGGAGATCAAACCATTGGATGTTGGAGGAGTTAACTCACTCATGAGTTAACTAGAAGAAGTATTTAAACCAAGAGTTTAGATAGTAATTATGGAGATACAAGGAAGCTAGTAGTATTAGAATATCCAATGATAATCTTGTTAAGTCAAGTAGGTATAAACTTAAAAGTAAGTTGCCTTAACAAGATAACTCTTATAGAGAGATAGGTACAATTCTATTACTTAGTGTTTGATGCAGCCCGTCCTACGGATGCTCCTACATCTACACCACCAAGTCCCTCAAGTGGACCCATAACTTGTGCTCGAGCCAAGCTTCTCCAAGCTAAGGTGAATTCGCTCTTGTACTCATGTGACTTTGATACACCCCTGGACGGCTGGCTACTTCATGCCCCGACACTATGCATCATCAGGTATGAAGACACAAGCCAGAGGAGCAACGCAACAGCCAACAGCTGTCAGGAGACCGCGGTACTACCGGACCCTAGAAGCGGTACCACCGCACCAGCGGTACTACCGCCCCGGACAGAGAGATGGACCCGAAGCCCCAGATCCCACCGGTAGTACCACACTCAGCAGGCGGTACTACCGCGCGCACCTGAAGACTCACGCCAAAGCTTCTGCCCGCTCTGGTGCTACCGCGTCCTTCCAGCGGTACTACAGCAGCTGACCGGTACTACCGCTCAACCGACCGGTACTACCAGACACCCTAGGGCCTGCGCGCTCCAGCTCGGCCCTTTGGCCTTGTAACGCACCCTTTTGATACTTTAGTTGCCTAAACTACCCCTGAACTTGTGGCTGGCTTATATATAGCCCCCCACCTCTATTGTAAACCCTAGGCATGATATTGGAATTAGTGGAACCCCCTTGTGGATCTATCTAATTCTTGTCTCATGCTCCTTGACCAAGGAGCACCAATATCACAAACCTCGTTGGAGTTTGCATCGTGCCTCCGTGTTGTACAAGGCCTAGGCATCGGAGTCCCTTTGCCTAGATGTCAAGACCTCACTGAGTCTCCCATCTCGCTGTGCCGGTTCGAGAGAGAGTCCTCCGCCCGACGCCGATGTGAGCTATTGGTGTGTATCGTGGTTTTGTGTGTGTGTGTGTTCATCGCGATCTTCGTGCATGCATTCGTCGTGTTCATCCTCCCCTCCTCTCCCCGCACTCCCTCCTCGATTTGAAAGGGAATCGTGAAAGATCGGGCCACCCTAGAGGTTTGCCCTCAACATATTGGTATAAAGAGCTTCGTTGCTCACGAATTCCCCCACAAATTTTTCTTCTATCCACCAAAATTCGAAAATCCCCAAAAAAGAGCCCCAAATTTGCCTTCGAATAGATCTCTCGATTTGGTGCATTTTTCGTGGTTTCGGTCCATAGATCCGTTGCTTGGGGTATCGATCTACCTTCTATGTGTGTTCCTAGCCCCAATTTGGTTCAGTTTTCCGCCAATTTGAGGATTTTTGGGCCGATTGTGTGTTCAAGTTCGTCATCCACGCGCCTAGGAATCTGCGAAGCAGTACTACCGCCAAAACGAGCGGTACTACCGGCGAGCGGTACTACCGGTCACCGGTACTACCGGACATTTTGAGCAGTACTACCGCCCCTGTCTGACAACAAAATTTTCACCCCCTTTTTGTTCGCTAATTTTAGTATTGGCTTGTTCGTGTTTCGCGTGCGTGTCGCCTTCCTAACAACAAGCTTCCGCAAGTCATTACATACTGCGCTCTTCGGCACCGCGACACCCAAACAACATCCCCCTACACCGATGGCAAGTCATCAATACAGAAGGTATAACTTGCTCCACCTTGTTGACTGATACATTGTAAATGTATCTATAATTTTTGATGTTCCATGCTTGGGTTTATCTACTTTCTTATGTTTTGTCCACACTTCGGAGTACTTTTCATATGATTTCTTGGACTAACCTATTAACAAGTGCCACAGTGCCAGTTGCCTGTTTTCTGCTGTTTTTGGTTCCAGGAAAGTCAGAAAATCAATATTCTCGGAATTGGACCGGACAAAAGCCAAAGTCGATATTTTACCGGAAGACTCATGGAGCCAGAAGACGAGACGGAGAGGGGCCACAGGGCGGCCACACCATGTGGTGGCGCGGGCTAGCCCTAGCTGCGCCACCAGGTGGTGTGGGCCCCCTGGCCGCCCACTGACCTTGCCCTCTGGCCTATAAGAAGCCTCCCGAAGCCAGAACCCTAAATCGTCAAGCCTCCAGCCACGAAAAGTTCCGCAGCGCCGCCGCCACCAAAGGGGAGATTTGGGGGACAGAAAGTCTCTGTTCCGGCACCCTGCCAGGACGGGGAAGTGCCCCTGGAGCCATCTCCATCGATCTCCACCACCATCTCCATCACCATTGTTGATTCCCATGATGAGGAGGGAGTAGTTCTCTCTCGAGGCTAAGGGTTCTACCGGTAGCTATGTGTTCATCTCTCTCTCTCTCTATGCATGATCATATTGTGATCATGAGCTTGTAATCTATAGATCTACCTTGCTACTCAAGTGCTTTAATGAATCTCTGCTCTCCCCATGTGTGTGAAAGTGACAGCGTGCTCACCATGGTTGCACTTAGGCTAGAGATTACAAATACTTGTTATGAGTTATATTTGGAGTTGGATGTTTCTATGAAATTGTGGTGTTTGTTTGAACCATCTAGTGCTCAAGGTGACATTGTGGGGTTTTCTAGATGGGAAAGACTTACTTTGAGGTGTGCTGTTATAGCCCTACCATGGATTAGAGTGTCCAACCGGAGAGTGGTTAAGAGTAGTATCATAAAGAGAAGATATTTATATGAGAGTGTTCACTAGTGAAAGTATGATCCCCAGGCCTTGTTTCTAAGCATTGATACACCGTTTGCAATTAGATCTGTTGCATGTTTGCTTACTTCCATCTTTATTTCAGTTTGCCTTTAGTCTTTTCCATGCGATCAAGTTATTTTCTAGCACCGTTACCACTTATAATTATCCATACCACTTGTATTTCACTATCTCTTCGCCAAACTAGTGCACCTATACACCTGACAAGTGTATTGGGTGTGTTGGGGACACAAGAGACTTCTTGTATCTTGATTGCAGGGTTGCTTGAGAGGGAATACCTTTGACCACTTCCTCCCTGAGTTCGATAAACCCTGGGTGATCCACTTAAGGGAAAACTTGCTACTGTTCTACAAACCTCTGCACTTGGAGGCCCAACAACTGTCTACAAGAATAGAAGTGCGTAGACATCATTGACCCTTCTTCCTTGTGTGTATCTATCCTATGAGAGGAACTCATTTGGTGTTTGCCTAAGCATTGTGCACTTGTCCTTGGAAAGTGAGAGTGTGAGAGAAAATACAAGAGTTAACATAGTAGTATAGAAAGGGAGAAAAAGAATCAAAAAAAAGAGAAAAGAAAAAGCAAAAGAAAAAAAGAAAATAGAAAGATACATAGTCTCCCAATACAAAGAGAGTCTCAAGCTTGTAAGCAAAGAGAGAAAAAGAGCGCGACCGAGGCAAGTGCACAAATTTGTTGCTTATTTCTCTTTTGGCGAATGAGTTGTGGTCTCTCCTTGTGTTGGCACGACACCGAGCGTAGTCTTTGTTAAAACCTTTTGTGCTCTTTTTCATAGTCGTGCTAACCACATCCGTCTCCACGTGTGTGTATCTTTGTGTTTTATAGATCGTTTCCTTTTTGCTTTGATCTTTGGTTCTCTACCACTTTTGACAATAACCTTTTCTTTTGATTGTTTCGATTGGTTTTCCACTACCCTAACCTTCCACCAACAGCTTTTGAGAGTTAGTTCTTTCTTTAGTGTGAGTTTCTTTGCGATTCCACTTTGCACGCTCATAGCTCTCACTTGTGGTTTCTAGTTTGGTGCAATCCCCAAGGTGAGGAACAAGGCTAACACCACCATATTCCACTTCCATATACAATACTTGTGTGTTTTGCATGATGGATAGGCACGGTGAGTCGAGCCAACCATCTCCCCATGAAGAAGATCAAGGACCGTACATGACGAGCGCTAGTCACTTCATCGTTCGACAAGAGTTCCGTGAACGTTGCCAAGCCCTTGAGACACGTCAAGATGAACAATTTAGCGAGACGCAAGCCGAGTTCAAGAACATCGACAACCGCTTCGATGGCCTAGAACGACAAATGCACGCAATGCATCATAACTTTGGCCATCAAAATGAAGCGCTTCAACGCTCCGTCGCCGAAACAAATGACAATCTTCGACGCCTCATTGATGGAATGGCAAGACCACGTTCACGCGCTTCAAGCTCTTCAAGTTCTTCGCGTCATCACGCACCTCTTCAGCAAGATCTTCATGCAAGTGTTCCAAGACACAATGATGCCCCCGTGGTTGAAGATGAAGTTCTTCGAACTATGTACCTTCCCCACAGCACGCCGCAACGTCAAGCTATGATGGTAATTTCTCTTCAAGGCCACGAGCAAGGCAAGAAGCACACCATCATCACGCAAGGGCACTATTGATCCAACATGAGCAAGCACAAGAAGAACTGCAAGTGCAACCGCAAGTCTACCGCCATCGACTCCGACACATACTTGACACAACAACTGATGACTACAATTTGGAGAATCAAGCTCGTCATCGACGTGAAGCTCTCCCAGATCTCCCTTCTTGTCATCATCGTCATGAACGTCAACAACGACACCATGGTCATCACGAGGCGCCTCCTCCACCACACCAAAATATGGAGCGTCAAGTGGTACAAGTTGAGCGACGCCCACCACGTCAAGAGGCTCACGACCATGATATTCGCCATGAGGCCCATGTGCCTAATTGTCATCATCAACCGAGGAACAAGCCTCCTCTTCATCATCAACCGCGTCATGAGGCTCCACATCCTCAACACCCTCATGAGGCCCAAGCGCCTCAACATTGCCAACAACCGCGCCAAGAGCAAGAGCAAGCTCCGCAACAACAATATCAAGAGCAAGCTCCTCAACAAGGTTGCGAGAACCAAGTTCCACCACATAAACCACAAGATCATCAACAAGGTCAACAAGCTCATCGCAGTGATCGCAATGATGAAGAAACTTTTGGCAAGGTCAAGTTCACTATGCCCAAGTTTACTGGATCCAATGACCCCGAAGAATACCTCTCATGGGCACTCAAAGTCGACAAGATCTTCCGCATGCACAATTATAGCAACGAGAAGATGGTCGCCATGGCTTCGCTTGAGTTTGATGATTACGCCAACCTTTGGTGGGAACAAGTTCAAGTTGCTCGTGATGCAAGACAAGAACCGCCAATCACAAATTGCCATGACATGAAGGCTCACATGAGATCCCAGTTCGTCCCCGTGCACTACACGCGTGACCTCTTCAACAACCTTCAATCGCTTCGTCAAGGGACAAAGACCGTGGAAGAGTACTTCAAGGAAATGGAACTCAACTTGATTCGTGCAAACATTAATGAGCGCATGGAGCAAACTATGGCACGTTTCCTTATTGGATTGAACGACCCAATCAAGTGCATCGTCGAGTTCCAAACATACAATGACATGGTTGAGCCTGTGCACGTCGCAACAAAGGCGGAACATCAAGTGCAAGAGGATATCAAGTACAACAAGCCCAAGACGTATTTCACCTACAAGAAAGCTTCAACCGCTACGCCAACAACCTTCAATGGAAGCTCCTCAAGTACCTCTAAGCCTTCCTTCAAACCCACACTTCCTCAAGGAAAACTAACCCCAAGAGGCAAACAAGCAAAGAGTGATACACCTTTCAACGGTGAATGCTACAAGTGTGGAGGCAAAGGACACAAGTCGGCCGAATGTGGAAACAAGAAAGTATTGTTCATCCTTGACAATGGCAACGAAGAGTACTTAAGTGAAGATGAATTTGATGCCCGTGTCAAGGAAGCAATGGCAAGGCAACGAGTGGAAGATGACCAAGAACTCCTAATGTGTGAACATGACGCAAGTCCATCATTTGTCGTCACAAGGATCTTGACCACTCAAGCACAAGAGCATGAAGACCAACGCTCCAATATCTTCCAAACACGAGCCGGCATCAATGGCAAATCTATCAAGGTGATCATTTGCTAGCACTGAGTTGCGTGAGAAGCTTAACCTCACCCTCCATCCGCACAAGCACCCCTACCACGTGCAATGGCTAAGTGACCAAGGGTCCGTGAAGATCAAGCATACCGTATCAGTCTCTTTTGCCATTGGTCCTTACAAAGATACGGTGGAGTGTGATGTGGTTCCTATGACAGTTGGCCACATGCTTCTTGGTCGACCATGGCAATTTGACAAGGCTGCTCTACATGATGGTCGCACCAATGTATACACCTGCAAATGGCTCAACAAAACATGTGTTTTGCAACTGATGACTCCTAGACAAATAATTGCGGACAATGCAAAGGCTTTAGCGAGGGAGCAAAGCACAACACCTACTCGTGAGAAGAGCGGTGAGAGAGAGAACCACCTCATAGTTAGTGAGAGCCACAAGCCTAACTCGAGTGGAAAAACTAAGAGTGTTCTCCTTGCCACCAAACGTGAGATGAGAGATGTTCGGAATAACCCATCTATCTTGCACTATGTCCTCCTTTGCAAGGGACTAGCGCAAGGAACTAATGAATTAACCAATGTTCCTCCATCTTTGATGAATGTTTTGCAGGAATTCAAGGACATGTTCCCCGAAGAGCTCCCACATGGTCTACCTCCTCTTCGCGGCATCGAACATCGCATTGACCTCATCCCCGGCGCACCACTTCCCAACCGCTCCGCTTACCGCATGAACCCGGAGGAGACAAAGGAGATTGAACATCAAATCAACCAACTCGTCTCCAAAGGTTTGATCCAAGTTAGCACTAGTCCAAGTGCCGTACCCGTGATTCTTGTTCCAAAGACAGATGACACATTACGATTATGCATGGACTGTCGTCCAATTAATGCTATCACCGTGCGTTATCGACATACCATACCGCGTCTCGATGACATGCTTGATGAGTTGTGTGGAGCCACTATTTTTTCGAAAATTGATCTTCGTAGTGGTTACCATCAAATACGCATGGCAGAAGGTGATGAGTGGAAAACTGCCTTCAAGACCAAACTTGGTCTCTATGAATGGTTGGTTATTCCCTTTGGTTTATCTAATGCTCCATCCACCTTCATGCGACTAATGAATCATACCTTGCGTTCTCTCATTGGAAAAAGTGTTGTTGTCTATTTTGATGATATTCTTGTTTATAGCAAATCACTTGAGGAACATTTAACACATGTCAAGGAAGTTTTGCAAATCCTTCGACATGAAAAGATTTATGCTAATCTTCCCAAGTGCACTTTTGCTAAAGACAAGTTGATTTTTCTTAGATTTGTCGTTTCTTCGAAAGGCATTGAAGTTGATGTTTCCAAGGTTAAGGACATACGAGATTGGCCCATCCCAACAAATGTGAGTGAACTCCGAAGTTTTCATGGATTGGCCGGTTTCTATCGTCGCTTTGTGAAAGACTTTTCGACCATTGCTTATCCCCTCAATGAATTGACCAAAAAGAATGTCACCTTTCTGTGGGGCAAGGCACAACAAAAAGCTTTTGATGAACTTAAAAAGAGGCTCACCGAAGCACATCTTCTTGCTTTACCGGATTTCACAAAAACTTTTGAGATAGAGTGTGATGCTAGTGGTACTGGCATTGGAGGAGTCCTTATGCAAAACGGACATCCTATAGCCTACCATAGCAAGAAACTTGATGGTGCTCGCCTTAACTTACCAATTTATGACAAAGAGCTTTTTGCCTTAGTTCGTGTCCTTCAAGTTTGGCAACACTACCTATGGCCTAAAGAATTTATCATACATTCCGACCATGAGTCATTGAAATACCTCAAAGGGCAAGCCAACTTGAGTAAGAGACACGCTAAGTGGGTTGAGTTCATGGAGTCTTTTCTGTACATTGTCAAGTATAAGAAGGGCAAAGATAATGTAGTTGCCGACGCTTTGTCTCGCAAACACATAAGCCTTCTTACGAGACTCGAAATCAATGTGTTGGGCCTTGAGGAAATAAAATCTTTGTATGCTTCCGACCCGTTCTTTGAACCAATTTTCGCAAATTGCTCCATTGACAAAGGAGTTGATGATTTCTATTTGCATAAGGGCTTTCTATTTAAGCAAAACAAGCTTTGCATTCCGAAGTTCTTGCTTCAACTCTTGCTTGTCCAAGAATCTCATGGTGGAGGCCTCATGGGTCACTTTGGTTGTGACAAGACATTGAACATGCTCTCCACTCACTACTTTTGGCCCAAGATGAAGCGCGACGTGGAGCGCTACGTTCAACGATGCACGACATGTGTTCATGCTAAGTTGCAAGCTAACCCCTATGGTCTTTATATGCCATTGCCTATTCCTCATATAGCTTGGTCCGACATTAGCATGGATTTCATGTTAGGATTGCCTCGATCTAAGCATGGTCATGCCTATAGGTTGTCGTGGATCGCTTTTCCAAAATGGCACACTTCATTCCATGCCATAAGACCAACGATGCTTCAGATGTTGCAAATCTGTTTTTCAGGGAAATTGTCCGTCTTCACGGTGTGCCACGAACAATCGTCTCCAACCGTGACGTCAAATTCATGAGCTACTTATGGAAGACCCTCATGTCCAAGCTCGGCGTCAAGCTACTCTTTTCATTCGCGTCGCATCCTCAAACTGATGGCCAAACCGAAGTTGTCAACCGAAGCCTCGGGACTCTCCTTCGTGTGTTGATCAAGAAAAACCTCAAGGATTGGGAGGAATGCATTCCACACGCCGAGTTCGCCTAAAATGACTCCATTCATGATCGTCTATGGGTTCGAGCCACTCACCGCGCTCGACATCCTACCACTACCTCTCCACGAGCGCACGAACATGGACATCGAGAAGCGCGCACAAGCCATGAAGAAACTTCATGAAGAAACAAGAGCTACTATCGAGCAACAAGTACTTCGCCAAGCTTCAAGGTTAAACAAGGACAAGAAGGAAAGGATATTTGAAGAAGGTGACCTTGTGCGGATACACCTAAAAAAGACCGCTTCCCCAAGGAATGCGACTCCAAGCTCAATCCACGAGGACATGGCCGCTTAAAGATCCTCAAGAGAATCAACAACAACGCATACATCATCGACATACCGACCTCCAAGTACCTTGCAAGCAATAAATTCAATGTCAAGGACCTTTCACCCTACCATGGAGATGCTCAAGATGATAACCATGAAGAGTCGAGGATGACTCTTTCCCAAGGGGGGAGCTGATGCAGCCCGTCCTACGGACGCTCCTACATCTACACCACCAAGTCCCCCAAGTGGACCCATGACTCGTGCTCGAGCCAAGCTTCTCCAAGCTAAGGTGAATTTGCTCTTGTACTCATGTGACTTCGATACACCCCTGGACGACTTGCTACTTCATGCCCCAACACTATGCATCATCAGGTATGAAGATACGAGCCAGAGGAGCGACGCAACAGCCAACAGCTACTAGGAGACCGCGGTACTACCGGCCCCTGGAAGCGATACCACCGCACCAGCGGTACTACCGCTCATGAACAGCAGTACTACCGCCCCGGACAGAGAGATGGACCCGAAGCCCCAGATCCCACCGATAGTACCGCACTCAGTAGGCGGTACTACCGCGCGCACCTGAAGACTCGCGCCAAAGCTTCTGCCCGCTCCGGTACTACCGCGCCCTTCCAGCGGTACTGTCGCAGCTGACCGGTACTACCGCTCAACCGACCGGTACTACCGGACACCCCAGGGCCTGTGCGCTCCAGCTCGGCCCTTTGGCCTTGTAACACACCCTTTTGATACTTTAGTTGCCTAAAATACCCCTGAACTTGTGGCTGGCCTATATATAGCCCCCCACCTCTATTGTAAACCCTAGGCATGATATTGGAATTAGTGGAAACCCCTTGTGGATCTGTCTAATTCTTGCCTCATGCTCCTTGACCAAGGAGCACCAATATCACAAACCTCGTTGGAGTTTGCATCGTGCCTCCGCATTGTACAAGGCCTACGCATCAGAGTCCCTTTTCCTAGACGTCAAGACCTCACTGAGTCTCCCATCTCGCCGTGCCGGTTCGAGAGAGAGTCCTCTGCCCGACGCTGATCCTAGGGATTGCGCCGGACCGGTCACCGCCGGCGTGAGCTATTGGTGTGTATCGTGGTTTTGTGTGTGTGTGTTCATCGTGATCTTCGTGCGTGCGTTCGTCATGTTCATCCTCCCCTCCTCTCCCCGCACTCCATCCTTGATTTGAAAGGGAATCGTGAAAGATCGGGCCACCCTAGAGGTTTGCCCTCAACAGTGTTAATGGATCTTGATCAAACAATTAGAAGCCTAAGCTTAGTTTGATCAAATGAAGGTGGTCATTACTCTCAAGTCACTTGGGGAATAGATGACTAGGTGTTGAAGAAGAGTTGTGAGTTTACCAAATTAGGTAAATCTTAGCTAGTTGAATCATCTAGCTTGATCATGAGATGTCAAGCTAGAGCATAATGAAGTATATAACATAAGTTGTATGGAGTAGTTCGAAGTATAATAGTTTAACCAAGGTAATACAAGCACAAACTTGTATTGTGGAGAGTAGTACCATACCTATTCTAGAGGATTGATATCACGTGTGATATAGAGAGAACTATCATCTTGCAAGCCTTGGAAGTAGTTGGAAGATGGAGTTAAGGAAGTTAATAGATTGATATTCATGCTTCTTGACCTCACCAAGGCTGTCCATGGTAATCCTAAACATTATAAATCAAGGAGGATTGGAATGAGAGAAATTCCCCAAATATGGAGAACCATGAAATTCAAAGTACCACTTGAGAAACCACAAGGTTTACTACCTTATAATAAATATATATCTTATCCCTTTATAAGGTTAAGCATTAATATGATTCTATATATTATTCACTATTTTAAATCTTTACCATATAATTATTAAGTGAAAATAGAATCATCTTTGTGAACTCTTATTATAAGAAACAAATTCCTAAAACCATAATCATTAATTACTTTATTTAATAAACACTTACTTATATAATAGTAGATGTTGGAATGCACTATCAGAAAAAGGACAGTCAACTAATGTCATGACCCCTGAAATATTTGTAGTATTGTACAAAAGTTTTGGAGTTTAAATGAATTGAAATGCAAACTGAAATATATAGGAGTAAATAGAAACAGGGAAAAGAAGAAAAAAAGAGAACTGTCGGCAGAACCGGCCAAAGGCCCATCTTCCTATCTGTCGCCGCAAGCAGCAGCAGTCACATTTCGCTCGTTTCTTCATAGCCCAATACTGGCCCAAGCCCCGATACCTCTTCACTATTTATTTTCCTTTCTTCCTCCTCTCGCCAGAAGGAAAGCGCCGAGAAGCAGCTCGCTGGCGAGTGCTTCACCGTCCGCCGCTGCTGAGATGATTGCCGCGCTGTGATTCGTGCTACCGCCTCCGCCCTCATCTATAAGAACTCGTACACGCAGAGGCAAACCACGTTTCTCCTTCATCCTCCTCCTCCCTTATCCACTATGAACCTAACTCGCCGAAGCTCTAAGACGCTGCTGTTCCTGAGCTCCCCTTGAAGATCTGAGCGCACCAATCGACTTGCCTTGTTGTCCTCGTTCTCCCTAGCCTAGCCATGGAAGCCGAAGAGCTCCCAAACAAGTTAAAAGACACCTCACTGCCGCCGCCATTCATCGGCGTTCACCGTCGATTCCGGCCATGATTTGCCTCCGTGTCTTCACCGTAAGCTTCGTGGTGAGCAGATGATCCTCCTCGTAGTCTCGCCTTACTTTCTCTCATATGGTAACTCGCTAGCGCCGCGCGCCACCACTCGTCGCCGTCGGTCATCATTGTCGTCCTTGCTCCGTTCACCCAAATGGAGCGGTGCCACCACTCTAAAGTCGACCGTAGCGAGGCGAGTCCAACACGCTAACTTCCGCTTACTCGCGTGCCCCCGATCGAGAGATCAACCAACGATCTAGAGGATCGGCTTTGGGTGATGTCAGCGTGACATCACGCTGATGTCATCCACACATTTTTATAAATTCTATTATTGTTTTCTGTAATAAATAAATTCCTAAATATGAATTGGTTCAGGTCCCACTAGCATTGACTGGGGTTAGGAATAGCCTGGTGAGAAAAGTCCCTACCACATGCAGACATCAGCATTACCTCATAAACTCTTTTAATATTTATTTTAATTTTAGAAAATGATTAAATCTTATAAGTTTAATATCTTTTGTTTTATAATTCAGAAAAATATGTTTAATATATGAAAATTTACAGAAAAATAAAATCTATAATTTAACATTATTATCAAACATTATTATGTTAACTATTTAAATAATAAGTATTTAATAAAGATTTTATAAATAATAATACCTTGAAAATTCATATTTTAATATTGGTAAATGAGAAAATTATAAATAATATACTAAAATTCTTGGAAAATAAAAACTAAAATGTAAAACTATAAACTTAAAATATTATATCACTTAACTAATATTTATTATTTATTTAGTATTTATAAAGTGATAAAACTTATAAAATTCATATCTTATTATTTAAAAATCACAAAAATACTTATAATATACCAAAATGATCACAAAAATAAAATCTACACATTAAATATAATTATTCACATTTGAAGTAAAATAAATGAAAATATTTTTTAAATCTTGATTAAAACTATTTTTCTAATATCTTAATGGATTAGAAATACAAAAATCTTCACTTTGCCTTTAGCATTATTTGTTTAAAGTCTAAAAGTGTAACAATAAGTTAAATTGATGTTTAAATGAAGTTAACATAGGTCTAACTATTTCAAGAAACATTAAAAGTAATCCTTGGACACTTCTTTAAAAACTCTAATTGATTAATATTCTTGCTTAAGAAATCTTTTAGATACCATGCCCCATTTGAGTACTTTAGTATTGTATGCTACTTATTGTATTTACACATTGTATCACACACTCACAAGCCTTAATAAGAAGCACAAGTGTGAAGCAAATATAAAAGTGCAACACATTCTAAAGGAATCACCACAAGCTTGCAAACCTTAGATCAGATACAATTATTCCGGGGATTCACGTTTATCAAACCACATTACATTACTTATGCATAATTGCATTTTGCGTCTTTAAACATTAGTCCTCACCGGACCAATGATGTTATTTAAAGAATTTGGATCTCCTAGTATCTCGAAGATCGTGAGTGCGTAATCTTGCAATCACAAAAGGCAAGTTCACAACTTGCTCATGTCCTTTGATTATTTTCTATCAAATGCTTGTAACTCAAATGTGGTCATCACCTGCATTCCAAAAAGGTCAGAAAACACTATTTTCATAATAATAAGATTATGGATTATTTACCACATGGTAATAATCTACTCATACAGTTCCAGTGGTAAAGGAAGATAATATCTAGGACTTAACAACCAATGTCGCCTGTGATTCTAGCGCCGTATATTACGCGACAACCAAACTTGGAATGGGACGGGAAAGTCAGTTGTATCTTCTCCCTTTCGCATGGACGGATGACCTTATCGTGAGGCTGTTGATTTCTCGTGGAGTTCCAGAGAATCTAGCACATGGGTGGGACCCCTTAGTTCCCCTCGATCTAGGTGTCTAGATTATCTGTGCATCTCTAACTGGGTCTGAGTTCACCATAGCTGATGGTGACCGCCAGACAAAGCTGCGTACGGAGTCTCTGAGAGGCTACCCAAAGAGTAACTGTGGTAGTTGTCTCGGGGGATCATGTCTCATGCGGGGTCACGGAGAAGGCAGTACTGGCTTGGATCTTATACTAGGCCCCGTACGAAGGAAGTGTGGACAAGCTCGCGGCTTGGTTGTGCAACAAGGCTAAGGTCTCTTATGGGAAAAGTGACGCACCTCTGCAGAGTGTAAGAATTGTGACCTGTTACTCCCTGTTCCGGGAAGGAGCTAAGCATGCGGGAGGAAAGGAACCCCATGAAGGTTCTGGTCAACCTGTGAAGGCTGTCGGGCATAGTTTTCAGAATAAAAGCAACCTTTGAAGAAATGTTTACGAAAACCTGCATTGCCTACGACCTATGGTCTGTGGCTGTAGAGATAGTGCATCATACACTCCTTTTTAGTGAACTTGCTGAGTACGCACGTACTCAACCGTACCTTCTTAACTCTTGCTAGGTTTTAAGCCATTGAAGACGACGCCAACGTCAATTTCTGCTCAAGAAACCATCATCGACAACTCAAGTTCTTCAATGGAGTCAATGTAGTCCACATATACGTCAACCGAAGTGAAGACTTAAGTAGATAGAAGTAGATTCTCTAGCCATAAAACCTACTTCTGTAGAGCATTGCAATAGCAGCAATGGCAACCCAAATAGTTTATATACTAGTCGTAGTTACTAGATAGTCATGAGTTATTACTTCTGGTTCTTCTTTGTAAGAAGTTTCTTTCTCTCTCTTTAACCTAGAGTGTTCTCTGGATCTTTTGTAAAGAGTCGAGTTATAATCTATAGTCATGTCTTGGACCTGCTGTGTTTCTATTGTACCACTCTGAGGGATGTAATACTAGTGAACGATGTTTCATTTGTGTTATGTCAACAACTATAGTGTACTACATCATGCAGTGGTATGCTGGGTCACCGCAGCTGGTATCAGAGCATATGCTTTGAACTTAGGATTACAACCCTTTTAGGAAGATCTATAGGTTGGATAGTGACTATAGGAGCCATCTTATCTAAACCAAAACTTGTGATGAATATCCACTTGAGGATAATCTTGTCACACTCAAGTTGGATGTACTTATCATCTTTCTTAATGATTAGTTATATGTATTCTCTAGAGAAATTTATTTTGGAGTAACTCTAAATAGGTACAACACCACTAAGATATCTGTAGTAAGTTAAAATATCAAAGAAGATTAGGACTAAGATTAGTATATCATGTGGAGTAGTATTAGTGATGGATTCTATATTTAGAACCCTGTGAAGTAGCAGCGTCTTACCACTAGTTGATACCATTATACCACATACGATAGACCATTAGAGTATGTATAAACACAACTGGAAGTAAATCATGTGGCATTCACTTGAGAATTCCTTGTGATGGAGTATAATTCTGTTAAGAATCATTAATGGTAAGCTAAGAAGAAGAGTTTTCATGGTGAGATTAGCTCTTTAATCATGATGACTAGGTAAATCTTAACAAGTTCATGGTGGGAATAGCTCCGAGACCATGATAAGTCTGTAATTAGGACAAGTACTTAGTAAATAATCTTGTAACAATAGTAAGTAAAGAACAGTGTAGGTCTACGAAAGAAGTCATAGGTATTATAATATTACGATAATTTTGGATTAAGGTAGTAACTACAATTTTGTTAGTAGTTTCGAGAGATCATGTGAGGATAGTTTATGATAGAGTGGAAGATTGGTAGTCTTTAGTAGTTCCAAAAGAAAGGTAAGTGGCATATCAAAACCAAATTGAGACCACTTTGCTCAAAATTATCCAATTGCAATTGGGCAATTTGGGTAAAAATGGATACAAAGAGTAGTTTAACCCCTAAGTGCTAAGTATCGCGAGGTAAACCTATACTAGGAGGTGTCATATACTACACAACTAAGCCTGAATTCTAGAGGTATTGTACTCAACTACTATATTCTAGGCTTAGAATGATGTGTGTTATATATACCACATTTGGATTTCTGATTTTTCTTGCATCTTCTTTATTGACTAGGTCTATGCATGAAGTGGAACTTGATGGGCATATGCATGCTGTTTCATGGAGTTCTTACTTGATGTACAGGTCTAGTGGGGAAAATGGGTTCGCGTGAGGGGGAGGCGAATTATCACTCTGATGAAGGGAATGTGAAGGCTCATGAGATGATGCTGACACAACAAAAGTAGGTTAGAGATCCAATTCCAAAGGAGGTAGAAATTCAAATGCCGCATTTAATTCCCAACGAAGGAGTTCTTCAGTATATGAAGGGTATGGAAGACGGGAGAAATGCTGAAATAGAGAGGCAGGATCAATTCTATCAGGAGACTTTAAATAAAATGCAAGAGAAGCAACCTAAGGAATTATATCCAAGGGTTAAACTAGTGAAGTTCTTACAAACCAAGCCTTGGAGTTTTTCCATGGTAGAAGAACCTTTGGAGGCAGAAAATTGCTTAATGGATACATCTCGGAAGCTTAAAAGTGTGGGATGTAAGGATGAAGAAAAGGTGCGATATGCAACTTATCTATTGACCGGAACTGCAGCCACGTTTTGGGAGAAGTCAAGGTTCACAACATTGGGAGAAGGTGTTAGTACCTGGGCTGAGTTCAAAAAGAAGTTCCGTGAAGAATGTGTTCATCGGAACAATGGGAAAGGAAGGAGGATGAGACCTTAGAAATGAAGAATCTTCCAGTTCTAAAACATGTACGGGAGTTTAATCGTTTATCCAAGTACATTAGAGCAGAAGTAAACATGGAGGCGAAACAACAAATGAAGTTCATGAAGGGACTACAAGCATTTATGAGGATGCAGCTTAGGATTGTGCGTACAAAGGAGTTTCAAGAATTATTGGATAGTGCACATTTATCAGAAGGTGATGAGATTGTTGTACCTGAAGGAAAGAGGAAGAAAGTGCAAAAACAAACCACAACATGTCCGGATCCACATCTGATGTACAACACAAAGAAGAGATGTCACAATTGTGGAATCAGGGGCCACGTTATTAAGGAGCGCCCAAACCCTAAGATATTATGTTACCAATGTGGAGAACCTGGACACATGATGAACTTCCTAAACCAACCGTTAACTCATGGGTTGTCAACAGGAGGAATAGGACCAATAATGGGGCTACCATCTAGTCCGAACATTCATCCTATTCCAATGAAGAGAAATACAAGATCATTTCTAGGAAAGTGTAACAAGTGTGGAATTATTGGACACAAGAAATCATGTTATCCAGAACATCGGGAGAAATATGGAACATCCGTAGGAGGAAATTTAACATCCCCTGGATCATCTTAAAAGGAGGGTGTTATTGAAGAAGGTACATCATCAGGAAAATGGAAGTTTGAGACCATGACTCAAGTCAATCGTAATGAAGCAAGTGGTAAGTCAATACATCATTAGTTGTATAAGATGCTTCATACATGCATTTAAGGAATCAGGGAATTCGTGTAAGGGAGTGACAAGTTCCGAAGATCAAGTTGAAGACTTGCACGAAGAAGGAAGCTCAACACTATTTTGAAGGATGAATCCCAACTCACTACGAGTTGGCAATAAAAAGGAATAGTAGTGTTGAAAAAGGTGTGGAGCAACATAAAGGAATGAACTTAAGTTCACTCAAAATAGGTGATGTTGCTAAGAAGCTAATGAAGTAGTTGTACCTAGTTCATGGAAGTATCATGAATAAGTGCAAAGAAGAAGTCTTGGAATAAAGGTGGTATTCAAGCTCTGACAACTCGGGGAGAATGCCAATAGTAAGTCAAAAACCCCTAGGGTAATTCATATACCCAGGAGGATCCGCAACTGGTATTCGTAGTTGGTATCCATAGGTGGTATCCTAGAGGTTTAGCTAAGTAGGTCATCTTTGTGTAATTCAAAGAGCATAAAACTTGGCCTAAGTTAAGTTAGACCTAAGGAAGTATGAAATTAAAAGATCGTCCTTCGAGATGCTTCACAAAATCGGGCTTACCAAAGAGAAAATGCCCAGAAGGTTAGAAGTAATACAAATAGTGTTGGTGTCGTCGTATTGATGACAAGTACGCCATGAGGGGGTCCTCAAGGCGTGTGGAAGAGAGGGGTGTGAGTCGTACGGTATTCCGGGACAGTGAGCACACAAGTTTACCCAGGTTCGAATCCACCGGCTTTGGATGGATCCTACTCCTGCTAGCAATCTAGTAATACAACAGAGCCGGAATATGGGTTACAAGGGTTTCTCTTGTGTGAGTTGAGTTTGTAGAATATTGTAAGGGTGCCCTAAAGGCTCTCCCTAGGATGGCTTATATAGATATCCGGCCTAGGGTTTACAGGAGAGATCTATCCGGCTACGACTAAGAGTCGGGTTACAGAGTACACCTTGAACTACAAGTAACACTATGGGACTATGTCGGTAAGTCTTATGGGCCTTCCCGTAGCCGGATTGGACTCCATTCTTTTCCCTGATTGGGCTGCCCGTGAAGCAAAGCTCTAACCCGAAGTGCGCCACCCTGGTCAGTGAGGTACGTTGAGGATACCTGGAAAGTATATCCCCAACAGCAGCCCCCGGAGGCCTCCAAGATCCAAAGTCGGATTCATCATCGTCTAGCTTGATCTTCGGCTTCCAGAATCTTGAAGGGTTCCTAAAACTCTACAAGAAAAGATACGATCCGGGTCTCAAAAACGATTCAGACCTATAAATACGTTATTCAGTATTTCTAGCTCAAAATTCAAACTAAGCCAGAACTTGGCCGCTGACGTCATCTGACACTAGTCATGGTCAAGTCACGTCACTGACAGACATTTCCTGTCAACACGACTGTTGGTGGGTCCGCCTTTCGTGGAATCGAGGCGTTGTTTCAATCCATGCGTGGAGATCGAGGCGGTGTAATCATTGCGTGCGGGCTTCCCAGTTCCTTCCACGACGCGTGGCGTATTTACTGTAGCATTTGCACGAATCATAGCACGGCTGGTGCTTATAAGGGGTGAGGATTCCTTTTCCTCATCTTCTTCACCTGTTCTCAGCGCCGTTTCCTTCTCCCCTACTTCTCCCACGCGCATAGAGCTCCTTCGCCTCCAGAAACTCCCAACGCCGCCCACCCAAGGTCATCGGTGCACCGCAAAATGGCTTCCACATCATCCTCCAGTGCGGCGACAACGACATCGACAATAGCGGCGACGGAAAAAGAGAGCAATTGCGGGGTTTGGATCCCGTGCGTCCTCGACGACGCCAAGCTCCGTGGCATATAAGAAGAAGGGCTCCTCCGCACCGGTGATTGGCGGAGCAGCCTCAGCGAAACCGTCCCCAACCCTCACGACAGCGAGCGAGTGCACTTCGGCACACACTTTGACATAGGTCTGAGTTTTCCTCCCCCAGATTTCTTTTCCGAGGTTATAGATCACTATGGAGTTCAACTCCACCATCTCCCCCCGAACTCCATCTTAGAATTGAGTGCTTATTCATCCTTGTGTGAGGGGTATCTCGGCTTTAGGCCGAGCCTTACTCTTTTTCGGTACTACTTCTTAGTCTGGAGAAATTCTATCACTGCTGGTAATCCTTATATTACCGGTACAATTAGTTTTTCGGTTAGGCGTGAGCGCATCTATCCTCGGATTTTAGCTAGCGAGTCGGTCAAGAAATGGCCGGCTACCTTTTTCTATCACAAGGATATTCCTGCTCCCGGCAAACCTACTGCATTGCCGGCTTTTGTTGATGGAGCCGCCACGCCTCAAGGATCTTGGGACGAGGTCGCTCCGGATCTCAGTGATGATCTGCTTCTCGCCAAGAGGCGGATTGAATATCTGATGAAGCACAAGGGCTTGAGGGGGTCCGACTTGGTCCAGTGCTGGGTATCACGCCAGATCCATCCTCTCCAACACCATGGCGATCGTCTGATGCATTCCACCACGTCGTCGAAAAAAGACTCCCTCCGCATCAGTCCCAAATCTTACACGGAGAGAGATTATATAAGAGAGATTAAGTGGTTGCTAAGGGTGCGGATCGAGGGGAAGATCCCGGAGGTATCTCTGGACATGCATATAGCAGAAGATCCCGTTGTGTTGGTAAGCCTTAGCAACAACCCTTTTTTATGTGCTTATCTTTAAGTTACTCCGCAATACGGAGATATTGTCTTCTTTTCAGCTTGCCGACCTCCCCGAGTCGGAACTCGCTCCTATAGAGGGTTATCCTCCTGAGTTTTCTCAGGAGGAGGAATTGGTTCCATTGCCAGATGTTATTCCTCGGAAGCGTAAAGCTCCGACAGTGGCTATCAGCACAAAGGAGGTTCCAGTTGTGAAAATGTAACTTTCTTCACAACCTCCGCCTTTGTACTTTACTAGCGATTTCTTCCGAGATGTAATGTTCTTTGTTCTATTACTTTCTCAGAGCTAAACAGCTCATCAAGGGCAAGGGGAAGGGAATTACTACCAAGCCCCTGCGTCAGTCGAAGCTAAATTTGGCTTCTCCTACAATGGCTCCTCCGAATCCTGCCCCTCAGCCTTCTGCTGCGCCGGAGATTACTCCATCTCCGATCATTGTAGAAGATCCGGCTCCCTTAGCAGAGCCAGCGATCCTTGAGTCGCAGACTGACGTCACCATGGGTGACTCAGGTATTGATAAGGGTGAACCCTCTTTGGGTAATGATCCCTCGGCAGAAGTTTTCACCGACAACCTCCTGAGCAATCCGGGATTTGCCAAATTTGGTTTATCTCAGAAATCCGTAGAGGAGATCCAACGGTTGGCCAAGGAATGCCTTGAAAGCCGAACCATTAGTGCTAAAGAAGAAGCACAAGAAGTGGAGGACGTCAAGTACTCTGAACTTCTCGAACAAGTCCGCTTTCACGACAAGGTATTAAGAGCTATTGTGCTTCCACCACCTCCAATTATTCCACTCACCCTCGCCGAGAAGGTTACCACTGAAGTGAACATGTGCATAAGCAAGCTCACACATGAACATCATGTAAGTCGGAATTCCAACTCACGTTTTCCTTTATGGTACTTTATATCATATCCTCTAGCCCCCAAGCATGAAGTTGGATAGACAATCCGGGTTTATGCTTCCTTAGGATGCCAAAGGATGAACTAGTGTAGCCCCCAAGGCTCGTGCTGATATTAGTTACAATATTAGCCGAGTCTTTCGTAGACTTCTGACTCTAGGTATTCTGACTTACAGAAAGTTAATTCATATAACCAGGAATTGTTGAAAAATATCTGTAACAAGCGGAGAGAGATCAAAGCTCTCCGACTTACAAATGCTGAACTAAAAGTTTCCAAGGATGAGGGCGAAGGTAAACATTCTGAGACTCAAACCTTGTCGTGCGTTTTCATAGTCGAATATTTTGTTGAACTGTTGTTCTTTTGACTTATAGCACTGGTAAAGCAGTCATGTGCAATGATTGAAGAGGCAAAGAATCTTAAGACCTTGGTGGTGGAAAACAAAGATCTCCGCCAAGAGCTAAACTAGCTCAAGGCGGATCATGAGAAGAGCATTTCTCAAGTTCTCGAATCCTCCTCCATGGCCACCGTGGAGCGTGATCGCAAGATTGCACTCCACGAGAAGAAAATCTCGGATCTCTCCGATAACTTGTTCAGAGAGGGGGATATAACCGAAGCACTCTGGGCTGAACTCCAGAGTCTTCGGGAAGAAAAAACCAAAGTTGATGATGTTATCCTTGGTATGTTTCCATCTTTCTGACTTATCTATATTCTTCGACTCTTTTGATATATGATTTCTTTTACTAACCCTTTTGCATTATATGCATAGGTCCTTTGAACTTACTGGACTCCACCTCTTCCGAGTCTCGCACCAGCTGGCTTACCCAAGTCGGAGATCTTCTTCATGTCTTCCGCCAATCCATCAAAAATATTGGCGCATCTCTCAAGGTTCCGGATATGCATAGCATGTCTAGCTTTTAGGTGTGGGACAAGGCCAAGGAGATGACGCAGCTTGTCCAGGACTGGAACATGTCCTACGCGCGATCCGCAGCGCAGAACGCTCTCACAATGGTCATGAGCCACCATGGAAGCATGGAGATTTGGCAAGTGACCAGGGGATATTCTACTGTGGACGAAGACGGCCAGGAGCAAGATATCAAGGCCATCATGGACTCCTGCGCCAGATATGGGTGTCACGTAGCTGACTTAACAAGCTATGACAGTCCATTCTTCACCCGCGTGGACACGCCACCTCCGCCTACAGAGGAAACATCAGAAATTTCTGATAATGGCCAAACCATATCGGATATGGACATCACGGAACGTTATCAAGGCGATGTATCCAGCGAGCCGGCAGCTCCTACCTCTCCACCTGCATCATGAATGTCAGAAAAACAATTGTGTTATTCTGAAAACATTATGGATCTGTAAATAAGTAGTATGATGTTGTTGCTAGTGCCAAGTTTTTATCTATTCAGCACTTTTGGCTTAAATACTGATGTGCCTGAAATATTTGCATAAGCACTTGTGTTTTTTGCCTACACTTATCGTTTATCTGGCTTTCCGCCTAGTCCCTTTCGTGAGCCAGCAAACATTTAGCACGGAAACTTTGCCAAGCAACGGAGCTCAATTACTAAACCAGTTTAAACTCGGAAACAAAGCCGGCTTCTAGTACCAACAATTCACTACTCGGAAAATGCCCGCATCCAGCAATCAGACAAATAACCAAAGTATAGACTATAAAATTTAGATTTATACCCGAAGGTAGCATTTTTAGAATCGGAAATCTAAACCAGAACAAACATGAGCATAAAGTACCTTCAAGTATTCTGGGATTTTTGACTGTGACATGATCATTCGGAAATAAGATGGTACTATAAACTTCTTAGAAAAAATGAGGCAACCAAAATTTTTATTTCTCATTGAACATGTACACATATATGATTACAAAGAAAGATAAACTAAGAATAAAAGGGACATAACTGAGCAATATTCCACGGTCTGTCTCATTCTTCTGGATTTGTACTGCCTCCAGCTCTCTTTCTCTTCTTAGTAGCAGGTCTTTCCTTGTCTGGCCGCATATTAGTTAGGTAGTACAAACCATTGTGCAATACTCGACTAACCAAAAAAGGCCCTTCCCATACTGGGGAAAGTTTGTGCTTTCTTTGCTGCATAAGCCGGAGAACCAAATCGCCTTTATTAAAAGACCGGTTTTTGACTCTCTGACTATGATACTTGCGTAAATTCTGCTGATAGGCTGTTGATCTCATTTCAGCAACGACGTGAACTTCTTCGACTAAGTCGAGATCATTTTGTCGAGAAATCTCGGCATCCACTTTGATATACGCTGCAACTCTAGGATAATTATGAATCAAATCACTAGGAAGAACTGCTTTAGGACCATAGACCAAGAAGAAAGGTGTGTATCCTATTGACCTATTTGGAGTTGTTCGCAAGCTCCATATTATAGAGGGTAATTCCTCTGCCCAAGCCCCCGTAGCACGTCTAAGTGGTGCTTCGAGTCTTGGTTTTAGGCCTTATACGATTAAACCATTTGCCCTTTCGACTTGTCCATTGGCCTGCGGATGTGCGACTAACGCAATGTCAAGCCGGATACTTTGTTCGTTGCAGAATTCGGCAAGCTCTCCCATAGAGAAATTACTCCCATTGTCCGTGATAATGCTATGCGGATAACCATACCGGATTATAACATCCTCGACAAATCTTCTGGCTGTTGCTCCATCACAACTAGTGACGGGTTTAGCCTCAATCCATTTGGTGAATTTATCCACCATCACTAAGAGGTGAGTAACTCCACTTGGAGCCCGCAAAAGGCCATGTTATAGGTATTGTTCGCAATTGATCAGCCGGAACATGAGCTTGTTTGGCGTATTTTTGGCAACCTTTGCATGTCTTGACCAACTGTTCGGCATCTGCCTTGGCTATAAGCCAGAAAAAACCGTGTCAAAAAGCTTTTGTCACTAAAGATTTGGCTGCAACATGGTCACCACACTCGCCTTTGTGGATCTCTCTTAAGATTTCCACTCCTTCTTCTGGAGATACACAACGCTGAAAAACCCTAGACACACTCCGCTTATAGAGCTCACCACTAATTATAGTGTAGGATTTTGCTTGTCAAATGATCTGTCGGCTCAGAACTTCTTCTTCAGGTAATTTGCCATCTACCAAGTAATCAAGATAGGGTTGAGTCCAGCTGGGAATTACAGCCAAAACTGCTACTAAAGGTGAGTCGGATTTGGTTGGATATTCCTCGTCTATTCCCTTTATGGAGGGAACTTTGAGGTGCTCTAAAAAAGCGCTATCCGGGACCTCTTTCCGCGCAGAGCCTATCCGAGATAATGCATCTGAACCTCAAACCCTTCGAACTGTTTAGATAGTTCATCCACGACAGCTTTGTATGCTGCCATGTGTTTATTTGCATTACAAATATCCAACACTTGTTGAGAAACAAGATCCAAATCTCCGTAACACAACAAATGTCGGATGCCGATATCCTTAGCAATCTGGATTCCATGCAGCAATGCTTCATACTCGACAATGTTATTTGTCACTGTGAAGTGGATTTGCATCACGTATAGAAGTTTTTCCTCCTTGGGGTGATTTGGGTACCACGCCAACCCCCGAGCCCCTTCGAGCCTTAGACCCATCAAAATATAGGGTCCAATATTCCGACTCAGGGAGGGTCATATTCTCCTTTGTCTCTGTCCAATCAGCAACAAAGTCAGCAAAGATTTGGGATTTGATTGCTGTCCCAGGTTTATACTCAATATCGAAAGCTGAAAGCTCTATGCCCCATTTTGCGACTCGTCCTGTAGCCTTGTTGTTGTTGATTATATCTCTCATGGGATCTGTGCTCACCACGGTAATTGGATGTTCCTGAAAATAGTGCCGTAACTTACGAGATGCAAAAAACACGCCATAAGCCAGCTTTTGATAGTGCGGATACCACTACTTTGATTCAGTTAGGACCTCGCCGAGATAATAAGTCGGATGCTGCACCAGGTGTTCCTGATTTTCCTCTAGTCTCTCCACTACCATGACTACACTGACGAATCTATTTGTCACAGCGAGATAGAGCAACATCGGTTCTCTTGGTTCCGGTGCTGCAAGGATAAGAGCAGACGAGAGTACTTCTTTCAAGTCTTGTAGTGCAACTTCAGCTTCATCAGTCCAAACGAATTTCTTGGTCTTTTTCAGGAGCTTGTAAAGTGGTGTGGCTCTTTCTCCGAGCCGGCTTACAAACCGACTGACTGCAGCAATGCAACCAGTTAGTCTATGAACGTCCTTCAGGCGAGTTAGCCGGGAAATATTGAGTATAGCCTTAATCTTGTCTCGGTTCACCTCTATGCCTCTTTGAGACACGATGAAACCTAGCAATTTTCTAGCTAGGATTCCAAAGAAACACTTCTTCGGATTGAGCATAATGTTGTATTTTCATAAATTTTTGAATGCTTCCTCCAAGTCGGAAATTAATGTTTCCTTCTTTTTGGACATCACCGCAATATCATCCACATATGCATGTACATTGCATCCGATTTGATCATGGAGGCAACGCTGCATAGTGCGCTGGTATGTAGCTCCTGCGTTCTTTAGCCCATAGGGCATCGTAACAAAACAGAAGGTCCCGAAAGGGGTTATGAATGAAGTTTTGATTTTATCTGATTCCTTCATCCGAATTTGGTGATAACCGGAATATGCATCGAGAAAACAGAGGAGTTCCGAGCCTGCCATAGAATTGATAACTTGATCAATCCTAGGCAGAGCGAATGGATCTTTGGGACAAGCCTTGTTCAAGGTAGTATAATCAGCACACATCCTTAAATCAGTGGTGTCCTTTTTAGGGACCATTACAGGGTTGGCCGACCAATCACTATGGATGACCTCTTCAATGAATCCGGCTAACTCGAGCCGGGCTAGTTCCTTAGCTATTACCTTATGCTTTACATTGCCAAAATGTCGTAGTGAGTGTTTGACGGGTTTAGCATTCAGGTTTACATTTAAAGAGTGCTTGGCAAGTTCCCTAGGTACTCCGGTCATGTCAGATGGCTGCCATGCGAAGATATCTTGATTTGCTTGGAGGAACTTGACGAGCGCGCTTTCCTATGCGCTATCTAGGCCTACGCCTATCTGGGTCACCTTGGAGGGGTCATCATCCTTCAACAGCGTCTTCTTTGTCTCTTCCGATGCCTTGAACTCCGGATTTGGCTTTGTCACCTCCTTCTTCGTTGCGAGCATCTCAGACGGATCGATGGTCTTCTTGATCTCCTGGTACTCCTGGGCATACAGCACGGCTTCAGCAAAGGCGGCATTTCCATCCTCGCACTCTCGCTTTCTTCGGGTCTCCCCTGATAGTGATCACGCCGGTGGGACCTGGAATTTTCATCATATTGTAAATGTAACACGGACGAGCCATAAAAGCCCAGTAAGCCAGACGTCCAAATATAGCGTGGTACGTGCTCTTGAACGGGACCACTTCGAAGGAAAGTGCTTCCGTCCGATAGTTCTTTGGAGTTCCAAAAGTAACATCCAAAGTGATTTCTCCTAGGGAATTTGCTTGTCTTCTTGGGACAACTCCATGAAAGATCACGAAGCTGTGATTCAGCTGGGTCTCCGAGATTCGCATAAGGCGTAGCGTTTCAACATATAAAATGTTGATGCTGCTGCCACCGTCCATGAGGGTCTTGGAGAAACCATAGCCGTCAATAAGTGGATTGACGACTAAGGCGTATTTTCCTCGCCTGTGCAACTTAGGCGGATGATCAGCACTGTCAAAGGTGATTGCAACTTCCGACTAGTCCAGGTATTGAGGGACAGCCAGAACTATCTCGTTGTGTTCATGCAGAACTGCTTTCTTGACCTTAGCTGGTTGAGATCCGAGGAAGGTGACATAAAAATGTCTTTCTTTGTGGGAAAGGTTTTCTTCCCCTCCGTCTTGGGATTTGAAGCATTAGCTTCCTCCATGTCGGAATCTTCCTTGGTCTCTTGTCCTTTTCGGGATTCTTATTTCCCTTCTTCCGCTTAGCCCTATAGCCAGCGGTATCATCTTTCTTAATGTCGTCATTAAAACGACACTCGGCATTTGTGTGAGACGAGCCCCCATTGGCGTCGAGATGATGCACACATGGGTTATTGGCAATGTCGGCCCAAGAGTAGGTTTTGCCAGGTTGCTGGTCTCCTCTACCTTGAACTCTTGATGTCCCACGACCACGTCCGTGACCACCGCCACGTCCTCCTCGTCCTCTAGACCCGAAAGTAGCAGTAACCACTGCTGTTTCTGCGTTGGGATTTCCTTCCGAGGTGTTCTTGCGCTTCTGAGCTTGTTGCTTTGGTTGTTTTGCCGACTGTGGCACAACTAGGTTGTTTAGTAATCCCTCTGCATCTTCGTCAGCATCTGCATACTTGCTCGCTGTTTCTATCATTTCTCCCAAATCAGTGACCTTGTCACACTTCAAGCGATGACGTAGTAAACCAATTGGGAGTCCTACAATGAAGGCTTCAATCGCAGTCTGGTCATTTACTACTTCACAGGAGTTCTTGGTGTCGATCCATCGTCCAAGATAATCTCGGCAAGTTTCTTCAGGTTTCTGGGTGCAACGATGTAGGTCTCCTACCGTACATGGCCTCCAATATGTCCCTTCGAAATTCTAAAAGAACTCACTTTGCATGTCATACCAATTGTGGATGGTGTTCTCCGGAAGTTCATTGAGCCATGATCGCGTCGTCTTCCACAACATGAGTGGGATATATCGGGTTGCGACCAGGCTGTTTCTGGCTTTGGCGATGCAGCAAGCCTGGAAAAAATCCTGGAGCCAAGTATCTGGCCGAGCTATACCGTCGTAGGCCTGAATGTGTCTTGAGATAGCGAATCCCTCCGGGAATTTTGTTGCTCTTATGCGTGGCCCGAAGCATTTTAGGCCCACGTATATGTCATCATTTTCGTAGCGTCGCGCTTCTATGTTGGAGTTAATCCTGTGTCGCGCATCACTTGGAGATAGAGATCGTCGTCCTAAGTGACGGCTATGGCTGCGGTGCCTTGGAGCCAGACTTCGGCTTCTACCACCACCTCCTCCGCCACGACGTCCTCCTTGGCCTCCTTGAGAGTAGTTGTGATGGATGCTTGGTGGAGAGGGTGGGGCAGCTGGGTTGTTTCCGGCTGATCGCCGGCCTCTGTCCGAAGCGTCATTATTCCGATTCCGGGGAGGGTCTTCATTGCGACGAGCCCCCTGCCGGCTTGTATCGGTGGGGTTCAGCCATACGGTTTGTAGTTCTAGGAGGTGGCACCCTTTGATGGTCCTCCTCCCGATGTTTCTCTTTATCTTCTCCCCTACGATCGTTCGACTCTCATCGAGGAGGGTTTCTCGGATATAGTGCAGCAATTGCCTCTTGCTCGGCAGCTGGAGCGACATTGCGCCAGTCACGTGCATGTGTGTGATGTTGTCCTGAAGATCCAGTTCTTGAGTAGTTGTCTTCCCGGCGGTCGGAACGGTAATGCTGTTCTGAAACGCGCTAGGGCCTTATATCATTCCAGGTCATGACCGTGCAACATTGGTCGGATTTTGAGACCAGTTTTCCGCTTCCGGATTTCGTGGCCCTTTGCTGTTCCAGACCCTTGGTGAGTGGCTTGATGCCCAATCGAACCTGTTTTGGGCCTGGATTATTTGACAGGATATCTCGAGCCGCGACAGTGTTCTGTACCGATGTTGGATACACCAGATCTCCCTTGCTGTCGAGACGAGGCATCCCTGGGTCTCCTTCAAAGAGAACATTGTGTACTTCCAGGAATTGATCGTCACGTTCGTGGCGTTTCCGAGTCTTCTGATGATGGCGAGAGACGTACTTATCCGCAGTTGACATGCATTTCTTCTCCTCCTCGATGTTTTTGGCTTCATCCAAGAGTACTTGACGACGCGCTTCTAGGGCCTGAGCCCTTTCATCCAATTCTTCAGCAGTAAGTTCTACAGTTGTAGGGATAGGTGTGGTTAATGCAGCATCGATGAGTTTACGCGCACCTTCAGTGATCACGTGTCCATCCACCGATTCTTCTTTTGGCTCGTCTGGGATAAGTGCTCCATCCGAGTCTTCCTCGTATTCCTCGGCAATCACTTCCTCTGTCGGAAGATCTTTTGTCGAGGTCTTGTTCTTCTTGTTCTTCTTCTTTGCCTTCTTGGCAACGCCGGTAGGAAAGACGGCTTTGGGACCGTTTCCCGGAGTCAAACTTTGATCGGTACTTTCGGCCATTTGGTTCTCGCGATCATCTCCGAGGTCCATGTTGTCCTGCGCTTTGGGAGAGTTTTCTCTGGATCCTTCGCCAATGTCTTCCCCTTCTACAGCAGCTGTGGAGTTAAGCTCCTCTTCATATTCCGCGGAGAACTTCTGAAAATCTGCCGACGTCATGGAGTCATCCGAAGATTCCAGTAATTCGACGCTTGTTCCGATAGGTTCCAGCACAGAGTCGGTGTTGTCTCCAGCATCAGCAGAGCCGGATCCAGAACCAACATATCCGACAAAGTGCGACGCATGCCTCCTGAGGTAGTTGCGGCTCTCGCGATCGGCTTCCTCGAAACACCTGATGGTCTCGAGAATATCGTTCATGCTTGCTTCTTGCATCATCATGCGCCTCACCATGTACCTCAGGAGAGGTATGTCAGTTCTAGCACTACCAGAGCCAGAACCGAGATTGTTTTCCTGCTCCTCCTGTATTTCGACCTCCGCAGGTGGGTCGATCTGGGATTCAACCTCGCTAGGGAGATCCACTCCAGATCCGACTTAAACTACGAGATCCACCTCAGGTTCAGCTTTCTCCACCATCTCCGCAACTGGTGCGGGCTATGTGGGAGTAGGGTTTTCTAAGGTCCAGAACTCTACCGCCTCTGCGGACAAAGGGGATCCAGAAATTTCTTATGCCTCTATCATCACCGCAGGGGTGGGTGGGACAGGTTCAGCAATACCAATGTAAACATCGATCTCGCCAAAAGACATGATGGTGTAGGTGGTCACGGCTTCCCTAACCAGAATCCAAGTCTTGTCTAGGACGATGAGAGGGACGTCACTGGCGTAGAGGATGCGACCAACGGTGATAGTCTCACTGATTCCGATTCTTGCAAATTCTGCTCGGAACGCAGATCTGAAGCTCACTTGCCCCACGGTGGGCACCAACTGTCGTCGTATTGATGACAAGTCCGCCATGAGGGGTCCTCGAGGCGTGTGGAAGAGACGGGTGTGAGTCGTACGGTATTCTAGGACGGTGAGCACACAAGTTTACCCAGGTTCGAATCCACCGGCTTTGGATGGATCCTACTCCGGCTAGCAATCCAGTAATATGGTAGAGCCAGAATATGGGTTACAAGGGTTTCGCCTGTGCAAGTTGAGTTTGTAGACCATTGTGAGGGTTCCCTAAAGGCTCTCCCTAGGACGGCTTATATAGATATCCGGCCTAGGGTTTATAGGAGAGATCTATCCGGCTACGACTAAGAGTCGGTTACAGAGTACATCTGGAACTACAAGTAACACTATGGACCTATGTCGGTAAGTCTTCTGGGCCTTCCCGTAGCCGGATTGGACTCCATTCTTCTCCTTGACTAGGCCACCCGTGAAGCAAAGCTCTAACCCGAAGTGGGCCACCCTGGTCAGTGAGGTACGTTGAGGATACCCGGAAAGTATATCCCCAACAGTCGAAAGATTCATTTCAGAGATCCACAACTATGTGGTTGTACCGCAGATTCTTTCGTGAGACCTTATATAGGTAATATATAAGCTAGACAAAGACCAATATCCTTACTATCGAGTTAATGAATGTTATACATATAGATTAGAGACCATTAGAAAACCCTAAGGGGGAGAGTAAGCAATAAACACTGAAGTGTTGTTGTCTAATTTTCTGACTAAAGGTTGGAGAAGAAGTACTAAACTATGATGAGATTAAGCCTTATTCTCATAAGGTTATTAGAAGCCATCATTATAAAGTATTTCCGAGAGTATGTTCAGATGAAAGATCGAAGGAGATATAACTGTTTAAACCTAGTTGACTTGTTATAAAGGGGAAACATCCGGTAAAGTTATCATTTAGTGTAAAGAGAGTGTTCCAGAATAGACCGGTGTATTGTAATAGGAAAAAACGGATTGGAATGGACAAAATGTGTCCACAACCAATTCTAAATAGGACTATAAGGGCATAAACCCAAAGAGATATATAGAAATGAACTATTTCTATATATCTTGTCGGGATGAAGAGGATCCAAGGAAAAAGATCTGGATACGGGATATCCCAATTATCCCCAATTATGATCACAATAGAGTTCGGAAATGCCGTGATCAAAGCTAGTCAATACCTCATTCCGAAACGTAAGAGAGTACGAACTTCGGGGACGAAGTTTATTTTAAGGGGGAGAGTCTATAACACCCCAGCATTAGAGCTTAGAAATAAGCTGAGATAAGGTGTGTATATTGCATTCATGCATAGAAAATCTGGATAATTTTCGCGCTTTTAAATAAAACTTGTCAAAGTGATTGAAGCTTCTCTTGACTTGGTGGAACTAAAGTAGATCATCAAGTTGACTGCGATAAGTTTCAACATGACCTTTGTTAAAAAACCTTATTTTGGGTAATATAATTTGATCTGAGGGTAGATCAAATGTAGTAAAACTAAGTCACAACACACTACTTAACGAGGAGTACTAGATCTCCTAGAGATCATGGCATGGTATTCCATATCCCAACTCAAGGATGAATATTTAATCTTCTAAAAATGATATCAAGGTATTACCTATAGCAAACCCTAAATACCAAGTTAAGTATGTAACTTAAGTAAAGAAATCTATAACTAAATCTTGATATACTTGCTTGCCATAGTTATTCCTACCATGGGTATCATGGTAGTTCTTAAACATTAACTCTTATCACAAATAGAGTAGAAAGGGAAGTCAAGCTAAGACCAATAATCACATACCTTAGTGTCATGTTAATAGTTGACAATCCTATTTAACCAAGTCCTAGTGTCCACGGATCATCACTATTGAGTGACCAATTCTTGACCTAGCACTTGTTAACCTTTAGCTTTGACCTGTTATATTGATCTTCCAAAGGCCTTAAGTAATTTAATAAGAAGGAGGAACTAGATATGGTTGAGTGTACCATCATTAATGGAATGTGATCCATAGAGGAGATCAAACCATTGGATGTTGGAGGAGTTAACTCACCCATGAGTTAACTAGAAGAAGTATTTAATCCAGGAATTTAGATAGTAATTATGGAGATACTAGGAAGCTAGTAGTATTAGAATATCCAATGATAATCTTGTTAAGTAAAGTAGGTATAAACTTAAAAGTAAGTTGCCTTAACAAGATAACTCTTATAGAGAGATAGGTACAATTCTATTACTTAGTGTTAATGGATCTTGATCAAACAATTAGAAGCCTAAGCTTAGTTTGATCAAATGAAGGTGGTCATTACTCTCAAGTCACTTGGGGAATAGATGACTAGGTGTTGAAGAAGAGTTGTGAGTTTACCAAATTAGGTAAATCTTAGTTAGTTGAATCATCTAGCTTGATCATGAGAGGTCAAGCTAGAGTATAATGAAGTATATAACATAAGTTGTATGGAGTAGATGGAAGTATAATAGTTTAACCAAGGTAATACACGAACAAACTTGTATTGTGGAGAGTAGTACCATACCTATTCCAGAGGATTGATATCACATGTGATATAGAGAGAACTATCATCTTGCAAGCCTTGGAAGTAGTTGCAATATGGAGTTAACGAAGTTAATAGATGGAGTTAGCAGTAGCTACATTGATAGGTGCATCAATGGTAGTTAATTAAGAGGAGTTAAATACTAGGAGTGAGAATGGAGTATTGTTGAAGTGGCATGACCATGTCATCATATGATGATGGATATGGTGAAGTCAGATGATTGTCTTATTTAGGAAGATGTGATCTTTGTGAATAAGATAAGAGAGATATATAGAGTATATTTAGGAAAGGAAGTCCTTATCTAAAGATAACCTTAGTGAGGTATTAAGGTAAGGATGCTTTAAAAGTAATGTCCTTGAACCTTGATCCTTATCCAACTTCATAATAGAATATGAGTCTATTAAAACCTTTCTAAAACTCAGGGCAGTTATTTGGAAAAGAACATTTACATTAATGATTGCTATTCATGCTTCTTGACCTCACCAAGGTTGTCCATGGTAATACTAAACATTATAAATTAAGGAGGGTTGGAATGAGAGAAATTCCCCAAATATGGAGAACCATGAAATTCAAAATACCACTTCACAAACCACAATGTTTACTACCTTAAAATAAATATATATCTTATCCCTTTATAAGGTTAAGAATTAATAAGATTCTATATATTATTCACTATTTTAAATCTTTACCTTATAATTATTAAGTGAAAACAGAATCATCTTTGTGAAATCTTATTATAAGAAACAAATTCGTAAAACCCTAATCCTTAATTACTTTATTTAATAAACACTTACTTATATAATAGTAGATGTTGGAATGCACTATCAAAAATAGGAAAATCAAATAATGTCATGACCCCTCAAATATTTGTAGTATTGTACAAAAGTTTTGCAGTTTAAATGAATTGAAATTCAAACTGAAATATATAAGATAAAATAGAAACAGGGAAAAGAAGACAAAAAAAGAGAACTGTCGGCAGAACCGGCCCAAGGCCCATCTTCCTATTTGTCGCCGCAAGCAGCAGTAATCACGTTTCGCTTGTTTTGTCGCAGCCCAATACCGGCCCAAGCCCAGATACCTCTTCGCTGTTTCTTTTCCTTTCATCCTCCTCTCGCCAGAAGGACAACACCGGGAAGCAGCTCGCTAGCGAGTGCTTCACCGTCCGTCGCCGCTGAGATGATCGTCGCGCTGCGATTCATGCTACCGACGCTGCCCTCGTCTATAAGAACGCGTACACGCAGAGAGCAAACCCCGTTTCTCCTTCATCCTCCTCCTCCCTTATCCACTATGAACCTAACTCGCCGGAGCTCTGAGACGCCGCCGTTCCCGAGCTCCCCTTGAAGATCTGAGCACACTGATCGACTTGCCTTGTTTTCCTCATTCTCTCTAGCTAGGCCACGGAAGCTGGAGAGCTCCCAAACAAGTTAATCGGCACCTCACTGCCGCCGCCATTCACCGGTGTTCATTGTCGATTCCGGCCATGATTTGCCTCCACGTCTTCACCGTAAGCTTCCTAGTGAGCAGATGATCCTCCTCGTAGTCTCGCCTTACTTTCTCGCATATGGTAACTTGCTAGGGTCGCGCGCCACCACTCGCTGTCGTCGGTCATCATTGGCATCCTTGCTCCGGTCACCTAAATGGAGCGGTGCCGCCACTCTGAGGTCGACCGCAGCGAGGCGAGTCCAACACACTTACTTCTGCTTGCTCGCGTTCCCTCGATCGAGAGATCAACCAACGATCTGGAGGATCGGCTTTGGGTGATGTCAGCGTGACATCACGCTGATGTCATCCACACATTTTTATAAATTCTATTATTGTTTTCTGTAATAAATAAATTCCTAAATATGAATTGGTTTAGGTCCCACTAGAAGTGACTAGGGTTAGGAATAGCCCGGTGAGAAAAGTCCCTACCACATGCTGACATCAGCATTACCTCATAAACTCTTTTAATATTTATTTTAATTTTAGAAAATGATTAAATCTTATAAGTTTAATATCTTTTGTTTTATAATTCAGAAAAATATGTTTAATATATGAAAATTAACAGAAAAATAAAATCTATAATTTAACCTTATTATCAAACATTATTATGTTAACTATTTAAATAATTATCATTTAAGAAAGATTTTATAAAAAATAATACCTTGAAAATTCATTTTTAATATTGGTAAATAAGAAAAATATAAATAATATACTAAAATTCTTGGAAAAAACTAAAATGTAGAACAATAAACTTAAAATATTATATCACTTAACTAATATTTATAATTTATTTAGTATTTATAAAGTGATAAAACTTATAAAATTTATATCTTATTATTTAAAAATCACAAAATACTTATGATATACCAAAATGATCACAAAAATAAAATATACACATTAAAAATATAATTATTCACATTTGAAGTAAAATAAATGAAAATATTTATTAAATCCTTATTAAAACTATTTTTCTAATATCTTAATGGATTAGAAATACAAAAATCTTCACTTTGCCTTTAGCATTATTTGTTTAAAGTCTAAAAATGTAACAATAAGTTCAATTGATGTTTAAATGAAGTTAACATAGGTCTAACTATTTCAAGAAACATTAAAAGTAATCCTTAGACACTTCTTTAAAAACTCTAATTGATTAATAATCTTGCTTAAGAAATCTTTTAGATACCATGCCCCATTTGAGTACTTTAGTATTGCATGCGACTTATTGTATTTACACATTGTCTCACACACTCACAAGCCTTAATAAGAAGCACAAGTGTGAAGCAAATATAAAAGTGCAACACATTCTAAAGGAATCACCACAAGCTTGCAAACCTTAGATCAGATACAATTATTCCAAGGATTCACGTTTATCAAACTACATTACATTACTTATGCATAATTACATTTTGCGTCTTTAAACATTAGTCCTTACTGGACCAATGATGCTATTTATAGAATTTGGATCTGCTAGTATCTCAAAGACCGTGAGTGCATAATATTGCAATCCAAAAGGCAAGTTCACAACTTGCTCATGTCGTGTGATTATTTTCTATCAAATGCTTGTAACTCAAATTTTCTCATCACATGCATTCCAAAAAGGTCAGAAAACACTATTTTCATAATAATATGATTATGGATTATTTACCACATGGTAATAATCTACTAATACAGTTCTAGTGGTAAAGGAACATAATATCTAGGACTTAACAACCAATGTCGCCAGTGATTCTAGCGCCGTATATTACGCGGCAACCATAAGACTTGGAATGGGATGGGAAAGTCAACTGTATCTTCTCGCTTTCGCATGGACGGATGACCTTATCGTGAGGCTGTTGATTTCTCGTGGAGTTCTAGAGAATCCAGCACATGGGTGGGACCCCTTAGTTCCCCTCAATCTAGGTGTCTAGATTATCTGTGCATCTCTAACTGGGTCTGAGTTCACCATAGCTGATGGTGACCGCCAAACAAAGCTGCGTACGGAGTCTCTAAGAGGCTACCCAAAGAGTAATTGTGGTAGTTGTCTCGGGGGATCGTGTCTCATGCGAGGTCACGGAGAGGGCAGTACTGGCTTGGATCTTAGACTAGGCCCCATACGAAGGAAGTGTGGACAAGCTCGCGGCTTTGTTGTGCAACAAGGCTAAGGTCTCTTATGGGAAAAGTGACGCACCTCTACAGAGTGTAAGAATTGTGACATGTTACTCCCTGTTCCGGGAAGGAGCTACGAACGCGGCAGGAAAGGAACCCCACAAAGGTTCTAGTCAACCTGTGAAGGCTGTCAGACATAGTTTTCAGAATAAAAGCAACCTTTGAAGAAATGTTTACGAAAACCTGCATTGCCTACGACCTATGGTCTGTGGCTATAGAGATAGTACATAATACACTCCTTTTTACGGAACTTGCTGAGTACGCCCGTACTCAACCGTACCTTCTTAACCCTTGCTAGGTTTTAAGCCATTGAAGACGATGCCAACATCAATTTCTGCTCAAGAAACCATCATCGACAACTCAAGTTCTTCAATGGAGTCAGAAGTCCACATATACGTCAACCGAAGCGAAGACTAAGTTCTTAAGTAGATAGAAGTAGATTCTCTAGGCATAAAACCTACTTCTGTAGAGCATTGCAATAGCAGCAATGGGAAGCCAAATAGTTTATATACTAGTCGTAGTTACTAGATAGTCCTGAGTTATTACTTCTAGTTCTTCTTTGTAAGAAGTTTCTTTCTCTCTCTTTAACCTAGAGTGTTCTCTAGATCTTTTGTAAAGAGTCGAGTTGTAATCTATAGTCATGTCTTGGACCTGCTGTGTTTCTGTTGTACCACTCTGAGGGATCTAATACTAGTGAATGGTGTTTCATTGGTGTTATGTCAACGACTATAGTGTACTACATCATGCAGTGGTATGCTGGGTCACCGCATGCCCGATCTTTCATGAATCCCGTTCAAATCGAGGGTGGAGTGCGGGGAAAGGAGAGGAGGGATGAACACGACAAACTCACGCATGAAGAACATGATGGACACAGTCACGCAAAACTACGATACACACCAATAGCTCACACTAGCGGTGACCGGTCCGACGCAATCCCTAGGATCAGCGTAGGGCGGAGGACTCTCTCTTGAATCGGCACAACGAGTAGGGAGACTCGTTAAGATCTTGATGTCTAGAAAAAGGGACTCCGATGCCTAGGACTTGTACAACGAGGGAGGAACGATGCAAAATCCAACAAGGTTTGTGATATTTGGGTGCACCTCAATCAAGGAGCATGAGGCAAGAAATAGATAGATCCACAAGGGATGTCCACTAATTCCAAATATCATGCCTAGGGTTTACAATAGAGGCGGGGGACTATATTTAGGCCAGCCACTAACTCACGGGTACTTTAGGGATAAAAGGTAAGTTCTGGACGGACTAAGGGGTACATGGGCCAAAGGCCCAAAGGCATTTACATGCCTGGTGACGCTCGGTCCGGGGACTCCGGTGTGGTGGACCGGAGAATATGGTCTAGGCCACAGATTTCAGTCGATCTCCAGTCCGTCTCCAGAGTGGCCATCTGGGTGTCCCCGAGCTTGATTTGGGGGTCGGTCTAGAGATGGGCCAGAGACTCCTGTGTCTCGGTACAGAGACTCCAGTCTGTCAGGCCGGAGACTCCGGTTTGAGTAGCTCTAGCAGCTTCTTCTTGACCTACTTCTTGTTCCCCATCCATGGGGACTTGGTGATGCGTCAGGGCTTCATAGCTAAGAATGCATAGTGTATTTGCATGAAGTAGCCAGCCATCCAAGGATGTGTTAAAGTCACATGATGATAGGAGGGAATTCACCTTAGCTTGGAGGAGCTTGGCTCGGGCACGAGTCATGGGTCCATTTGGGGGACTTGGTGGTGTAGATATAGGAGTGTCTGTAGGATGGGCTGCATCAGCTCCCCCCTTGGGAAAGAGTCGTCCTCGACTCTTCATGGTTATCATCTTGAACATCTCCATGGTTGGGTGAGAGGTCCTTGACATTGAATGTATTGCTTATAAGGTACTTGGAGGTTGGAATGTCGATGATGTAGGCGTTGTTGTTAATTCTCTTTAGGACCTTGAAGGGGCCATCTCCTCTTGGTTTGAGCTTGGAATCTTGTTCCTTGGGAAAGCGTTCCTTGCTCAAGTGTATCCACACAAGGTCACCTTCTTCAAAGATCATCTCCTTATTGTCCTTGTTTAACCTTGAAGGTTGGCGAAGGACTTGTTATTCGATAGTACCTCTTGTTTCTTCGTGGAGCTTCTTCATAGCTTGGGCGTGCTTTTCAACGTCCATGTTGGTGCGCTCATGGAGGGGTAGTGGTAGGATGTCGAGCGCGGTGAGGGGCTCAAAACCGTAGACGGTCATGAAGGGACTCATCTTGGTTGTTGAGTGATTGGCTCGATTGTAGGCGAACTCGGTGTGGGGAATGCATTCCTCCCAATCCTTCAAGTTTTTTGATCAACACACAAAGGAGATTACCGAGGCTTTGGTTGACGACCTTGGTTTGGCCATCGGTTTGCGGGTGTGATGTGGAGGATAAGAGTAGCTTGACGCCGACATGTGGACCCACTAGAGTCATTGTATGTGTCTTCTTATACTAAAACTAGCACTAGAGTCATTGCATGTGTGTTCTTTCCACAAACCCACACATGGATCAACCAGTGGCATTGCATATGTGTTCTTTTCACAAACCACACATGGATCAACCAGTGTTCACTGCATGTGTGTTCTTTGCACAAACCACATATCGATCAACCAGTGGTCATTGCATGTGTGTTCTTTTCCACAAACCACTTATGGATCAACCAGTGGTCATTGCATGTGTGTTCTTTCTAGAAACCACTTATGGATCCACCAGTGCTCATTGCATGTGTGTTCTTTTCCAAAAACCACATATGGATCAACCAGTGGTCATTGCATGTGTGTTCTTTTCACAAACCACATGTGGACCCACTAGAGTCATTGCATGTGTGTTCTTATACTAAAACCAGCACTAGACTCATTGCATGTGTGTTCTTTTCCTCAAACCACTTATGGATCAACTAGTGTGCACTGCATGTTCTTATAGTAAAACCAGCATTAGAGTCATTGCATGTGTGTTCTTTCCACAAACCACTTATGGATCCACCAGTGTTCATTGCATGTGTATTCGTTTCCACAAACCACATATGGATCCACCAGTGTTCACTGCTTGTGTGTTCTTTCCACAAACCACTTATGGATCCACCAGTGTTCATTGCATGTGTGTTATTTTCCACAAACCACTTATGGATCAACCAATGGTCATTGCATGTGTTCTCTTTTCACAAACTACATGTGGACCCACTAGAGTCATTGTATGTGTGTTCTTATACTAAAACTAGCACTAGAGTCATTGCATGTGTGTTCTTTCCACAAACCACACATGGATCAACCAGTAGCATTGCATGTGTGTTCTTTTCACAAACCACACATGGATCAACCAGTGTTCACTGCATGTGTGTTCTTTCCACAAACCACACATCGATCAACTAGTGGTCATTACATGTGTGTCATTTTCCACAAACCACTTATGGATCAACCAGTGGTCATTGCATGTGTGTTCTTTCCACAAACCACTTATGGATCCACCAGTGTTCATTGCATGTGTGTTCTTTTGCAAAAACCACATATGGATCAACCAGTGGTCATTGCATGTGTTTTCTTTTCACAAACCACATGTTGACCCACTAGTCATTGCATGTGTGTTCCTATACTAAAACCAGCACTAGACTCATTGCATGTGTTTTATTTTCCACAAACCACTTATGGATCAACCAGTGTTCACTGCATGTGTGTTCTTATACTAAAACCAGCATTAGAGTCATTGCATGTGTGTTCTTTCCACAAACCACTTATGGATCCACCAGTGTTCATTACATGTGAGTTCTTTTCCACAAACCACATATGGATCAACAAGTGGTCATTGCATGTGTGTTCTTTTCACAAACAACATGTGGACCCACTAGAGTCATTGCATGTGTGTTCTTATACTAAAACCATCACTAGACTCATTGCATGTGTGTTCTTTTCACAAACCACAAATGGATCCACCACTGTCATTGCATGCGTGTTCTTTGCACAAACCACACATGGATCAACCAGTGGTCATTGCATGTGTGTTATTTTCCACAAACCACATATGGATCCATTAGAGTCATTGCATGTGTGTTCTTTTCCACAAACCACATATGGATCCATTAGAGTCATTGCATGTGTGTTATTTCCACAAAAGATACATGGATCCACCAATGGCATTGCATGTGTGTTCTTTCCACAAATCACACATGGATCAACCAGTGTCATTTCATGTGTGTTCTTTCCACAAATCACATATGGACCCACTAGAGTCATTGCTTGTGTGTTCTTATACTAAAACCAGCACTAGAGTCATTGCATGTGTGTTGTTTCCACAAACCACACATGGATCAACCAGTGGCATTGCATGTGTGTTCCTGACATGAACCACATATGGACCCACTAGAGTCATTGCATGTGTGTTCTTTTCCACAAACCACTTATGGATCAACCAGTGGTCATTGCATGTGTGTTCTTTTCACAAACTACATGTGGACCCACTAGAGTCATTGTATGTGTGTTCTTATACTAAAACTAACACTAGAGTCATTGCATATGTGTTCTTTCCACAAACCACACATGGATCAACCAGTGGCATTGCATGTGTGTTCTTTTCACAAACCACACATGTGTGTTCTTTCCACAAACCACACATGGATCAAGTAGTGTCATTGCATATGTGTTCTTTCCACAAACCACATATGGATCCATTAGAGTCATTGCATGTGTGTTCTTATACTAAAACTAGCACTGCCCCCCAATGGATCCACGTTAGACCGAGTCTTCTAGAAGGCACGCCATAACATAGTTGTTCTGCTTGACGATTGTTACATACCGTTCGATTGGGGTGCTTGGACGATTGGGATGGTCTTCCTGAGAGCGATCCTCGAGTAGGCTATTCTGCGGCATGATTGACCACGCTTGCTCTGGACAAACTGGCTTGTTGCGAGTGTCTCGACTCATGAGTTCAGTGGTCCATATCCCAGTGTCACGTCCCCGTTACTTCTCTTCCTCCCCGTACTTCTCTTTCTTCCCCTCGAAGCCACTTTCCCCACTTCACTTCCATTCTGCCGTAGCCGCAAGCCGACGACATCCGCCAATTATCAGGTCGCTACCTTCATGCTAAGAAATCATTTTACAAGCTTTTAAACTTATCCGACATATTCCTGCTATTCGCCAATCTAATAGCTAATCTTTTTTCCGATTTCTCGACGAACTTCAGATGTGGCAAATGCTGCAGCCTAAGAATCTGGAGATCCTCACACGCAACTTCGCAGCGGCGTTCCCGCTCGTGTGCTCCACCCAGGATGATTTCGCCATTACTCCTACCACGAGCTCCCGCTCCACGAGCTCGTGTGCCCGTACGGCGCGTGCTCCTGCACGGAGCCGGGCTGCAACTACACCGGCCCACCAGCAGAGCTCGTCGTCCACCTTGTAGAGGGGCACTTCATCGAACTGATTAGGATGTCGTACAGGCAAGCCCAACTTCTCCAAGAGCAGGTGCCGTTCACTGACTCGGCACGCCGCCGGCTAATTTTCTTGGGGGGACGGATCTGTTTTCGTCTTGACCATCACCGCCGGTGTTTTGGGGAACTAGAGCCGGGCCCACCGTCGTGTGTGCCGTATGCGTTAGGTCGGTCTTGTGCGCCTGGCTCGTATACACATTGCGCATGTGGGCAAACGCCTAGCTGCCATAGTCGGATAGCATTCTTGTGGTAGCCGAGGCGCCGAGCTGCCCGACGCCGCGGGAGGTGGAGTATGTGGACCTAAGGTCGATCCTACGCGTGCCATCTCAGTACCTTGTCGGTGCTAGACCGAACAGGCAGATGCATTTCTACATTTGTATCGAGAAGACCGACAGGGAAATGTAGTACTTGTGCTGTCGTTACTGTTAGACTTAAGCGATACTTCTCAGGTGCTTAGAGCATACGTGTTGTGCGAATGTACCCCAGTTGTAGTTTTCAGTACTCCTTAATAATTCGACGAGTTATTATATTGGTCCAATCAGCTTGTTGTTGTCACGTTGCAAAGTCCGCTTGCTCTGGACAGACCAGCAATACCGTGTGCTCCCGCTCCCGCATGTCAGTGTCACGCGTTCCGAGGGCCCACCTGCTAGTGTCACGCCCCCTCCTCTTCCTTCCCCTCGAAGCCACAGTCCCAACTTCTCTTCCATCCTGCCACTCCCATCCGATGGTTGTAATGTGATTTTCGTTGGATTGTTTACAAGTAATCTACGTTGATTATGCAACATGCAAATGGCACAGACACAATTTCTAAAGTGGAAGCACTCACACACTGCTATTGCACATATTTCTGAATATAGCTCGACAAACCCATTACAATAATTGTACTCGCATTAAACACAACCGAAATTGTAACCATCCTAAACAACATCTAAACCCACATCACACCGCTGTCGTCGGAGTCCACCTCGATTGGTGACACCGCCGTGCCCTTTCCAGCGACATCCACTCCCGCCCGTGGCTTGCCCTTCGCCAAGGAGGCAACAATGGCGTTCTTCACAGCTTCGTCCCCGTCGCCCTCCACATCGGAATCGACAATGACGAAGGTGACGGGGTTGGCATGGACCGAGCGCCATCGCGCCTGGCGGCTCTTACTCGAGCTCAACGCCGCATCAGTCCTTTTACAGGTAGGAGGGGCCGAGCTCGCATACGTAGCGTCGTCGCTCCTCTCAAGAAACCATTTCCATTTGATACCTCGACGGTAGGATCTTGGGGTGGATCCGTCGCGGCGAGCCCTGCCGGAAGCGGTGGAGCGGATGGATCTGCCGGCGCGAGCCATGACAAGTTCCTAGGAGGGAGTAAGATTGTGGGACAGGCGTGTCTGGTTCCTGAGCAAGGCCTCCCAGTGATATGTACGCGGGCAAGGTGCAAAAAATTTCATCCAATGCGCATGAGAGGGCTTTTGAACCACGAAGGCGCGAGGTTTCTTTTGACAAGTCCACACGCTAGGTCCCCCACCTGTCAGCCGAATGTGTCCGGTAGGATTCTGCCCGAGTTATTAAGTAGGGATAAATCACGCTTCACCACTACCCTGACATCAAAAGGCTCCTCTTTCCTCTGCCCTCGCTCCCCTCGCTCATGGCTCGCAGCTCGTGCAGTTCGTCTCGGGCGGAATCAGGGTCGGCTCAACACCGTCAGGCGAGTGCTCCCATCAGGTACCGGAGGGCGCCCTACGATTACTACCCCGATATGATGTGTTTATGCGGTGAGAAGATGCCGAGATGGATTTCATGGACCGACGAAAATACTTCAGGAAAATTCAGCAACTGCAGCATCAGAGCGGTAAGTTCCTACTGTAGGTACAATGGTAACCCGGATCCGGAAAGCGTAATGTAATTCTTTTTTTTGTTTCCTTCGATCTACTATGCAGGAAAGGAGGGGGACTGGCTGTGACAATTTTGCGTGGATCGAAAAGCCACTGACAGGTTTTCACAGAGAGCTTGTTCAAGATCCGCGTGATGCTGTCTGGGACAAGAAAGAGGAGATTCGTGCGATGGAGTGAGAGATCCGGGAGCTTCGCCAGGTGCAGGGGAGGCAGGGGCAGGGAGGTGGTGAGACAGACGGGCTCAGGATTAGGCCAAATAGTGGAAACAATTTCCTCATTATTTGGGCATTATCTATTGCATTTGCAGTTTATGTTGCCATGTCGTTGTCCAGTAGCTGAAATAAGTTGCTGCTTCGTGGAGTGTAGCAGCCCAGAAGCTTATCATAAGTGTAATGCCAACAACAGGGATTTATTAAGCGCCTATAAATAAATCATGTCTGTGCCACTAACACCCATCGATTTTGGAGAGGATTTAACCGCTCAGCTATCGCGATTGTTCAGATAGTAGTGGCACAGTCACAGTTTTGGATTCAACTAGTGGTCTCGACCGTATGAAATCCTAAAGTCGCGATACATTTTACTCCGAGTACGGGAGGCAGACTATTTCGCCCGACAAGTTCCACGCACACAGCTCTAGAGTTTAACCAAACTACATATATAGGTTCAAGTTCAATACATCATTAGGCTGCTACACTGCTAGCCCTCTTTCTCTGCTTGGGTGCCAACTTTCTTCCTCTTTCCTTCACGTCCACTAGCTTCTTCATCTCCTGCCTTCTTCCTCTTCCTGGGTGCCAATTTTCTCACCTTCACGTACCCTGCATCTCCAGGCCAAGGGAAGTCAGGCCAATCAGCACCAGAATCTTGTCTGGCATCATCACTCCACTTGTTTTGGTTTTCTTCCCGCAGCAAAATCACTGAGCCGGCTGTCTTGTTTCTTACCTTGCGCTTCCTGTAAAAAAATAGTACATGGATTACTACCTTATATCTACAGACTATAAACAATTTTTTGTGTGAATGTACCATCTAATACCTAGGTTTGGGACCATTAAGGGGACATCCAGCTGCTCTATGGCCTATAAGATGGTAGGTCTTGCATCTGTTTTTGCCCTTCTTTGTAGCACAGAAATCCGAACCCTTCTTCTCGAGAAAATTCTTAAACCTATTCACCTGGGGTCTTCCTCTGCCCCTTTTTGTAACTGGCTGGCAAAGCTCGAAAGACAGTTGGACTTGAGGCCACTAAGATGGGTCTGTACATGGCTCGACGGATCCAGCGTACGCAGCTCTGAACTTTTCCATAGAGTAGTAGTCTGACAAATACTAATCCAAATGTGGTAGAGTTCTTTTCTTCACCAAGAAGGCCAAGGCATGGTCGCAAGGTTTCCCGGTATGCTGCCACTCTAAGCAGGTGCATTCTCGTAGCTGGATGTTCACAACATCCCTTTTGCCACTCTTGGACATATCGACCACCTCACAGCTTCTACTGGTTGACGGGAGAACCTTAAGATGAGCAAGTCCTCGGCTTCTCCTATGCAGTTGCTGTACAACTGGCGGTAGCATATGTCCTCTAAGTCTCCTAACGATCTCTCTCCTTATATTTAACAGCTTCATGATCATACCACGTATGCTGTCCATCAAGATATGAACATGACGCACTTTTATGTCCTTCACCCAGTTATTCAGGCATTCTGCAAGGTTGTTGTTTATGTAATCAACTTTGATGTCAGGGTTGAATTTACTCCTCTTCCATAGCTGCGAATGATGGATGGCTAAGTACTCTAGAAGTTCAGGGGCTTCGGCAAAAATCTTGCTCATGAAATATTCGCTGCTACTAGGTTTGTAAACTCTAGCAGTAGGAAACATGTAACGAAATACGCTGCCTGCGTAGTGTGAGTACAAGTTGAGCATCATATGGGCATGGCATTCTCTACCTTCAGCTCGCGGGAACACCTCCTTCACTGCATTCGTCAGCCCTTTGCACGCATCCGTGGATATAGCCAATGGATCCATGTGGCCTATTGATCTCCTGAGCTGCCTCATAAACCAGACCCAGTTTTCCTCCATTTCTATTTCAAACAGCCCGAATGCCACTGGGAACATCCAGTTGTGACCATCAAGTGCTGTGGCAGATGGCAGGCAGCCTTTCCATTTGCCAGTTAGGACAGTGCTGTCTACACTCAGATACGGCCTACAGCCATCCTTGAATCCCTGGTTGTAAGGTTTAAGCGCCATGAAAAATCTTTTGAAATATATTTTACCACCTTCTGATTCGGTGTCAATCTCCACAACACTCCCCGGACACCTAGCTTGTACCTCCGCCTTGACGTTGTACAACATCCTGAGGCTATTGGTCCAATCCCCATGCAAGACCCCAGAGCTTTCTCTTTACCTTTCCAAACTGTGTAATACGGAAGGACAATGTTGTATTTAGAACCGAGGCTAGTCTGAATATTCTTCATGGTCTCCTTAGGGTTATCCTTTAGTATGGACATAGATTGCATAGCCACCCACTCCGTATCAGCCATTGAGGATTTCAGTTTGCTGCCTGTCGGACACATGTGTGGAGGGCCCATTTTGTTCACCTGCAACACAGATTCATTTAAAAGATAAGCGGAGTCGACTAGTTGCCAGAAAGATATCGCACATCAATTGTAGTTATAGAGTGAAAAGAGAGAGAGAGAGAGTTCTAATGGTTTGCTGCATTCATTGCCCCGGTACCCTAATTGCAGTCGACACAGGTAAGGCTCTTACTATGATCCTCCATGGACAATGTACCTCAGCCCATCCATTCATCCATGTTAACTTGCGAACGGCCTCATACCTCTCGGCAGAGTTCTTCAGTCGAGAAACGTGGAACTCCCCCTTGATACAAAAATGCTGGAACGACATCCTGAACTCATGCACATGCTCCTGAACTCGGTGTCGACCGAAATCATAGGATACTCGTGGTCATGTTTCATTTCTTCTACTTCAACACCCAAATCATCGTCTAGAATACCAGCCTCATCGTTAAGTTCCTCGTCTATTTCATCATCACCAGATTCTTGATCCTCTACAGTGCCTTCTTCTTCATCTGATTTAGAATCTTCGCCATCGTCTCTAATGCCTAGTACTGCACACATCATATTGACTCCCATGGGTGGGGCTGCACCATCGTCTCCACCCGGATGGACAGGAACATTTCCCCAATCCACCTCACCGGCAACTCTGTTTTCTCCAAGACACTCGGTTGGTTCTGCTGCAACCACATGGGGTGGTCTTACGTTTGCACGCATCCTAGGTACTTCAATGGACAAACAGCAGTCAGAATCAATTTCATCTTGAGTGTACAGAACCCCCTTGCTCTTCCTGTGTACATCCTCCTTCCTGATGTAATCTTTCCTGATGGTATCAGTAGGGCTTGACATCCACGTTCCATTCCCCATCGAACTAGGCTTTTTGCTGCCGCTCTTGGGTGTGATCTCCTTACTGCCTCCCCTCATGGGTGTTGGCTCCAGGGTGCTGGCATTATTGCCTAACCTCTACGAGGTGTTCTTCTTCGAATTAGCCATTTTGCTGCTACTATTGGGCGTGTTCTCCTTCGTGCTGGCATTATTGCCTGACCCCAGCGGCGTGTTCCGCTCCAAATTAGCCCTTTTGCTGCTACTATTGGGCGTCTTCTCCTTCGTGCTGGCATTATTGCCTGACCTCAGCGGCGTGTTCCGCTCCAAATTAGCCCTTTTGCTGCTACTATTGGGCGTGTTCTCCTTTGTGCTGGCATAATTCCCTAACAGCGGCATGTTCCGCTCCAAATTAGTATTTTTTCTGCTCCCACTGGGTGTGGTAGCCTCTGTGCTGGCCATCTTCGCCTCTTTGCTACCACTCCTGGGAGTGTTCACCATCGTGCTAGCCCTCTTAGCCTTTTTGCTGCTATCCTTCGGTGTGGCATTTTGACTGGATCTCAGGGGTGTACTCTGCAGCATGGTGCCTTTTGTCGTGCGACTCTTGGGCGTCCTCTTCTCTGGCGTGGTCTCCTTGGTGACGTTCTTCTTTGGGGTGCCCTTTCTGGGGATGCTCTTCCTGCTCCTCTTTATGACTCTCCTCTGTTCGAAGCTACCCTCAATCGCATGATACATTGCAAATGTATCTATAATTTTTGATGTTCCATGCTTGGTTTTATCCACTTTCTTGTGTTTTGTTCCAACTTTGGAGTACTTTTCATATGATTTCTTGGACTAACCTATTAACAAGAGCCACAATGTCAGCTACTTGTTTTCCGCTGTTTTTGGTTCCAGGAAAGTCAGAAAATGAATATTCTCGGAATTGGACAGGACAAAAGCCAAAGTGCCTATTTTTCTGAAAGTCATCAGATGCCAGAGTACGAGACGGAGAGGGGCCAGGGGGCCACCACACCACCTGGCCGCGCGGCCCAGCCTGGCCCACGCCAGGGGGTGGTGTGGTGGCCCCTGGCACCCCCTCAGTCTCCCCTTCCGCCTATAAGATGCCCTCGGGACGAAAACCCTAAGTACCTGATCAAAAATCCACGAAAGAGTCTGTAGCCGCCGTCATCTCCATCCCTAGATTGGGAGGGATCTGAAGCTCTTCCCGGCACCCTTCCGGAGAGGGGAATTCGCCCTGGAGGCCTTCTTCATCACCATGCAAGCCTACGGTGTGATGCGTGAGTAGTTCATCCTTGGACTACGGATCCATGTAGTAGCTAGATGGCTGGTTCTCCTCCTTTGTGCTTTCATGTTTAGATCTTGTGAGCTCCGTTCATGATCAAGATCATCTATTTATAATTCTACATGTTGTGTTTGCGGGGATCCGATGGATATTGAGATGCTATTTCAGATTGATTATTGATTCTATCATGTCTTTGTTATTTGTGATCTTGCATGCTTTCCGTTGTTAGTAGCTATCTTGGCGAAGTAGATGCTAGCAACTCCAAGAGTTGGTATTTATGCTCGATAGTGGGTTCATGCCTCTGGTAATCTGGGGAAGTGACAGAAATCTCTAAGGTACTAGATGTGATGTTGCTACTAGGGAGAAAACCACAATCCTTTGTTCATAGAACAATCGTATTATTTACTTTACATGCAGTTCGTAAAGCAATAATCTGTTGCTTGCAACTTAATACTGGAGGGGGGTCGGATGATAAGCTGAAGGTGGATTATTAGTCATAGATGCAGTTGGATGGCAGTCTATGTATAATGTTGTAATGCCCAATCAAGTCTCAAAGGAGTCAAGATGATTAGTATATGCATGTATTGCTTTCTTGATGTTTGTCAATTGCCCCGCTGTAATTTGTTCACCCAGCATGTTATCTATCTTAAGGAGAGCCACCTCTAGTGAACTATGGATCCTGGTCCTTTTCTTTACATACAATCTAGAAACTGTTTACTGCTTTGTGTTTACTTTTTGCAAACTTTTACTTCTTTCCATTCGATACGTTTAATCCTTTGTTTTCCGCAAAACACAGTGAAATTGACAACCTCATCGCAAGTTGGGGACAAAGTTCTATGGTTGTGTTTGTGCAGGTCTCAACGATGCTACTAGCACCGGTAGTGCGCCCTGCCAAAGCTCAGCTAGTAACACCTTTGGGGTGTTTCCTTGCTCCTACTGGTTCGATTAAACCTTGGTTTCATAACTGAGGGAAACTTGCTACTGTGCTCATCATACCTTCCTCTTGGGGTTCCCAACGAGCTCTACATCAACACGAGCCATCAAGAATTTTTCTAGCGCCATTGTCGGGGAGTCAAGGACATCTTCACAAGGGGAGTCCCTCATAACCAATCTCTTTACTTTGTTATTTTTGTTTTTCTTAGTTTCTTTTTGCTTTGTTTGCTTGTTTTGTTATCAAAAACACACAAAAATAGTTTTACTAGTTTGCTTTCTTATTTTGAAAACACAAAAAAATAGTTCCTATCCTAAGTTGCCATTATGTCTAGCCTTGCTGCAATCACTATGTCACCCGAGGAAATGATTTTCACTTTTAAACAAGGAATTAAGGAAAGTTTTAAGGAAGCTTGGTCTAGAATCTCTGATCTACATAAAAAAAACTGAGCCTAAAACGACTCAAAGCTTGTTCCTTAGCAGTTTTTACCTTGGAATTGCTCTTTGCTATAGATATGCTGTAGATGCTGTTGTGGGAGGAGATTTCCTCCAATGTAATGAGGATGATGCTATTAATCCTATAAATAAAATGATCCTCACTTACAACTTGCCTAGCCAAACTGATATTTCTTTTGCAAAAATATTTGCTAGATTGAACACTCTTGAGACTGGCACTACTAGCTTAAAAGATTGCTATAATACGCTTAGGGAGCATCACAATTATGTTCCAATAAATTTTGAACCATCAAAGTGGCTCCCTACAGTAAATATTGAGATAAACACTGAAACTTTTCAAGCCCGCTGTGATATCATGTCTGAATTTTGCCTTATGCCCAAAGATATTTATAAATCTCTGAATACTTGGGGGCTTACTGAAGGAGGAAAGAAATATCTCTTGCTAATAATACTACCATATTACCTCTTGCAATAGCTGAAGGAGTGTTTACAAGGATCCTTGGGAAAATGATTTCTAGTGATTATCTTGTTATTGAATGTGCAGGAAAAGGACAAATTACACTTGGAAGGTCCCTATTAGAACTCCTTGGAGCAATAATAGATGTGGGAAAGGGGACCATGCACCTTTCTTCTCCACCAAAAAATCATATTTCCCCAAGGTTAATAATAAAAGTAAGAGAGGTAAGGGCAAGAAATTTGGTCTTAATGCTTCTTCATTTGAGAACACTTGATTCTTTTTCTTGCTTCTTATGCCTAACTTAAAGGCGTTAAAGAAAAGTACTTGTTGCGAGATAACCCAAAAGTTTTAGATGAGTCTTGAAAGTTATTACCTCTGTAATAACCGCTCCTTATCCTTTTTATTTGCTTTTTGTGCCAAGAGTAACCTCTAATGAGAGAGAAGTAATGATTGGGAAAGTTGCTGTCCCGAAACAGATTTCTGTGCTTCACCATAAAAATTCGTGTAAAATCTCTGAACGTCGTTTTGAGGCATGAATTTTTGTGCTTCTGCCCCAGGTTGTTATCTAACTTTCATTAGTTCAACACTTTTTAATTTGAGCAACAGAAGGTCTTCGAAAATATTCGTCTTTACCTACTGGTCTGTTTTGATAGATTTCTGCCATTTTCCACATTTGCTTCTTGTTGGTTCCTCCTTGAGTTATTTTGGGGAATTGAGCTTTTTGAGGGAAGTGCTACAGTATCTAGTGTTCTAATGGAAGTTTATTTGGTGTTATAACTGAACCTTAAGGCCTTTTTATCTTGAGTGCACTAATGTTGCTAATAAAGATTATGTGAAGTTTTGTATGAAGGAAAATATTCAGATGTATGGAAGGAATGACTAATGAGATGAAGCATGGACTAAAGCTCAAGCTTGGGGATGCCACGCGTGTCACCCTAAGAAATATCCAAGAAGTACAAGCGTCAAAGCTTGGGGATGCCCAAGGCATCCCCTCCTTCATCAATAAAAATCCTAGGTTTCTTCCAAACGCTTCATTTTTATTATTTCATGCACAGTTGTGTTGTTCTTGGAGCGTCTTCTTTTTCATTTTCGTTTTGGTTTTTAGTTTGCTTGGTTTTCTTTGTTTTCTGAATAAATTGGTTGGACCCCCTCTTTCATACGTTGGTTTGCAAATAGTTTGGTTTGGTTTGGAAAAGAGTAGGAAAGTTCATGCTTATGTGGTAAAAAGAGCTCGTTTTTGACTGTGGCCTATGCTTTGCCATGCCATGCTTGATATTTTTTTGGCTTTATGCTTAGTATTCTTTTCTGTAGCATGAATTGTTATAAACAATTGAGATTGCTTAATGTGCCTTGGATGAATCATGCGTTGTTTTAGCATATTAAAGCATAGTATAGTGGTATTCTCCTTTGATGCTTTATTTGGGCTGACTTGGCGCATGCTCACACCATGTTATGAATATCTCAAGTCACCATAGCCTTTATTATCCTTTAGTTTTCAACTTTTAGTATCACTTTATGCTTTGATCAATGATATTTTGTCACTCTGCATGATTATGGCCATTATTACTCTCTTAGTTTGTCGCTCCCAGTCTTTTGCTAGCCTCCACAACCAAGTATGAGTTCCACTCATGCATCCAACTCCCTAAACCAAGTTATTCCAAAGAGTCCACCATACCTACCTACTAGCTTATGCTATTCCAAGTATATTCATGCTTTTGTTTACCTTCCAAATTAAACTTGTTATGAGAAAACTAGTGATTAAAGCTCTCATGAACTTGATGGCACACTTTACTTTTTGCATCTAATAAACTTGAACCATTGGGTCCTTCTTTGTTGCGTATATGCTTGCGCTTTATAAGTTAAATTAGAAGAACCATGTTTCATGGGGAACGCTTTCAACATTGCACTTGTACTTTGTACCCCGTTGATATCATGTTCTTTTGCTTACGGATCTCGGCGGTGTGAAATAAAATTGGAACTTGTAAGATTATGGAGTTTGTATGTGTGTTAGGGAAACGCCTGGGCCGCTAGCCTAAGCCATGCCTAATCATGGTGGAAACTTGCAGCATCACCATAATGAGCACTCTATGAAGCATCCTCAATAAAAACCTATGCAAATATCAAATAAAAAGATCGCTGAGATGCTCATTGTCTACTTGGCTTGTCATTTTGATTATGGGATAGCTCCTGTATCATGTGCAAGGGGTACCCGGTTGGTGGTTCTTAATGATACACATGTACTTACAATGACAAGAGCTTACTCGTGACTGAAGTTGAGTAGCATGAGGATCGGTCTTCGTAAGTAAGGGGCATGAGATTTTGGTTTATAACTTGTCAAGCATATCCTCTTAGTTGTGTCACTTTAATCTTAATCACCTTAAAGATGCTTATGATAGGGGCAATGAGAGCTGAAAGCTATAAGTACCATAATTTTTGGAAGCTCTTTATAAGACTTGAATCCCTACTTCGTTTTACAAAGGCCTTTCTTCCACCATTACAAAGGCCTTTCTTCCACCAAATAGTTGGGCGACTCCCAGTAGCAGGATCTTCCTCATCCAGTATGTTACACACCAGCATAACCACACGAAGCCTAACATGCTGTTTCATCAACCAATTTGCTGACTTTCACACGCTATAGGAACCTTAAAGCCTCGTTCATCAACGATGCTGAACCGTGCAGTCTTCTCTGGCCTCATTTCAGCAAGTTCACACACAGCAGCAACCAAACGAGGGATAGTGCATAACTGCACAGGCGCTACTTCCATCTTCAGATTCTGAGCTTGTTTCCACGTGCTCTTCCCATGTGTTAATTTAATGAGGTAGCCGTAGATGGCCACTAGAACCGTGTATTTGGGTTCAGCAGAGATCCTAGTTGACAGAAAATTGGAGACAGAAGATAAGAATTGTTTGTCAGTGTCGTGCTAGCAAACAATTCTATGTTCGATATATCTCTGTAATGCCAATAGCCAGCTAGCAGTTATAGGTAGTGCGAATGCAAAGAGAAGAGTAGCTCACCCAAAATTAGCCAGAAGTACTTCTTCCTCGGCAAATGGATCTACCATCCTTCGCGCTGCTCAGCTCGTCGGTGCTAGAGGCGGGCTAGATCGTCGCAATGGCTGGCACGACATTCGGCATTAGAGCTCGGTAGCAGCGAATAGGTGCAGCAACTTGGCGCCGTAAGTCAAATGCCCGAAGAGATCATTCTGGTTGGAGAGGGGATTTCGCCACCGCCGGTGCTAGGGTTCATGCGAAAGGAGGGAGGAAGGGAGTGGATTTGTGAATTTGGTCAACGCACCATGCTCCTTTAGTATCTCGTTTCGCCTACGTGGTTGCCGCGTTGGCGCTCGCGTCACGGAAATATTGCTGACATGAGGGTCCCGACCATCTACTTCACGGGGCAGTTTCATGGCATGTTTGGATTTGGTAGGGGTGAGACGAGTTTGCATCGAAATGGCCCCTCTCGGTAGTTAGAGGACCAACATTTTGAAACGCGTCAATTTCAGGCAACTTAGGTACCGCGGTGCACTCACCCTCGAACTTTGGTACCGCAGCCCGGTAGCCCCCGGAATCGTCCCCCTGAACGCCTACATGGGTTTGATGCCCGAGAATATTCCTATTTTGTCCAATTTTTACCCTTTTATGCCTAAAGTACCCTTGAACTAGTGGTTGGACTATATAGTCCCCCACATCCATTGTAAAAGCTAGGCATGATATTTGGAATTAGTGGAAACCCCTTATGGATCTATCTAGTTCTTGCATCATGCTCCTTTGACAAAGGAGCACAAAATATCACCAATCTCGTTGGAGTTTGCATCATGCCTCCACATTGTACAAGGCCTTGATGGCTTAGTGTTGATGTAGAGCTCGTTGGGATCCCCAAGAGGAAGGTATGATGAGCACAACAGCAAGTTTCCCTCAGTTAAGAAACCAAGGTTTAATCGAACCAGTAGGAGCAAGGAAACACCCCAAAGGTGTTGCTAGCTGAGCCTTGGCAGGGCGCACTACCGGTGCTAGTAGCAATGTGGAGACCTGCACAACACAACCACATAACTTTGTCCCCAACTTGCGATGAGATTGTCAATCTCACCGTGTTTAGCGGAAAACAAAGGATTAAACATATCGAATGGAAATAAGTAATAGTTTGTAGAAAGTAAACACAAAACAGTAAACAGTTTATAGATTGTATGTAAAGAAAAAGGACTGGGATCCATAGTTCACTAGAGGTGGCTCTCCTTAAGATAGATAACATGTTGGGTGAACAAATTACAGCGGGGCAATTGACAAACATCGAGAAAGCAATACATGCATATACTAATCATCTTGACTCCTTTGGAACTTGATTGGGCATTACAACATTATACATAGACTGCCATCCAACTGCATCTATGACTAATAATCCACCTTCAGGTTATCATCCGAACCCCTTCAGTATTAAGTTGCAAGCAACAGATTATTGCTTTACGAATTGCGTGTAAAGTAAACAATACGATTGTTCTATGAACCAAGGATTGTTGTTTTCTCCCTAGTAGCAACAACACATCTAGTACCTTAGAGATTTCTGTCACTTCCCCAGATTACCAGAGGCATGAACCCACTATCAAGCATAAATACTAACTCTTGGAGTTGCTAGCATCTACTTGGCCAAGATAGCTACTAACAATGGAAAGCATGCAAGATCACAAATAACAAAGACATGATAGAATCAATAATCGATCTGAAATAGCATCTCAATATCCATCGGATCCCCGCAAACACAACATGTATGATTACAAATAGATGATCTTGATCATGAACGGAGCTGACAAGATCTAGACATGAAAGCACAAAGGAGGAGAACCAGCCATCTAGCTACTACATGGATCCGTAGTCCAAGGATGAACTACTCACGCATCACACCGGAGGCTTGCATGGTGATGAAGAAGGCCTCCAGGGTGAAATCCCCTCTCCGGCAGGGTGCCTGGAAGAGCTTCAGATCCCTCCCGATCTAGGGACGGAGATGATGGTAGCTACAAACTCTTTCGTGGATTTTTGATCGGGTACTTAGGGTTTTCGTCCCGAGGGCATCTTATAGGCGGTAGGAGAGGCCGAGGGGGCCTAGGGTTGGCCAGACCAACCCCTGGCGCGGGCCAGGCCTTGCCGCGTGGCCAGGTGGTGTGGCCGGCCCCCAGCCCTTATCCGTCTCGTATTCTGGCATCTAATGACTTCCGGAAAATAGGCACTTTGGCTTTTGTCCCGTCCAATTCCGAGAATATTCATTTACTGACTTTCCTGGAACTAAAAACAACAGAAAACAGGCAGCTGGCACTGTGGCACTTGTTAATATGTTAGTCCAAGAAATCATATGAAAAGTACTCCGAAGTGTGGATAAAACACAAGAAAGTGGATAAAACCAAGCATGGAACATCAAAAATTATAGATACATTTGCAATGTATCAACATCCCCAAGCTTAACTCGTGCTCATCCTCGAGTAGGTAAGTGATAAAAAGAAAGAATAATTTTTGAGGTGACATGCACCATCAAAGACTTGATCAAAGTATTTGTAAAACATTCAAAGCTGGGATCATAGTACTTCAATCATAACATGAAAGACAAAGTTCTAGTAATAGGACAAAGAAACTATGATGCAACATGAAAAGGCACAAACAAAAGATTCATGAATAACAATGCTTTGCAAGACGTTTGTTTGTTTCACATAAAGAAAACATAGCATAATAGTATTCAGCTTGTCCGTCATAGAGTAGCAAATAAAAATGCATAGGACACCTTCAAAGTTCATAAGAGTGACTAGATACAAATAGTTTAAAACAAGCAATATCAAGATATACATCAATCAACTAGTCTTGGGACAATGCACATAGAACTAAGAATGACCACTATGCTCTCAAAGTAGGTGCATAAAGATAGAAGGTGGAGACTCAATATAATGGTGGAAGAAAAGCCTTCATAAAAGGAAGTAGGGATTCAAGTCTCATAAAGAGCTTCCAAAAATTATGGTACTTATAGCTTTCAGCTCTCATTGCCCCTATCATAAGCATCTTGAAGGTGTTTAAGGTTAAAGTGACACAACTAAGAGGATATGCTTGCCAAGTTATAAACCGAAATCTCATGCCCCTTACTTACGAAGACCGAACATCATGCTACTCAACTTTAGTCACGAGTAAGCTCTTGTCATTGTAAGTATATGTGTATCATAAAGAACCGCCAACGGGGTACCCCTTGCACATGATACAGGAGCTATCCCATAATCAAAATAACATCTACACATGATCCTAGCATATTAAAACGTTCAAAGACTTTCCTAGCTTCCTTGGTAACATCATAGAACTCCTTAAACAAAGTTTCTAGAATAAAATCCCTCTTTTCAGGGTCCTCAATTTCTTTAAGCTTAAGAAACATTATTTGGATTAAGGGGTTGAGGTTAACAAACCTAGCTTCTAACATGTGAATTAAATAAGCTGCAGCAATCTCATAGTTTGGAGCAAGTTCTGCAAGGGATCTATCCTCAGTATCCTCATTTTTGCTAACATGATTTAAGAATTCTTCAGTATTATCTTCCCAATTATAGAACCACTTCCAATTGAAAGGTCTTTCAGGGTGAATTTAGGGATCATCATGGTGAGCTAAGAAAGTGGTGACAACTAAAGGAGACTTAATTTTTTGTGTGTTTTTGATAAATAAAGCAAACGAGTAAAACTAATTTTGTGTGTGTTTTTGATAAAGAAACAAGTAAACAAAGAAAAAAGAAACTAAGCAAAACAAAAATAACAAACTAAAGAGATTGGTTATGAGGGACTCCCCATGTGAAGATGTCCTTGACTCCCTGGCAACGGCGCCAGAAAAATGCTTGATGGCTCAGTGTTGATGTAGAGCTCGTTGGGAACCCCAAGAGAAAGGTATGATGAGCACAGCAGCAAGTTTCCCTCAGTTATGAAACCAAGGTTTAATCGAACCAGTAGGAGCAAGGAAACACCCCAAAGGTGTTGCTAGCTGAGCCTTGGCAGGGCACACTACCGGTGCTAGTAGCAACGTGGAGACCTGCACAACACAACCACAGAACTTTATCCCCAACTTGCGATGAGGTTGTCAATCTCACCGTGTTTTCCGGAAAACAAAGGATTAAACGTATCAAATGGAAAGAAGTAATAGTTTGCAAAAAGTAAACACAAAACAGTAAACAGTTTATAGATTGTATGTAAAGAAAAAGGACTGGGATCCATAGTTCACTAGAGGTGGCTCTCCTTAAGATAAATAACATGCTGGGTGAACAAATTACAGTGGGGCAATTGACAAACATCGAGAAAGCAATACATGCATATACTAATCATCTTGACTCCTTTGGAACTTGATTGGGCATTACAACATTATACATAGACTGCCATCCAACTGCATCTATGTCTAATAATCCACCTTCAGGTTATCATCCGAACCCCCTCCAGTATTAAGTTGCAAGCAACAGATTATTGCTTTACCAATTTCGTGTAAAGTAAACAATACGATTATTCTATGAACAAAGGATTTTTGTTTTCTCCCTAGTAGCAACAGCACATCTAGTACCTTAGAGATTTATGTCACTTCCCCAGATTACTAGAGGCATGAACCCACTATCGAGCATAAATACTAACTCTTGGAGTTGCTAGCATCTACTTTGCCAAGATAGCTACTAACAACGGAAAGCATGCAAGATCACAAATAACAAAGACATGATAGAATCAATAATCAACCTGAAATAGCATCTCAATATCCATTGGATCCCCGCAAACACAACATAAATGATTACAAATAGATGATCTTGATCATGAACGAAGCTCACGAGATCTTGACATGAAAGCACAAAGGAAGAGAACCAGCCATCTAGATACTACATGGATCCATAGTCCAAGGATGAACTACTCACGCATCACACCGGAGGCTTGCATGGTGATGAAGAAGGCCTCCAGGGTGAAATCCCCTCTCCAGCAGGGTGCCGAGAAGAGCTTCAGATCCCTCCCGATCTAGGGACGGAGATGACAGTGGCTACAGACTCTTTCGTGGATTTTTGATCGAGTACTTAGGGTTTTCGTCCCGAGGGCATCTTATAGGCAGAAGGAGAGGCCGAGGGGGTGCTGGGGTCGGCCAGACCACCCCCTAGTGCGGGCCAGGCCTGGATGCACGGCCAGGTGGTGTGGCCAGCCCCCAGCCCTTCTCCTTCTCGTATTCTGGCATCTGATGACTTCCGGAAAATAGGCACTTTGGCTTTTATCCCGTCCAATTCCGAGAATATTCATTTTCTGACTTTCCTGGAACCAGAAACAGCAGAAAACAGGCAGCTGACACTGTGGCTCTTGTTAATAGGTTAGTCCAAGAAATCATATGAAAAGTACTCCAAAGTGTGGACAAAACACAAGAAAGTGGATAAAACCAAGCATGGACCATAAAAAATTATAGATACATTTGCAATGTATCAGGCCTAGGCATCGAAGTTCCTTTGTCTAGATGTCAAGATCTCACCGAGTCTCCCTAGCCGCCATGCCAGTTCGAGACAGAGTCCTCCGCCCGACGCTGATCCTAGGGATTGTGCTGGACCGGTCACCGCTAGCATGAGCTATTGGTGTGTATCGTGGGTTTGCGTGTGTGTGTTCATTATGTTCTTGTGCGTGAGTCCACGGTTTTCATCCTCTCCCTCATCCCCCTCCTCAATTTCAAGGGATTTGTGAAAGATCGGGCCACCGTCGAGGTTTGCCCTCAACATATTGCCTAAAGTATAACTGAACTTGTGGCTAGCCTATATATAGTCCCCCACCTCTATTGTAAACCCTAGACATTATATTTGGAATTAGATGAAACCCTTGTGGATCTATCTAGTTCTTGTCTCATGCTCCTTTGCTAGAGGAGAACCATATATCCCCCACCTCGTTGGATTTTGCATCATGCCTCCCTCATAGTATAAGGCCTTGGCATCGGAGTCCCTTTGCCAAGACGTCAAGATCTCACCAAGACTCCCCACTCGCCGTGCTAGTTCAAGAGAGATATCTTTGCCCGACGCTGATCCTAGGGATTACACCGGACCGGTAGCCGCCAGCATGAGCTATTGGCTTGTATATTGTCTTTGCGTGAGTGTGTTCATCGTGTTCTTCGTGCGTGAGTTTGTGGTGTTCATCCCCTCTCTCCTTCCCCTGCACTCCCCCTTGATTTCCATGGGAAATTGTGAAAGATCGGGCATCCCGAGGTTAGCCCTCAACATATTGGTATCAAGAGCTTTGTCGCTCATGAATTTCCCCTCCAATTTTTCTTCTATCCACCAAAAATTCGAAAATCTCCAAAAAGAGCCCCAAATTTCCATTTGGATCGATCTCTTGATTTGGAGTGTTATTTGTGGTTTTGATCTGACCAAATCTTGTCTTAGGTGTTGGTCTAGCTTTATCCTACATTTTCCTAGCCCAATTTGGCCAATTGTTTGTGGATTTCAGGACCCAAGGCATTGATTTCCGCTCAAGAACACGAGCAGTTCGAGTTGTGTGCCCACACCAGAGTTTCTGGCCCTGTAGACCGGAGTCTCGACCCCACATCGAAGTTTCCGGTCTACCCACATCGGAGTCTCCAAACTGAACCGGAGTTTTCGGCCCCTGGCACCGGAGTTTCCGGCCCTAACGCCTGATTTTGACCTTTTTGCCTCTTATTTCGCATTGGCTATTTTTTCTCCTTGTTTGTTTGTGTCCCGTGTGCGTGTCGTCAGCTAATAACAGGCTTTCGCATCTTCAACATCCGCGCTCATCGACACCACGACACCAAACATCATCCTGCACCACCGGCCGCAACTTCGTCATCACCAAGAAGGTATAACTTGCGTCACCGTGTTAACCTATCTTCCTTTGTGTGTACATATCCCATGAGAGTGGCTCATCTTGAGTTTGCTTGAGCATTGGGCATTTAGACCTGGATAGTGAGAGTGCCATATCAATAGCAAGAGTGACTTGGTAGCATCAAGGGAGAGCACCAAAAAAAGAGAAAAAGATACATAGAAAAAGAAAGATAGTCTCCCATAGCAAAAGAGACTCTCAAGCTTGTAAGCAAGAGAGAAAACAAGAGCGCCCAAGGTAAGTGCACAAATCCATTGCTCATTTTTCTCTTTACAAACGGGCCACCGTATCTCCTTGCATTGGCATGACAACCGAGCTTAGTCTTTGTTAGGACATTTTATTGCTCATTTTCATAGTCGTGTCAATCCCAATAATCTCCATGTGTGTGTATATAGTCGTAGGTTCCTGATGCAGCCCGTCCTACGGACCCTCCTACATCTACACCAACAAGTCCCCCAAGTGGACCGATGACTCGTGATCGAGCCAAGCTCCTTCAAGCTAAGGTGAACTCGCTCCTTGTCTCATGTGACTTTGATACATCCTTGGATGGCTTGCTACTTCATGCCAATACCTTATATATCATCAGGTACGAAGCCGAAGAAGAAGTGCCCAAGGAAGCAACCAAGCCATCGCAAGACGGAATCGCAGACCAAACCAGCGCCAGGGCTGGTGGACCGGAACTCCCGCCTGAATTTCCGGCACACACTCCGGCAGACCGGACCAGCGACCGAAAATACCGGCGCACGCTGAAACCGTCCGGCGACGACCAAAAGGCGCTTCTGTGAGCCATTCCGGTTTCGACCGGAATTCCCGGCGGCGACCGGAAATTCTGGCACCGATTCCAGCACCGCCGGACTTATTGCCGAAATCGCCCCCCGAATGCCTACCTGGGTTTGATGCCCAAGAATATTCCTATTGCGTCCAGTTTTTACCTTTTGGATGCCCAAACTACCCCTGAACTTGTGGCTGGCCTATATATAGCCCCTACCTCCATTGTAAACCCTAGGCATGATATTGGAATTAGTGGCAACCCCTTGTGGATATATCTAGTTCTTGCCTCATGCTCCTTTGACAAAGGAGCACCAAATATCCCAAACCTCGTTGGAGTTTGCATCGTGCCTCCGTGTTGTACAAGGCCTAGGCATCGGAGTCCCTTTGCCTAGACGTCAAGATCTCACCAAGTCCCCCATCTCTCCTTGTTTGTTTGTGTCCCGTGTGCGTGTCGTCAACACACAAGCCTTCTTACAAGACTTGAAATCAACGTGTTGGGTCTTGAGGAAATAAAATCTTTGTATGCTTCCAACCTGTTCTTTGAACCAATTTTCGCAAAGTGCTCCATTGACAAAGGAGTTGGTGATTTCTATTTGCATAAGGGATTTCTCTTTAAACAAAACAAGCATTGCATTCTGAAATCGTCGCTTCGACTTTTGCTTCCCCAAGAATCTCATGGTGGAGGCCTCATGGGTCACTTTGGCCATGACAAGACATTGGATATGCTCTCCAATCACTACTTTTGTCCCAAGACGAAGCGTGACATGGAGCGCTACGTTCAACGATGCACGACATGTGTTCAAGCTAAGTCGCAAGCTAACCCCTATGGTCTTTATATGCCATTGCCTATTCCTCATACACCTTGGTCCAACATTAGCATGGAATTTGTGTTAGGATTACCTAGATCTAAGCATGGTGATGATTCTATATTTGTTGTTGTGGATCGCTTTTCCAAAATGTCACACTTCATACCGTGCCATAAGACCGACGATGCTTCACATGTTGCAAATCTGTTTTTCAGGGAAATCGTCCGTCTCACGGTGTGCCAAGAACAATCGTCTCTGACCAAGACGTCAAATTAATGAGCTACTTATGGAAGACCCTCATGGCCAAGCTCGGCGTCAAACTCATCTTTTCATCCGCGTCGCATCCTCAAACCGATGGACAAACCAAAGTCGTCAACCGAAGCCTCGGGACTCTCCTTCATGTATTGATAAAGAAAAACCTCAAGGATTGGGAGGAATGCATTCCACACGCCGAGTTCGCCTACAATCGTGCAAAGCACTCAACAATCAAGATGAGTCCATTCATGATCGTCTATGGTTTCGAGCCCCTCACCACGCTCGATATCCTACTGCTACCTCTCCATGAGCGCAGCAATATGGACGTCGAGGAGCGCGCACAAGCTATGAAGAAACTTCATGAAGAAACAAGAGCTACTATCAAGCAACAAGTACTTCGACAAGCGTCAAGGTTAAACAAGGACAAGAATGAGATGATATTTGAAGAAGGTGATCTTGTGTGGATACACCTAAGCAAAGACTGCTTCCCCAAGGAACGCGACTCCAAGCTCTAGCCAAGAGGAGATGGTCCCTTCAAAGTCCTCAAGAGAATCAACAATAATGCCTACATCATCGACATACCGGCGTCCAAGTACCTTGCAAGGAATACGTTCAACGTCAAAGATCTCTCACCCTACCATGGAGATGTACAAGATGATAACCATGAAGAGTCGAGGACGACTCTTTCCCAAGGGGGAGCTGATGTAGCCCGTCCTACAGACGCTCCTACATCTACACCAACAAGTCCCCCAAGTGGACCGATGACTCATGCCCGAGCCAAGCTCCTTCAAGCTAAGGTGAACTCGCTCCTTGTCTCATGTGACTTTGATACATCCTTGGATGGCTTGCTACTTCATGCCGATACCTCATGCATCATCAGGTACGAAGCCCAAGAAGAAGTGCCCAAGGAAGTAGCCTAGCCATCGCAAGACGGAGCCGTGGACCAAACCGGTGCTAGGGCCGGCGGACCGGAACTCCCGTCGGAATTTCCGGCGCATGCTCCGGTGGACCGGACTAGCTACCGAAATTACCAGCGCACGCCGAAACCGTCCGGTGATGACCGAAAGGCGCTTCTGTGAGCCATTCCGGTTTTGACCGAAATTCCTGGCGGCGACCGGAAATTTCGGCGCCGATTCCGGCACCACCGAACTTATTGCTGGAATCGCCCCCGAACGCCTACCTAGGTTTGATGCCCGAGAATATTCCTATTTCGTCCAGTTTTTACCTTTTGTATGCCCAAACTACCCCTGGACTTGTGGCTAGCCTATATAAAGCCCCCTACCTCCATTGTAAACCCTAGGCATGATATTGGAATTAGTGGAAACCCCTTGTGGATCTATCTAATTCTTGCCTCATGCTCCTTGATCAAGGAGCACCAATATCACAAACCTTGTTGGAGTTTGCATCGTGCCTCCACGTTGTACAAGGCCTAGGCATTGGAGTCCCTTTGCCTAGACGTCAAGATCTCACCGAGTCTCCCATCTCGCCGTGTCGGTTCAAGAGAGAGTCCTCCGTCCGACACTGATCCTAGGGATTGTGCCGGACCAGTCACCGCTGGCGTGAGCTATTGGTGTGTATCGTGGTTTTGCGTGTGTGTGTTCATCGTGTTCTTCGTGTGTGCGTTTGTCGTGTTCATCCTCCCCTCCTCTTCCCGCACCCCATTCTCGATTTGAAAGGGATTCGTGAAAGATCAGGCCACCCTAGAGGTTTGCCCTCAATAGTTCCCGTCACCCTTTTGATTTGTTGACATTTACCTTTGACTTGAGTTTGTTGGATTTTACCCACTTTTGACTATCCTTTTCTTTTGATTGGTTCTTTGGCATTCCACAACCCTAACCTTCCACCAAAAGTTTTTGAGAGTTTTAGTCCTTTCTTTAGTATGAGGTTTCTTTGCGATTTCACTTTGCAAGCTAATAGTTCTATCTTATGGTTTCTAGTTCAGTGCAATCCCCAAGGTGAGGTAAAAGGCTAACACCCACCATATTCTACTTCCATATATAATCCTTCTGTGTTTTGCATGATGGATAGGCATGGTGAGTTGAGCCAACCACCTTCCCAAGAAGAGGAACCAAGCCCGTACATGACACGTGCAAGCCACTACATCATCCGACATGAGTTTCGTGAATGTTGCAATGCTCTCGAGTCGCACCAAGATGAACAATTCGGTGAACTCAAGCCGAGTTCAAGAGCATTGACAATCGCTTCGATGGCCTCCAACGACAAATGCATGAAATGCGGCAAGGCTTCTCGAACTTTCATCAAGATACGAGGGCCATGCACATTAACTTGGCCAACCAAAACGAAGCGCTACAAATGTCAATGGTCGAGCTCGCGCGCAACACAAGACAATTCTCGCGCGCATCAAGCTCTTCAAGCTCATCGCATCACTATTTTCCTCTTCGTCAAGATCTTAATCCAAGTTCTCCAAGGTGCAATGATGCCCCCATGGTTGAAAACGGAAGTTCTTCATACTATGTACCTTCCCCATGACACACCGCAACATCAAGCTATGATGGTGATTTCTCTTCAAGACCTCAAGCAAGGTGCGAAAGACACCGTCATCACATAAGGGCACTAGTTATCCAACAAGACCAACCACAAGTGGAACCTCGAGTGCAACCTCAAGTCCAACACCATCACCCGAGACACATATCCGACACCACAAGTGATGGTTTTAACTTGGAGGATCAAGCTCATCATCACCGTCATGAATGTCCACGCCGCTGATACGTCCATTTTGCATCACTATTCTTTGTCATAATTCATTGTTATTTATTGATATATTTCGTATTGAGAGGTGATACTTATGTTATTTCATTTGTTTTTGCATGGTTGATGACTTTTGGAGCATGGACCACTCCAGTCAGGATTCTGATGGAAAAGGTGTTGTTTGGAGGCAAAATTCGTGAAGATCAGAAAATCCGGGAAAATATACGGAAAATCCTATTTTTCCAGAAGACGGACTGGAGATGGGCCACAGGGGGCCCACACCACCCCCTGGCGCGGCCCAGGGCTGCCCGCGCCAGTAGGTGGTGTGGCCGCCATGGCCCACCTCTGGGTCTCCCCTCTGGCGTATATCATCCTCCCGAAACCCTAAGACTCGGAGAGCGACCACAGAAAGATTCCGCTGCCTCTACGGGGTGGAAAACACCGAGAGAGAAAGATCTCTCCGGCAGGCAGATTTCTGCCGGGGGAATTCCTTCCCGGAGAGGGGAGATCGTCACCATCAACAACACCATCAAGCTAGACTTCATCGGGATCATCATCATCACCACCATCATCACCATCAGCACCCTCATCACCATCTCCATATTGCTGTAACAATTGAGTTGAATCTTGCATTAGTTCATAGGGGAAACTTTCCCGGTGTTGATTACTATTTGTAGTTGATGCTATTGAGTGAACCATTGAATTATTGTTTATGTTCAGATTGTTATACATCATTATTCCATCTCTGATCATGATCCATATGATGTCTTGTGAGTAGTTCGTTTTGTTCTTGAGTACATGGGAGAAGTCATGTTGTTAGTAGTGGAGTTGTGTTGAGAAAGATTCAATAGTTTGATATTTAAGTTGTGGTGTACTTCTTCTAGTGGTGTCATGTGAACGTCGACTAAATGACACTTCACCTATATGGGCCTAGGGGAATGCATTGTGTATTTGGCTACTACTCGTAGGGGTTGCCGGAGTGACAAAAACCTGAACCCCCATTAGGAAACCATTGAACAAGGGACGTAAGGGTCTTAGAGTTTAAAGTTGTGGTTAGGTTTCTACCTTAATTACTTTATTGTACTTACGGATGTTTGCAAGGGGTAAAATCACAAGTATGTATTAGTCCTGGATGGGTCGGTACATTAGCACAGGTTCACCCACACAACACTTAGCAAGCTAAAGAACATTAATCAACTATATGAAGAGAAAGCACTTGACAGTCTTCTCGTGTGTCCTCGAGAACGTTTGGTCATCTTAAGTAATACAACCGGCTTGTCCTTTGCTGCGTAAAGGATTGGGCCACTTGCTGCATTTATTCCAACTGTCTTTTATTTACTCGTACTTTGTTTACTTGCTTTATGGAAAACCCTTAAAAATCCGTTTGCTAAGTATTTGTAGAGAATTCTTGATCCATACCACTAGCCAGCACCTTCTGCTCCTCGTTGGGTTTGACACTCTTACTTATCGAAAATACTGCGATACACCCCCTATACTTGTGGGTCATCAGCCGCCACCATGGTCATCACGAGGCGCCTCCTCCACCACATCAAGACATGGAGCGTCAAATTGTACATGTTGAGTGACGCCCACCACGTCATGAGGTTCAACACCACGATCTTCGTCGTGAGGCCCAAGTTCCTAACCCGCAACAACAACCGAGGAATGAGCGTCCTCTTTGTCAACAACCGCGTCAAGAGGCTCCACATCCTCAACACCCTCATGAGGCCCAAGCGCCTCAACCTCGTCATCAACTGTGCCAAGATCAAGAGCAAGCTCTTCAACAACATCGCGAGAACCATGTTCCACCTCCCCAAAATGAGGCTCCTCAACCGCAAGCATATCAACAAGCTCACCAAACTCGTTGCAATGGTTGCATGGAAGATGAAGGCCATCACCATCATGGCAACCACCGCCACCATGACCGCAATGAGGAAGAAACCTTCGGCAAGCTCAAGTTCATGATGCCCAAGTTCACCGGTTCAAATGATCCCGAAGAATACCTCTCATGGGAACTCAAGGTCGACAAGATCTTCCGTATGCACAACTATAGTGATGAGAAGATGGTCGCCATGGCCTCGTTTGAGTTCGATGATTACGCCAACCTTTGGTGGGAATAAGTTCAAGTTGCTCGTGATGCAAGAGAAGAGCCTCCAATCACAACTTGGCATGATATGAAGGCTCATATGAGATCCCGCTTTGTCCCTATGCACTACATGTGTGACCTCTTCAACCAGCCACAATCGCTTAGTCAAGGGACAAAGCCCGTGGAAGAGCACTTGAACCAAATGGAGCTCAGCAAGATCCGCACCAACATTGATAAGCGTGAGGAGCAAACAATAGCACGTTTCCTCATCGGCTTGAACCATCCAATCAAGCGCATCATCGAGTTTAAAAAATACAACGAGATGGTTGAGCTTGTTCACATTGCAACAAAAGCCGAGCGTCAAGTACAAGAGGACATCAAATACAACAAGACCAAGACATACTTCACCTACAAGAAAGCTTCAATCGCTACACCAACAACCTTCAATGGAAGCTCCTCAAGTACCTCCAAGCCTTCTTTGAAGCCCACACTTCCTCAAGGAAAACCGCCCCCAAGTGGCAAATATACAAAGGATTCCCCGCCATTCAACGGTGAATGCTACAAGTGCGGAGGAAAAGGACACAAGTCGGTCGATTGTGGAAAAAAGAAAGTATTGTTCATCCATGACAATGGCGACAAAGAATACTTGAGTGAGGAAGAATTTGATGCTAGAGTCAAAGAGGCAATGACAAGGCAATGCGTGGAAGATGACCAAGAACTCCTCATGTGTGAACATGACGCAAGTCCATCGCTTGTCATCACAAGGATCTTGACTACTCAAGCCCAAGAACATGAAGATCAAAGATCCAACATCGTCCAAACCTGTGCCGACATCAATGGGAAATTATCAAAGTGATCATCGATGGAGGGAGTTGCCACAACCTTGCTAGCACCAAGTTGTGTGAGAAGCTCAACCTCACCCTCCATCCTCATAAGCACCCCTACCATGTCCAATGGCTAATTGACCAAGGGTCCATGAAGATCAAGCACACCGTCTCGGTAACATTCTATATTGGCCCATACAAAGACACGGTGGAGTGTGATGTATTCCCAATGACGGTTTGCCATATGTTTCTTGGTCGACCATGGAAATTCGACAAAGGTGCTCTACATGATGGTCGCACAAATGTATACACCTTCAAGTGGCTCAACAAGACATGTGTTTTGCAACCGATGATTGCTAGCCAAATAATTGCGGACAATGCAAAGGCTTTAGCGAGGGCGCAAACCACAACACCAACTTCTGAGAAGAGTGGTGAGCAAGAGAACCACCTCATAGCGAGTGAGAGGCACAAGCCTAACTCGAGTGGAAAAACTAAGAGTGTTCTTCTTGCCACCAAAAGTGAGATGAGAGATGTGAGGAATAACTCATCTGAAGGAAATATGCCCTAGAGGCAATCATAGAGATGATTGTATTTCATGTGTATCCATGAGTTATTATAATGTTCCTTGAATATCCATATACCAGGCAACTTGTATTGATTGGCAATTATGTGAATTGTTTGTGAAACTCTTTACTTGTATGGTTATCTAATAATTGTCCCTAGTCGGAGTTCATGCGAGGACACACGTGAATATTAGACTAGCACATCGATTGGTTAATGACTATGTTTCGCAAGTCATTGACATGGAGATGTCAAACCAATGATGTGGACACATGTTATGAACATGGGGTTGGACTGACCCAACATGAGACTAGCAATAATACTTGCAGCTCTCTCTACACATCGTGTACGTTTTGTCCTTAGACCTGAGATTGTCGCATGTACTTGAGATGTGGATCGACCTACTTTGGGGCTATCAAACACTACTCCGTAACTGGGTAGTTATAAAGGTAGCTTTCGGGTTTGTCCTGATACATGCTGCAAGGCATCGATCAATAAAGATGGGATTTGCCCCTCTCTACTTGAGAGAGATATCTCTGGGCCCCTCGAGTGATCGGATGCAGAAATGCATGGCCGTGCTACATATGGTTAAGAGTTAACCTAGTAAAGGGATTCTGAATCACAGTATCGAGAAAGAGAGGTCAGCTTAGAGCTAGACCAAATATCGTGAGGCAAAGGGAAAGACATGTACTCAACCTTGTGATGGTTCGTCCGAATGATCTTTATATGCGTTTAGGAGTTGGCACGTCTTGCTAGAGGCCGCTACCAACTATTGACGGAGTAAGTGTACTCGCGTCATGTCTATACGTGTATGAACCTATAGGGTCACACACTTTAGGGGCTGGAAGCCTAATGAGGATTGGATCCGAATTAGACCAGGCTTAGGCTGCTAATGGGCTGCTAATGTAGAAGCCCACCAGGGATGCCTATATAAGAGGGAGTAAGGCGAGCTGAAAAGGAGAGAGCATTCCACCCAGCCGCCACTCCTCTTCCGCCTGTGTTGCACGCGCAGACCTAGCAGTCTGGCGTGTGACGACTTCCACTCCGGACGTGTGGATACCTCGGAGGTGCTGCATCTGTAGCACTTGGACGAGCCGCGCAAAGGGGAGCTGCTCGTGGGACGAGGACGAGGAGGAGACGTAGAACATCTACACTGCCGCAACGTGCTTCATCGAGTTCCGCACCTGCGCGTCTAGCGGTAATCCCGTGATCTATGACCATAGTATTCCTGGTTGACGCGGTAGAAATTTTTGATTTTACGCTAGTGTAGCCTACCCGTTACCCTTCAGTGGTATCAGAGCCGATGCTATTCAGTCATAGGTTCGGGAAGTTTGCATATGGTGATATGTAGATTGATATGAATGATATGATCGTTTGTATGGCGGTGTTTCTGGATTGATCTATGATCTTACTTTCCGTGATCGTGATTCTAAGGTCGTCGAACGACTTACCCCTACCGGTCGGTTTCCGCCATCGGGGTAGACAGTGACACATAAATCCTTCTGAATCACGCGAAGATCAATATGATTGATCGAATCGGGAATTAGATCTGAATCGACGTACCGTGATCAAAGGAGTTTGGTCAAATCGGAACTATGGTCGGTTTATGGTAAATTGGATTTGCCGATCAAAATCCTTAAAGAAAATTGTATAGATTTGATCTCTCATTTTTCACGAATGTATGGGCCATACTGTATCACATCTATGTGAATGCTATTCTTATACGTTTTACTACTATGCATGCTTAGATGATAGAAGTAGAACGATCCCTCACAAAGTTTAAGTTAAACCATGCCCTCCCAACCAAACCTTGCACCATCCTATGCCCTGTACAATCGTTGGTGGGTCTATGAAATTAGGGTGCCACGGTTTTCCTTGGCTGGATGGGTTTGTATCGGATACTTACACGCATAAGGGTTGGTGAGCTTAACAAGGTCATCTTAACAGTTAAGGACCTTGGGGCATAAAGGTTGGGCGCCTAGGTTTGACATAGAGATGTCACCCAACAACAAGAGTCATATGTGATATGATTAGCAAAGGTTGGTTACCGATTTACCTTGTCTTCTAGCAGTGATGCTAAAGCTCACTAGTCGACTTGTTAATTGTGGATCTTGAATCACTTAGTATCAATAGAGGGATGTTGATTTAAGTGGGAGTATATGCTATTAAATTGTTTAATATGTTTTACTCTTTCATGGTTACATGGCTTAGTATTTTGCATATTTTTTGTTGTAGATCAATGGCACCGAACAATTCATCACCTTTTGCTTTGCGTTCGATTCTTGAAAAGGATAAACTAAATGGAACAAACTATTCGGACTGGGTCCGTAACCTGAGAATTGTTCTCAGGGCTGAGAAAAAGGAAACTGTTCTGGATACCCCAATCCCGGATGAACCTGCTGATAATGCAACTGCTACCCTTAAGAATGCCTACAAGAAAGCATGTGATGAATCTCTTGAGGTCAGTTGTCTTATGCTTGCATGCATGGAACCTGATCTTCAAAAACAGTTTGAGGATCAGGAAGCGTACGATATGATCGTTGCGCTTAAGGACATGTTCCAGACTCAGGCTAGGACTGAGAGGTACAATGTCGCTAAGTCCTTTGTGGAATGCAAGCTGGCAGAGGGAGCAGCTGTAGGCCCCCATGTGATCAAAATGGTTGGTTACAGTCAGACTTTGGAAAAGCTTGGTTTTCCATTAGGCCAAGAGTTGGCCACTGACTTCATTTTGGCATCTCTTCCATCTAGCTATGGGCATTTCATTTCGAACTACCATATGCATGGGGTGGAGAGGGGCCTTAATGAATTGTGTGGGATGCTAAAAACAGCAGAATGTGACATTAAGAAGTGTGCAGGGCATAGCCATGTGATGGCTGTGCAGAACAAGCCTAGCTTCAAGAAAAAGGGCACTTCTTGGCAGAAGAAGAAGGGCAAGGCTAAGGATACGATCCCTAAGCCAAACCCTGCACCCAAGCAAAAGGCTGGTCCTGCAGGAGACACTGAGTGTTTCTTTTGTCACGAATATGGCCACTGGAAGAGAAACTGCAGCAAGTACCAGGCTTCTTTGAAGAAAAATGGAAGTAAGAGTACTTCCCACTCAGGTACACTTGTTGTAAATGTTGTGGACATTTTTCTCGCAGATTCTTATGTTAACTCTTGGGTATTTGATACCGGATCGGTTGCTCATATTTGCAATTCGATGCAGGGGCTAATAAGGACTAGAGAAGTGCAAAAAGGCGAAGTGGATTTTCGCGTCGGAAATAAAGCAAGGGTTGCTGCATTGTTCGTCGGCGTCATGCAACTTCACCTTCCGTCAGGATTTATCATGGAGTTGAATAATTGTTATTACATTCCTAGTATGGGTCGAAACATTTTATCACCTTCATGTTTGATGAGGGATGGTTATTCATTCGCGAGTACAAACAATGGTTGTGTAATCTCTAAGAATGCTATGTTTGTGGCTGATGCTCCCATTTTGAATGGGTTATTTATTTTAAATCTTGATAATGCATGTGTTTACAATGTTAGTGCTAAAAGGCTTCGGCCAAATGATTTGAGTCCTACCTATCTATGGCATTGTCGTTTGGGGCATATAAGTGAAAAGCGCATGAAGAAGCTCCATGGTGATGGTCTTCTAACTTTGTTTGATTTTGAATCATACGAGACATGTCAAGCTTGTTTACTTGGAAAGATGACCAAGACGCCTTTTACGGGGTTTCCCGAGAGAGCGACAGACTTGTTGGAACTCATACATACTGATGTATGTGGACCAATGAGCACGACAGCCAGAGGAGGATATCACTACTTCATTACTTTCACTGATGATTTCAGTAGATATGGCTATGTCTACTTGATGAAGCATAAGTCTGAAACTTTTGAAAAGTTCAAAGAGTTTCAAAATGAGGTAGAGAATCAACGTGGCAAGAAAATAAAGGCCTTGCGATCTGATCGCGGAGGCGAATATTTGAGTCACGAGTTTAGCAATCATCTTAAGAGTTGCGGAATTGTTCCACAGCTCACGCCGCCCGGAACGCCTCAAAGAAACGGGGTCTCTGAACGGCGTAATCGAACTTTGTTGGACATGGTTCGATCGATGATGAGCCAGTCGGATTTACCATTATCATTTTGGGGTTACGCGCTAGAAACAGCAGCTTTCACACTAAATAGGGTACCATCTAAATCCGTAGTTAAGACACCATATGAGATGTGGACTGGAAAGAATCCCAGTTTGTCTTTTCTAAAGATTTGGGGTTGTGATGCATTTGTCAAGCGACTTCAGTCGGATAAGCTAACACCCAAATCGGATAAGTGCATTTTTGTGGGATACCCAAGGGAAACCTTAGGGTATTACTTCTACAACCGAGAAGAGGGCAAAGTGTTTGTCGCTCGTAGCGGTGTTTTCCTAGAGAAAGAGTTTCTCACAAAGGGAACGAGTGGAAGGTCGGTGCGACTTGAAGAAGTTCAAGATGAGCCAGTCGGGGATGCTTATACGAGTGATGCTATTGTAGCAGAACAAGTTGAGGAACCCGTGGCAATAGAAGCACCACAACCACGAAGGTCGGCGAGGCTCCGCGAAGCGCGAGAGTTATTATTGTTAGACAATGATGAGCCTGCGACCTATGCAGAAGCGATGGTGGACCCAGACTCTGAGAAATGGCTGATTGCCATGAGATCCGAGATAGAGTCCATGGGAGACAATCAAGTTTGGAACTTGGTTGACCTGCCTGATGGTTTTAAAGCCATCGAGTGCAAGTGGATCTATAAGAAGAAGATTGATATGGATGGAAATGTTCACATCCATAAAGCTCGACTTGTTGCAAAAGGTTTTCGACAAGTTCAAGGAGTTGACTACGACGAGACTTTCTCGCCCGTAGCGATGCTTAAATCTATACGGATCATTCTAGCCATTGCTGCACATTTCGATTATGAGATATGGCAGATGGACGTCAAGACGGCTTTCTTAAATGGAATCCTTTCTGAGGACGTGTATATGATGCAGCCCGAAGGTTTTGTCGATCCAAACAATGCTGGAAAGGTATGCAAACTTCAAAAGTCTATTTATGGGCTGAAGCAAGCATCTCGGAGTTGGAACATTCGATTTGATGAAGTTGTAAAGGAGTTTGGCTTCACCAAAAACGAACAAGAACCTTGTGTGTATAAGAAAGAAAATGGGAAATCACTTGTGTTTCTAATCTTATATGTGGATGACATATTATTGATTGGAAATGACATTCCTATGCTCGAGTCTGTTAAGACCTCATTGAAAAATAGTTTTTCTATGAAGGACTTGGGAGAAGCGGCATATATTCTGGGTATCAAGATCTATAGAGATAGATCAAGGAGGCTAATTGGATTAAGCCAGAGTACGTACATTGACAAAGTGTTGAAACGGTTCAGCATGGAAGAGGCTAAGAAGGGGTTCTTGCCCATGTCTCACGGCATTAAACTCAGCAAGACTCAGTGTCCTTCGACCACTGATGAGCGAGAACGCATGAGTAGGGTTCCATATGCTTCGGCTATTGGATCCATCATGTATGCAATGACATGTACTCGCCCAGATGTTTCCTATGCTCTAAGTGTTACGAGCAGATACCAGGCTGATCCAGGTGAGATTCACTGGACAGCGGTAAAGAATATCCTTAAGTACTTGAGAAGGACTAAGGATATGTTCCTAGTTTATGGAGGTGAGGTTGAACTCAGTGTAAAGGGTTACACAGATGCGAGTTACCTTAATGACTCAGACGACTCGAAATCGCAATCAGGTTATGTGTTTGTCATGAATGGTGGTGCTGTGAGCTGGAAAAGTTCCAAGCAAGATACAGTGGCCTCCTCTTCAACAGAAGCTGAATATATTGCTGCCTCGGAGGCTGCAAAGGAAGCTGTTTGGATTAGGAATTTCCTGATCGCTCTTGGTGTGGTTCAGGGCTCGTCCAATCCCTTGGACGTTTATTGTGACAACAATGGTGCTATTGCACAAGCCAAAGAACCTAGACAGCACCAGAAGAACAAACATATTCGCATGCGCTACCATCTGATTCGTGAGTTCATTGATGAAGGTAGTGTCATGTTATGCAAAATACATACGGACTCAAATGTTGCTGATCCCTTGACTAAGCCACTCCCGCAGCCTGCGCATGAAGCGCACACAAGAGCAATAGGTATTAGATACTCTCTAGATTGACTCTAGTGCAAGTGGGAGACTGAAGGAAATATGCCCTAGAGGCAATCATAGAGATGATTGTATTTCATGTGTATCCATGAGTTATTATAATGTTCCTTGAATATCCATATACCAGGCAACTTGTATTGATTGGAAATTATGTGAATTGTTTGTGAAACTCTTTACTTGTATGGTTATCTAATAATTGTCCCTAGTCGGAGTTCATGCGAGGACACACGTGAATATTAGACTAGCACATCGATTGGTTAATGACTATGTTTCGCAAGTCATTGACATGGAGATGTCAAACCAATGATGTGGACACATGTTATGAACATGGGGTTGGACTGACCCAACATGAGACTAGCAATAATACTTGCAGCTCTCTCTACACATCGTGTACGTTTTGTCCTTAGACCTGAGATTGTCGCATGTACTTGAGATGTGGATCGACCTACTTTGGGGCTATCAAACACTACTCCGTAACTGGGTAGTTATAAAGGTAGCTTTCGGGTTTGTCCTGATACATGCTACAAGGCATCGGTCAATAAAGATGGGATTTGCCCCTCTCTACTTGAGAGAGATATCTCTGGGCCCCTCGAGTGATTGGATCCAGAAATGCATGGCCGTGCTACATATGGTTAAGAGTTAACCTAGTAAAGGGATTCTGAATCACAGTATCGAGAAAGAGAGGTCAGCTTAGAGCTAGACCAAATATCGTGAGGCAAAGGGAAAGACATGTACTCAACCTTGTGATGGTTCGTCCGAATGATCTTTATATGCGTTTAGGAGTTGGCACGTCTTGCTAGAGGCCGCTACCAACTATTGACGGAGTAAGTGTACTCGCGTCATGTCTATACGTGTATGAACCTATAGGGTCACACACTTTAGGGGCTGGAAGCCTAATGAGGATTGGATCCGAATTAGACCAGGCTTAGGCTACTAATGGGCTGCTAATGTAGAAGCCCACCAGGGATGCCTATATAAGAGGGAGTAAGGCGAGCTGAAAAGGAGAGAGCATTCCACCCAGCCGCCACTCCTCTTCCGCCTGTGTTGCACGCGCAGACCTAGCAGTCTGGCGTGTGACGACTTCCACTCCGGACGTGTGGATACCTCGGAGGTGCTGCATCTGTAGCACTTGGACGAGCCGCGCAAAGGGGAGCTGCTCGTGGGACGAGGACGAGGAGGAGACGTAGAACATCTACACTGCCGCAACGTGCTTCATCGAGTTCCGCACCTGCGCGTCTAGCGGTAATCCCGTGATCTATGACCATAGTATTCCTGGTTGACGCGGTAGAAATTTTTGATTTTACGCTAGTGTAGCCTACCCGTTACCCTTCATCATCTATCTTGCACTATGTCCTTGTTTGCATGGGGCTAGCGCAAGGAACTAATGACTTGACAAATGTTCCTCCCTCTTTGATAGCAATTTTGCAGGAATTCAAGGATGTGTTTACCGAAGAGCTCCCTCATGGACTGCCTCCTCTTCGCAGAATCAAGCATCGCATTGACCTCATACCCAGCGCACCTTTTCCAAAACGTGCTGCCTATCGCACGGACCTGAAGGAGATCGAACGTCAAATCAACCAACTCGCCTCCAAAGGCTTGATCCAAGTAAGCACTAGTCCAAGTGTGGTAACCGCGATTCTTGTTCCAAAAATGGATGATACCTTGCGGTTATGCATGGACTTCCATTCAATCAATGCTATCACCATGCATTATCGACATCCTATACCTCGTCTCGATGACATGCTTGATGAGTTGGGTGGAGCCACTATTTTCTCGAAAATTGATCTTCGTAGTGGTTACCATCAAATATGTATGGCGGAAGGTGATGATTCGAAAACCGCCTTCAAGACCAAACTTGGTCTCTATGAATGGTTGGTCGTGACTTTTGGATTATCTAATGCCCCATCCACCTTCACGCGCCTTATGAATCATATTTTGCGTTCTCTCATTGGAAAAAGCATTGTTGTTTATTTTGTTGTGTATAGCAAGTCACTTGAGGAACATGTCACACATGTTAAGGAGGACTTGCAAATACTTAGACATGAAAATCTATATGCTATTCTTCCCAAGTGTACTTTTGCTAAAGACAAGTTGATTTTCCTTGGTTTTGTTGTTACTTCTAATGGCATTGAAGTTGACGTGTCCAAGGTAAAGGACATACGAGATTGGCCCATCCCCACAAATGTGAGTGAACTCCGAAGTTTACATGGGTTGGCCGGTTTCTATCGTCGCTTTGTGAAAGACTTTTTTACCATTGATTGCCCTCTCAATGAGTTGACCAAAAAAATGTCACCTTCGTGTGGGGTAAAGCACAACAGAGAGCTTTTAATGAGCTCAAAAATAGGCTTACCGAAGCACCTCTTCTCACCTTACCGGATTTTACAAAAACTTTAGAGTTAGAATGTGATGCTAGTGGTATTGGTATTGGAGGAGTCCTTATGCAAAACAGATGTCCTATTGCCTACCATAGCGAGAAACTTGATGACACACGCCTCAACTATCCGATTTATCATAAAGAGTTGTTTGCCTTAGTCCGTGTCCTTCAAGTTTGGCAACACTACCTTTGGCCTAAGGAATTTATCATACATTCCGACCATGATTCATTGAAATATCTCAAAGGCCAAGCCAACTTGAGTAAGAGACACACTAAGTGGGTTGAGTTCATGGAGTCTTTTCCTTACATTGTTACTCAAAGATAATGTAGTTGTGGACGCTTTGTCTCGCAAGCACACAATCCTTCTTAGTCGACTTGAAGTAAACATGTTGGGTCTTGATGAAACCAAAACTTTGTATGCTTCCGACCCGTTCTTTGGACCAATTTTCACAAAGTGCTCCATTGACAAAGGAGTTGATTATTTCTATTTGCATAAGGGCTTTCTCTTTAGGCAAAACAAGCTTTGCATTCTGAAGTCGTCTCTTCAACTTTTGCTTCTCGAATAATCACATGGTGGAGGCCTCATGGGTCACTTTGGCTGTGACAAGACATTGGACATACTTTCCACTCATTACTATTGTCCCAAGATGAAGCGATATGTGGAGCACTACGTTCAACGATGCACGACATGCGTTCAAGCTAAGTCTAAGTCTAACCCCTTTGGTCTTTATATGCCACTGCCTATACCTCACGCACCTTGGTCCGACATTAGCATGGATTTTGTTTTAGGTTTGCCTAGGTGTAAGCATGGTCATGATTCTATCTTTGTTATCGTGGATCACTTTTCCAAAATGGCACATTTCATACCATGCCATAAGTCCGAGATGCTTCACATGTTGCCAATTTGTTTTTCAGGGAAATCATTCATCTTCACGGTGTGCCAAGAACAGTCATCTCCGACCGCGACATCAAATTCATGAGCTACTTATGGAAGACCCTCATGGCCAAGTTCGGCGTAAAGCTACTCTTCTCTTCCGCGTCACATCTGCAAACCGATGGCCAAACGGAGGTCGTCAACCGAAGCCTCAGAACTCTCCTTCGCGCGTTGATCAAGAAAAACCTCAAGGATTGGGAGGAATGCATTCCCCATGCCGAGTTCGCCTATAGTCGAGCCCAACACTCAACAACCAAGATGAGTCCATTCATGATCGTCTATGGCTTTGAGCCCCTCACTACGCTTGACATACTACCACTTCCTCTCCATGAGCGCGCCAACATGGACGTTGACATGCGCGCCCAAGCTATGAAGAAGCTTCACGAAGAAACAAGATCTACTATTGAGCAACAAGTCCTTCGCCAAGCATCAAGGCTAAACAAGGATAAGGAAGAGATGGTATTCGAAGAAGGTGATCTTGTGTGGATACACTTGAGCAAGGACCGTTTCCCCAAGGAACGTGATTCCAAGCTCAAACCAAGAGGAAATGGTCCCTTCAAGGTCCTCAAGCAAATCAACAACAACGCCTACATCATTGACATACCAACCTCGAAGTATCTAGTGAGCTCAACATTCAATGTCAAGGACCTTTCACCCTACCATGGAGATGTTGAAGATGATAACCATTAAGAGTCGAGGACGACTCTTTCCCAAGGGGGGAGCTGATGCAGCCCAGTCTACGGACGTCCCTACATATACACTAGCAAGTCCCCCAAGTGGACTAATGACTTGCGCCCGAGCCAAACTTCTACAAGCTAAGGTTAACTCGATCCTCTCCTCGTGTGACTTTGATACATCTTTGGATGGCTTGCTACTTCATGCAAATACTCTATGCATTCTCAGCTATGAAGCCCCAATGCATCACCAAGCCTCCTAGATGAAATACAAGGACCAAGACGACAAGAAGTCACAGCTAAAGCTAACACACCGGAGTCTCTTGCCCTGAAGACCAGAATCTCCGGACCGCCACTCTGGAATATCCGGCCAGTCTTCAGACCAGCCTCCAGACCGAGGCCTGGGGACATTCTGAACACCCCTCCGAAGATAGACCGGAGATAGACCGGAATATCCGGCTTGCACCGGAGTCTCCGGTCTACTACACCGGAATCTCCGGACTGCACGTCGACATGCATGTAAAGGCCTTTGGGCCTTTGGCCCATGTACCTCGAAATTCGTCCAAACTTTACTCTTTATTGCCTAAAGTACCCCAGAACCAGTGGTTGCCCTATATATAGTCCCCCACCTCTATTGTAAACCCTAGACATGATACTGAAATTAGAAGAAACCCGTGTGGATCTATCTAGTTCTTGTCTCATGCTCCTTTGCTAGAGGAGCACCAAATATCCCCCATGTTGTTGGAGTTTGCATCGTTCCTCCCTCGTTGTACATGGCCTTGGAATCGGAGTCCCTTTTCCAAGACGTCAAGATCTCACCAAAACTCCCCACTCATCGTGCTGGTTCAAGAGAGAGATTGATGTAGCCCATCCTACGGACATCCCCACATCTACACCACCAAGTCCCCCAAGTGGACTGATGCCTCGTGGACGAGCCAAGCTCCTTCAAACTAAGGTGAATTCGCTCATTGTCCATGCGATTTCGGTACATCATTGGATGGCTTGCTACTTCATGCCAATACCTATGCATCCTCAACTATGAACCCCATGAAGAAATGCCAAGGGACGGAGTCAAGCCATCGCAAGATGAAGGTCCAGACCGAACCGGTGCCAGGCTCGGCGTACCAGAATCCACGCCGAATTCCCAGTGCATGCTCCGGCAGACCGGACCCATGACCAGAATTTCTGGCGCACATCAAAACCAATCAGCGCCGGCCGAACTGCATCTCTATACGCCATTCTAGTAGCTGGCCGGAATTACTGATTCTGACTAGAATTTATGGCGCCTGGTCCGACACGACCGGACTTATCACCGAGATGCTCTAGACTTAACTCAACTATGGGTTTGATGCTCGAAAATATTCCTATTTCGTCCAGTTATTACCCTTTTGTACACAAACAACCCCTGTTTTAGTGGCTGGCCTATATATAGCCCCCACACCTCCTTTTATCACTCAGACGTGGATAATTGAAATTAGAAGACACCCTTGTGGATCTCCCTAATTTCTAGTCTCATGCTCTGATGTAGGCCGACCTTTGGTCATTACCACATCATGGTCTCTAACTTATGCCAAGTCGTCATGGACTCCAAAGGTGAATCTGTTCCTCTATGCGAGCCCACTTCCTACCCTTTTGAATGGTATACTACTTCATACTCCGTCCCATTATCATGATTGGTTCATACCGACAAGTATGGAGGCATGGGAGGAAGCCTGGAGCACCAAGCCCGACAAGACGGAGGTTTGGAACAGAAGACGGAAGAAGCTGCCAATGACAGACCGGAGTCTCCGGACCTGAAGACCGGAGTCTCCGGACCATGCACCCCGGAGTCTCCAGCCCATCTCTGGACCGTCCCCCAAATCGAGCTCGAGGATAGGCTGACTGCCACTCTTGAGATGGACCGGAGACCGACCAGAATCTCTGGCCCAGACCGGAGTCTCCGGACCACCACACAGGATTCTCCGGCCTGAGCGTATGGGCCTGCGTGCCGCCAGCTAGGCCTTTGGCCCATGTACCCCTTAGTCTATCTAGACTTTCCCTTTTTATTCTTAAAGTACCCTTGAACTAGTGGCTGGCCTATATATAGCGCCCCTACCCCCTCATGTAACCCTAGGCAAAGATGATAGACTAAAGACACCCCCTTTGTGGAATCTCTAGTTTTGCCTCATCCCCTTACCGAAGGGGATCGACTATCGTCACCACCTCATTGGAGTTTGCATCACGCCTCCCTCGTTGTACAAGGCCTACGTTTGTGAGTGCGTGAGCGTAGTTGTCAAGAACTTGTCTAAGGTGTTCTTTCCTCTCCATGTGGGATCGAGGGAGCACGTTGACCGATCTTTCCTTGCGAGGATTCTATCGGACAAGTGGCCACCGGCGGGAGCAATCGGCCTTGTATTGTGTGAGTTTTGTGTGTGTTCATCGTGTTCTTCGCGAGGTGTGTGTTTGCTTCCACTAGCTTCTCCCTTTCCCCTAGCTTTCCCATCGATTTGACAATGAGATCCGTGAAGATCGGGCCACCCTTGAGGTCACCCCTTAACATCTAGTATCAACAACTTCTCGTTGCCATGGATTCCTCATCGATTTGGTCTTTTCCCCATAAATTCGAAAATCCCCAAAAAAATAGCCCCAATTTTGTGTTTTGGATCGATCTATGATTTGAGCGTGTTTTGGTAGGTTTTGATCCGTGGATTACTTGTTGATCTACCTTTCCGTGCGTTCCCATGGCCTAATTCCTTGATTTCCCCCATCAATTTGGTGTTTTGGTTCTTGTTTTTTCACCCAAAACTCGTCCTGTTCGTGTTCTCGACGTGCAGATATCGCCCAGACCGGAGTTTCCGGTGTGAGTTACTCTAGACCAGAGTCTTCGGAGCCCCGGACTGGAGTTTCCACCCCACCTGCTGACAGAAAAACTGCTTCACGGTTTTGAGCATAACTTTTACACACAAATTCGGATTTTGGTGTTCTTTAGCTCGATTCAAAGAGCAGAAGGAGCTCTACATTATCATCTAAGTGGTTCATGCTATCTACTCTATCCAAATTCCACGAGCAAGGCGGAATCCACCAATAAAGGGTGAAGATCGGCAAAGAAAGGTATAAACATTCCCCGACTTCTTCCCATGTTCTATACTTTCTGAGCTACACTATCTTTGTGATCAACAAACACCTATTGAGACTAGTTCCTCCTATGATTGCTTGGGATATACACATTTGATACTTGTAGAATCCTGAGCAAAAGTTGTGAGCGCGCTATCTCATATAGTTATCTTGTATAGTTGTTGGCACAAGAAAGAGGCAAGTGAAAAATAAAACAAAAAGAGAAAAAAATAGAATAAAGAAGAAAAAGATGAAAAAAAGAAATAAAGAAAGAAAGAAGTGCCTCATAGAATAGGAAGCGCAAGCTCGGTGAACATCATATAGGTGGTACTTATGGTGCATATCTTGTAGCCCACCAATTTATTGCAATCAAACTAGCGTCTCTCCTTGTACTTGTGCGACACGAGCTTATAGTCTTCGCTAGGTAATCATTTGGTTCTTAGCTCACTTTTCCCGTCGCACAAGTCCCATTTATCCCACCGTGTGTGTTTCCTTGTACATAATTCCTATCTTGTGGATTGACTTGTTTTGCTTTGTGATCATCGTGGTTCTTTACTTGCCATTACAATATCTTGATTTCGGATTGTTCTTGGACACGCTACCTTCCATACCTATCCACCATAAGCTTTGTGTGTGTTTTTTAGTGGGTAGTTGGTTTTGGTGTTCCACGTGAAGTTAACTTTACTTGGTTTTGATTGCTCTCAAGTGTGGCCACTTGCACGATACTATCTCCCAAGGAAAAGTAAGGTTTGACGTTGCATCCCTAACGCCCCTACCACTTCCATATACACCACTTGGTCTTGTGAGTCATGTCTAGGGACTCTAGAACCAAGGATGATATCTATGAAGAATCCACGATGAGCCACCATGCCTATGCCTCCACAAGCATGGATGACATGATGGAGCACTACACCAACAATGGCTCCACATGCTTGGGTGATATGGAGTTCTATAACAACAAAAAATCCCCAAGCATGGAAGACTTCAAGAATGACAATGACAAGCTCCTCAAGTCGCGTCGACCAAGATGGAGCCCCCACCTCGAGAGCACCAAGGTCCACCGTCAAATGGACAAGTTCCAAAGTGCCATCAACAACTTCAAGGAGGACATGGACGACAAATTCGCCAAGAACATGAGCATCCTCGCCAAAATTAACGAGTCTACCTCAAGATTGCACCACAAGCACAAGAAGAGTGCCAAGGACAAGAATAATCATCGCGAGCGTCATGTGGATGACCAAGTGCGCCATCTACATCAACCTTTCGCTAGGCACGCCAATGACCTCCGTCGACACCATCATAAGGCACCTTCAACTACTCGTGCCACCACCAAAATGGCACCAAGAGCAAGATCTCCTCCACTCCATCAAGCTTCAACGCTAAAACTTGACATCCTAGAGGACGCATGTAACTTCATGGATGAGGAAGACCAAGACCTCTACTTCGCCAAGTTGGACGAGTACGTCAAGAGGATGTCTACACAAGCCAAGGAGGCCATGGTAGAGGATGATCAAGCTCCAAGTAAAGATCCTACCCTACAAGATGTCCACGACAAGGTCAAGAATGGTCAGCATGGGATTTTCCCTTCACCAACGGAGGCGCATGGAGTTGAGCACACCGAGCCTATCCCTATATGCTTGAGTGATGATGTGGTCCTAATCCCATGTGAGTATGAGAGCCACTTAGCCCACTTGAGTGAAAACAAGAGTGAGATGAGCGACTCCACCATACGTGAGATTGAGTGCTTCCACTTGGAGGGCATGAGTGATACACCGAGTGAGTTGAGAGTGGTAGTTAATAGGTCATGTGATACCACTTTGATTTCTAACAACTTGCCCTCTACCTCTAGTGTGTTTCCTCATGATGTGCTAGGTTCCATGGATCAAGAAGCGCCAAGCTTGGAGATGATGATGCTTCCAAGCAAGAAGATGTACATGGTGGATGAAGATGATGCCATCCCCATATTGGATGAAGAAGTCACCCACGTGGAGGCCAACACTACCATAACACCCACTTCATTTGAGAGGTATGAACAAGGTAAATATAAGGGTGTTGATGATGCCATGATCCCACTGGTGGACATGATGAATTGTGATGATTGGCATGATATGGATGATGTTTGTGATATCACATATGATTCATTGATATTTCCATGTGATTGCCACACTAAGATATTTTATGGAGTTTTTGAGTTACCACATTTGGTTGAAGTTCAAATGATTTCAATGAACTTTGACCTTGCATATTCATTTCGTTTGCTATACTTGAGTTGTGCTAATAGTGTTGTGAACAACAATGGACATGCCACAAATGACATGCTCCTATATCACACACAAAAATATTTTGCTTGGTCTTTGTTGTGTGAAGGTACAATTGCTTATGCGTCAACCTCTATGGACAAAGAGTTGACAAGACGAACTGAAGAGAGTTACCTATGGCTGCGCTTCAATGAGCCATCTCTACACCATAAGGTGACTTCCTTCTTCTTGAGGACTCATGTTATAATCTTCATGAATTAGCTACATTTTGAGTGTTGCTTTGCTTTTTTGGTGAGTTTTGTAGGCTTCATGAAGGCGAAGGAACATTTAGGTGTTGTCAATTCAATCTTCCTGAGATTTGTAACAAGTCTACTTTGTTTTCCTTAACAAGTTCAGAAGGTATACCTTTTTCTTTCATTGTTTTACGTACTTCAGGCATAAGATCAGGATTTATACGAAGCATCCCTTTTTCTATCTTAGTGTCGAAATCAGGATTGTATAAACAACCATTCTTAGCCCTGGTAGACATCAATTCCAAAATGCTTTAACAGTTAAAGTATTTATCGATCCTCTTGCTGATAAACCAAGCAACTCTCTGCTTCGAGTATTAAGTCCGTGGTAAAATAATGGCAAATAGTTGATTCAGAATAGCCATGATTAGGAACTTCATTGATCATTCCAAAAAATCTATCCCAGGCTTGTGGGTAGTTTTCTCCCACATTCTGACTAAAGTTGCCTATGCTCTTTCTAGTTTCAGTTACCTTTTTAAAAGGATTAAACCTGTTTATAAATTTGACAATGCAGTTTTCCCAACATTTAATGTAATGGCTAGGGAGAGAATATAACCAGTCTAGAGCTTTACCTTTAAGAGACCACTGAAAAAAATTAGACGAGAGAAGTCTCTCGGCAAACCTATTGGTCCAAGTGTTGTCATCAAATCGTCAAACTCTCTAATATGTCTTCCTCGGTCTTCATCTTCCCTTCCACTGAAAGCTTTTTCCTGCAAATTTTTAATAATTCCCCCATCAAATCGATATTCTCTAACTCCAGGGTTAGGAAATTCTATTGGTTGTTTAAGGAGAGCAGAGTTTGGAGCACTATATTCTCTGAGAGTTTTCTCAGGTTTCTTCAGAGTTGTCCTGTAAATAGACATGATTTCCATAATATCCCTCAGGTTTTGAACTTCAACCTTGTCTAATCTCAAAAGTTTTTCAATAATTTCTTAGCGCCTCTGAATAGGCACGCACTCAAAATAATCAGGTAAATAGGTCCTAACAGAGCGTGTAGACCCATTGTCTCCTAGGGAGACCATTTTGTACTAGTAACACCTAAAATGTCAAGAGACAAACACTTAGCGCTTAGCTCGCCGACAACGGCGCCAGAAAATAGCTTGATGTCTACAAGTGAGATACGTTGCTAACGTATCCATAATTTTTGATGTTCCCTGCTTGGTTTTATCTACTTTCTTATGTTTTGTTCCAACTTTGGAGTACTTTTCATACACTTTCTTGGACTAACCTATTAATAAGACGCCACAATGCCAGCTGCCTGTTTTCTGCTGTTTTTGGTTCCAGGAAGTCAGAAAATGAATATTCTTGGAATTGGACGGGACAAAAGCCAAAGTCAGTTTTTCACCGAGGAGGACATGGAGCTAGAATACGAGACGGAGATGGGCCAAGGGGCTGCCACACCACCTGGCCATGTGGCCAAACCTGGCCCACTCCAGGGGGTGGTCTGGCCGCCCCAGGCACCCCTCGGCCTTCCCTTTCGACTATAAGATGCCTCCGATATAGAAACCCTAAGTACCCGATCAAAATTCCACGAAAGAGTCTGTAGCTGCCATCATCTCCATCCCTAGATCGGGAGGGATCTGAAGCTCTTCCCGGAACCCTGCCGAAGAGGGGAATTCACCCTTGAGGCCATCTTCATCACCATGCAAGCCTGTGATGTGATGCGTGAGTAGTTCATCCTTGGACTACGGGTCCAGGTAGTAGCTAGATGGCTGGTTCTTCTCCTTTCTGCTATCATGTTTAGATCTTGTGAGCTCCGTTGATAATCAAGATCATTTACTTGTATTCATTCATGTTGTGTTTGCGGGGATCTGATGGATATTGAGATGCTATTTCAGATTGATTATTGATTCTATCATGTCTTTGTTATTTGTGATCTTGCATGCTTTCTGTTGTTAGTAGCTATCTTGGCCAAGTAGATGCTAGCAACTCCAAGAGTTAGTATTTATGCTCGATAGTGGGTTCATGCCTCTAGTAATCTGGGGAAGTGATAGAAATCTCTAAGGTACTAGATGTGCTGTTGCTACTAGGGAGAAAACAACAATCCTTTGTTCATAGAACAATCATATTATTTACTTTACACGCAATGCAAAATGCAATTATCTATTGCTTGCAACTTAATACTGGAGGGGGTTCAGATGATAACCTGAAGGTAGATTATTAGTCATAGATGCAGTTGGATGGCGGTCTATGTATAATATTGTAATGCCCAATCAAATCTCAAAGGAGTCAAGATGATTAGTATATGCTTGTATGCTTTCTCGATGTTTGTCAATTGTCCCGCTGTAATTTGTTCACCCAACATGTTATCTATCTTAACGAGAACCACCACTAGTGAACTATGGACCCTAGTCCTTTCTTTTACCATCAATCTACAACTGTTTACTGTTTTCTATTTACTTTCTACAAGCTTTTACTTTGTTCCACTCGATACGTTTAATCCTTTGTTTTCAGCAAAACCGGTGAGATTGACAACCGCATCGCAAGTTGGGGGCATAGTTATGTGGTTGTGTTGTGCAGGATTCCACGTTGCTGCTAGCACCGGTAGTGCGCCCTGCCAAAGCTCAGCTAGAAACACCTTGGAGGTGTTTCCTTGCTCCTGCTGGTTTGATAACCTTGGTTTCATAACTGAGGGAAACTTACTACTGTGCTCATCATACCTTTCTCTTGGGGTTGCCCAATAAGCTCGATATCAACCACGAGCCAGCAAGTATTTTTCTGGCGCCGTTGCCGGGGAGACAAGGACATCTTCACAAGGGGAGTCCCTCATACCAATCTTTTTAATTTGTTGTTTGCTTAGTTTATTTTCCGGCTTTGTTTGCTTGTTTTTTATCAAAAACACAAAAAAATAGTTGTTCTAGTTTGCTTTCCTTATAAAAAACACAAAAAAAATTAGTTCCCACTTCAAGTTGTTTTTATGTCTAGTTCCGCTCTAATCACTATTTCATTATGGATAGCCCACTCGGTTTCCTATTTGGGGAACCACTACCTGCTAGAACCTCCATGGAATATTTTATAAGGTATAGAGAATCTTATAAGGGTAAAGTCATGAGAGCCATGTTAAAAAGGTTGGATCTAATTGCTAAATTCTTTCTTAAACGCCATGATATAAATTGTTGCTCTGAATAGGATACTAAACATATTAAATTCCAATGTGGCTTTAGTAAAGCTTTATAATTATGAACTATCATTGGAATAACTATATTCATCTTGAATTTGAAGAAGTAGAACAATTCGTTATGTTTATGGGAGCTTCTGAAATAGAATCCTTCATGTCTAAAAACTATGAAACCTGTGTTACTTGTAAAGACCTTAAAGATATGGTCTCTTCTATCCTTCATCATTGCATAGAAAATTTCAGCAATAATTGTTATATCATTGATTATAAAGAGAGACTCAGTCATGCACAAGAATGTGTCACAATTTGCAGGAGTCTATGGAAGAAGAAATTGCTGAACCTGAAAGCGCATTAGATGAAAAACAGGAGGAGAGTGATGGACCAAAGGAGGAAGAATGGATTAGCTACCCATGCCTACCTTCTAATGATAGTAACTCTTTATCCCTTACATTATTTGATTGTCCCCCATGCTTACCAAAGGAGGATGAATGTTATGTTCCTGTGGATTCTCTTGAAAAATCTACTATGGGTAAAACTTGTGATAATAATTATGCTCCTGTTATCTATGATAATCCTTTATTAGTGCCTAACTTCGAACTGCATGGTACTAAAGAGCGTTTCTTAGAAAATGTTTATGATAAAGCTCTAGATGATGGTCCTATATTGGTTGATAATAATATTAATTTTACTACTATTGAAAATGAGATTGATCAGTCATCTTGTTATAAAATTGTTAAAAGTGGGTATGCAGGTTTTAATCCCACTATTTTTGAGCTTGATAAAAATTATGAATTTGTAGATCATGAAAAGCATGCTTTATGTGACAGTTATATTGTTGAGTTTATTCATGAGGCTACTGAAAATTATTATGCGAGAGGAAAATATGGTTGTAGAAGTTTTCATTGTACTGAAACACCTCTCTATGTGCTGAAAGTTTTGAAGTTACTCTTGTTTTATCTTCCTATGCCTATCACTTTGTTCTTTGTGCATTTATTTGCATACAAGATTCCTATACATAGGAAGTGGGTTAGACTTAAATGTGTTTGGAATTTGCTTCTTGATGCTCTCTTTTACTTCAATTCATATTTCTTATGTGAGCATGTTCTCAAACTATCATGCCTAACTTAAACGTGTTAAAGAAAAGTACTTATTGGGAGATATAACAAAAGTTTTAGATGAGTCTTGGAAGTTATTACTTCTGTTATAACCGCTCCTTATCCTTTTTATTTGCTTTTTGTGCCAAGAGTAACCTCCAATGAGAGAAAAGTAATGATTGGGAAAGTTTGATGAGGATATCTACAGGGATTATGATGATTCTCAGTATTTCCTTCCAGTTCAGGCAGTCAGAATCATCATAATCCCTGTAGATATCCTCATCATCTGACTATCAGGTGAATTCATTCCTAATTAAACCTGATGTTTTACTTAATGAGAACTTTATACTACCTAAGTCTATGCATCTTTGTATGATCAGGTTTATTGATAACACAAGCGTTGTGCGAGGAGGAGGAGAGTTGCAGCAAGAAGGACAAGCGTTGATTTCCAATATCAACAAGTGCGCAAGGGAGGAGCGGGAGGCAGGCGCACTAGGACACAATGAGGAAATCACGTATGAGCAAGAGAGAGAGATGGCGCACCAAGAATTACATGTTTGAGGTGTTCCACGACGTTTGGACTGCATGCCTATAAGGCCGAACCCATATATGGGTCGGTATGTATCAGTTTGAGTCGAACCGAGTCAGTTTGGGCCAAGTTATGGCTGTTTTTAGGCCCGTTTAGAGGGGAGGACGCCCCAGCTCTCATATAAACCTCCGTAGCCTTCACAAGTTAGGTTTGAAGACCACGTTAAAATATTTTGGAGTTGTTTCTTTCATAGAACCTCTGGAATTACCCTGTGTTCGAATCTGCCAGCTATAATTGAGTGTGATCTGTTGTTCCATTGGGAATTAGTAGATTGCATACTACCGTTCGTGGTCACGGCTGCATGCGCAAGAGTGTGGTGTTGTGAATATCCTACAAGGTTCAAGAGTTTTTGCATTGGCATCAGGGATCGAGCGGGAGAGATCATAGCTACGCACTAGTTATCTATCATCCACCATCACCATCGACAAGAGCTTGCTGAGAAGATCGGGCCACCCCTTATCATCTTGGTATCAGAGCGCTGGGTTTACTCGGTGAGCAATATCATCTTGGTATCAGAGCGCTGGGTTTACTCGGTGAGCAATATCATCTTGGTATCAGAGCTCCTCGTTGCCTCGGTAAGCAATCCACAATCCATCCATATATTAGAGAGTGTTTTCATCCTATACAGAAAAAGCCCCACAAAAAGAGTTGCCATAGCCTAGATTACATCGTATTCGAGTAATAGTTGATGGTCGCGTTCCTCTATTAGATTAGATCTAGATCAATTCTTCGTAGATTTGTTTTCTAATTGTTCTAGTTGTTTTCCACCATCTTTTTCCGCTATCATCAAGTCAGATCCGATCCAAGTAAAGAGTCCTAGTTGTGTACTACTTGGCGAGTCGGAATAAAAAAATCGGCTCGCTGCCTCACGCCTGACCGCAGACAAGTCTGTGCTCCAGCGTGACAAAAAAAATTCCGAAAAAAAAAATCGAGCCGTCGCCTTACCACAGACCAGTTTGTGCTAGTACGAGAAAAAAAAATTTCTGCCGCCATCCTGCCGCGGCAGGATTTTAGGCCGTTTTTCTGCCGTGGCAGAGACCAATTTTCAGGTCAAATTTTTTTCTGTTTTTGTTTATTTTTTTTACTGAGTCCACATAGCGTACCTATCCTTGTGAGCCTTAGTAAACCTTTCTTTGTGTCTAAAACTATCCTACGAGACTAGCGTGCTTAGTGCTCTGCGGGCTGCTCAGTTTAGCAATCCTGTGCCCGTTTCGTTGAGACATTGCTAGCGTCTCTCCTTGTGCATTGCAACACGAGCATTCCTCCGACATACCTTATTTTTTTGAGCTCATTTTCATAGTTGCAATTGCCCCATTTATCTCCACCGTGTGTGTTTCTGTGGGTCTTTGTCATACGATCTGCACTAGGACTTGTTTGCGGTGTAGTTAGGATACCATACCTACAGCTCCACCATAAATACCATGTGTGCCCTGTGATCGTTCTCTATACCTTTGATATTCACTTCATCACATCAGTGCATCAGTTTTTGATTTTGTTTGGTAGATCATCTCTATTCACTTTGGAACGGTGAGATCTCCTTTCTTATTAGTTGTGAGTGAGTTGTGAGAGTTTCCACCATACTGATTTTGATTTGTGCACTAATGTACTAATCATGTCTTCTAGTAGTGTTGATGTGATGCAGAAAATGAAGGCAGGTGATGTTACAAATAACGTGGAGATGTATAGTTACAAATTCATCAACAATTGGCGTTGTAGTGGAACTTTTTGGAAGGAAGAACGCGGTATTTTTGATGGTGATGGTCTTTTCCACCATAGTGTGATGATTGGTGAGCGATGTGCTTCCATTACCATTGATAGTAACTCTACTATTAATTTGATCAGCGTTGAAGTTGTACAAAAGTTGCAGCTACCCACATGTGCCCGTGCGGTGCCATATCTCTTGCATTCATCATATGGCACATTGCTGATTTCACACACCGCTGATGTTCCTATGACTTTTAAAGAGCATACTGAGATTGTGCGCTATGATGTATCTCCTATACCACTTGATTCTTGTCACATACTATTGGGAGAACCTTGGAGCAGAAGGTTTGACGCTCAAATATGTCTTGTTGTTGGAAGGATTTCTTTCAAATGGAACATGAAGAGGCGTGTTATGCTTAGGATTTCAGCCGAAAAATTTCATGAGTATCATCTTCTTCGCAAGGAGAGGACAAAAGAGTTCAGTTTGTCTGCTAAGTACAAGGTCATGATGAATGGTGACAATTCTATTATTTGTCATCTTGAACGCGGTGTGCATTACAACCCATGTGAGAATGAGAGCCACATAGCCAAGCTGAGTGAGAGTGTTATCAAAAGTGAGCTGTGTGATTCCACTAAACGTGAGGTTGAGAGCACCCATTCTAAGAGTATGAGAGAAAAAGAAAACATCAGTGCAGTAGAAGCTAATACATGTGAGGATATTTCTACTAATGTAATCATCTCTACTCCTGGTATTGTTTCTTGTGCTATGCAGGTTGCTTTTGAAGAAAGGGAGCAATCTATTTTACAACCTACATCGTCGGACTGTGCATTGTCACTTGCGGAGGATGTTTTAGTACCTACTACAACTGAGGAGATTGTTGATGACATTGGTACTGTTTTGGAGCTTCAGCCAACATGTGCGACATATTGTGAGTCTATTCCTTTACTGAAGTCTCCTTGTGATTTGCCTTGCACTACTGTTTTAGCACCATGTGATAGTTTACCAAATTCAAAATTTGATCATGTGGTACTGATAACACATAAGGAAATACTTGCTCGAATGCCACCTGCTGATATTGTGTATGCCATCATGCTAAATGAACCTATGAGTATGAGTTGTGCTATGGATAAGATTTCTGAAATTTCATTTCTGAATTCTAGCACATATTCTCCTTGTTTCACTTTCAATCTGATTGGTGAATATAGCATGCATGAAAATTTTCTTGTGGATCACATATGCATTACTTGTGATCGAATCGCTGAATTGAAACATGCTGTTTTCAGCCATACATGTTGTGTGTCGACGATTTTGTGTTGTGAGATATATGCTAAAATTTGTGATAACATGAAACTAAAGTCAGGTCTAGTTGATATAATGCAGCCAACACAAGTAATTTTACCTATGTTGGATCGTTGAAATCTTGCTAGAATAGAACCCCAGTTTTCATATTCATTGTGTTTATCCCAAAATTTGTTGTCTAGTTGTGCTAATGCTTTATACTTCACTTATATTTGCAAATTGAGTTGCATTTTACATACTGGAGAACATGATCATGTTCATAATAATCAGAGTAGCGCAGTTGAAGCATGGCATGATTCAATTTGGTTTTCAGACATATTGAGTTGGTTTGAACTTGTTCACAAATTTGATCATAGATCTTCTTTGAGAAAACTGAATTTAATATTGAAGAACATGACTATCTATTTAGTTGTTGTTTACCATGATCATGATTCTTTGTACTTCACTTATACCTACAATTTAAGTTCCTTGATGTATACTGGACATACTTTTCATGGGAGCAACAATAATACAACATGTTATATATACATATACTTTGCGTACACGTTGTTCTTTTTGTTTCTCCCACTTTCAGCTTACCTAAAGCCGAGGACGGCTTTTCATGAAGAAAGGGAGGATGATGAGGATATCTACAGGGATTATGATGATTCTGACTGCCTGAACTGGAAGGAAATACTGAGTCAAATCAATAATGACTATCAGGTGAATTCATTCCTAATTGAACCTGATGTTTTACTTAATGAGAACTTTATACTACCTAAGTCTATGCATCTTTGTATGATCAGGTTTATTGATAACACAAGCGTTGCGCGAGGAGGAGGAGAGTTGCAGCAAGAAGGACAAGCGCTGATTTCCAATATCAACAAGTGTGCAAGGGAGGAGCGGGAGGCAGACGCACTAGGACGCAATGAGGAAATCACGTATGAGCAAGAGAGAGATATGGCGCACCAAGAATTACATGTTTGAGGTGTTCCACGACGTTTGGACAGCGTGCCAATAAGGCCGAACCCATATATGGGTCGGTGTGTATCAGTTTAAGTCGAACCGAGTCAGTTTGGGCCAAGTTATGGCTGTTTTTAGGCCCGTTTAGAGGGGAGGACGCCCTAGCCCTTAAATAAACCTCTGTAGCCGTCACAAGTTAGGTTTGAAGACCACGTTAAAATATTTTGGAGTTGTTTCTTTCATAGAACCTCTGGAATTACCCTGTGTTCGATCTGCCAACTATAATTGAGTGTGATCTGTTGTTCCATTGGGAATTAGTAGATTGCATACTATCGTTCGTGGTCACGGCTGCATGCGCAAGAGTATGGTGTTGTGAATATCCTACAAGGTTCGAGAGCTGTTGCATTGGCATCAGGGATCGAGCGGGAGAGATCATAGCTACGCACTAGTTATCTATCATCCACCATCACCATCGACAAGAGCTTGCTGAGAAGATAGGGCCACCCCTTATCAAAGTTGCTGTCTCGAAACAGATTTTTGTTCTTCACCGTAAAAATTAGTGTAAAATCTCTTTATGTCATTTTGAGGCGTGAATTTTTTTGCTTCTGACCCAGGTTGTGATCTAACTTTCGTTAGTTCAATACTTTTTGATTTGAGCAACAGAAGGTCTTCGAAAAGATTCGTCTTTACCTGCTGGTCTGTTTTGTCACATTTCTACCATTAATTGCATTTGCTTCTTGTTGGTTCCTTTTTGAGTTCTTTTGGGGAATTGAGATTTTTGAAGGAAGTGCTACAATAGCTTTTGTTTTAATGGAAGTTTTATTGGTGTTGAAACTGAACCCAAAGACTTATTATCTTGAGTGCACTAATGTTGCTAATAAAGATCGTGTGAAGTTTTGTATGAAGGAAAAATTTCAAGTGTATGGAAGGAATGAGTAATGAGATGAAGAATGGACTAAAGCTCAAGCTTGGGGATGCCACGCGTGTCACCCCAAAAAATATCCAAGAAGTACAAGCGTCAAAGCTTGGGGATGCCCAAGGCATCCCCTTCTTCATCAATAAAAATCCCAGGTTTCTTTCAAACACTTCATTTTTATTGTTTCATGCATAGTTGTGTTGTTATTGGAGCGTCTTCCTTTTCGTTTCCGTTTTGGTTTTTCGTTTGCTTGGTTTTATTAGTTTGCTGAATAAATTGGTTAGACCCCCTCTTTCATACATTGGTTTTCAAATAGTTTGGTTTGGATTGCAAAAGAGTAGGAAAGTTCATGCTTAAGTGGTAAAGAGAGCTTGTTTTTGACTGTGAACTATGCTTCGGCATGCCATGCTTGATATTGTTTTGGCTTTATGCTTAGTGATTATTGCTGTAGCATGACTTGTTATAAATAGTTGAGATTTCTTAATGTGCCTTGGAAGGATCATGCATTGTTTTAGCATATTAAAGCATAGTATTGTGGAATTCTCCTTTGATGCTTTATTTGGGTTGACTTGGCGCATGCTCACACCATGTTATGACTATCCAAAATTACCATAGCCTTGATGATCCTTTAGTTTTCGACTTGTAATATCACTTTATGCTTTAATCAATGATGTTATGTCGCTCTGCATGATTATGGTCATTATTGCTCTCTTAGTTTTTCGCTCCCAGTCTTTTGCTAGCCTCCGTAACCAAGTGTGAGTTCCACTCATGCATCCAACTCCTTAAACCAAGTTATTCCGAAGAGTACACCATACCTACCTTTTAGCAATTGCTATTCCAAGTATATTCATGGTTTTATCTACCTTCCGAATTAAACTTGTTATGTGAAAATTAGTGATTAAAGCTCTCACGAACTTGATGGCACACTTTACTTTCTTGCAATTAATAAACTTGACCCATTGTGTCCATCTTTGTCGCGTATATGCTTGCGCTTTATAAGTTGAAATTAGCAAAACCATGTATCATGGGGAACGCTTTCAACATTTCACTTGTAATTTGTACCCCGTTGATATCATGTTCTTTTGCTTATGGATCCTGACGATGTGAAATAAAAGTGGAACTTGTAAGATCATGGAGTTTGTATGTGTGTTAGAGAAACGCTTGGGCCGCTAGCCTAAGTCATGCCTAATCATGGTGGAAACTTGTAGCATCACCATAATGAGCACTCTATGAAGCATACTCAAAAAAACCTATGCAAATAGCAAATAAAAAGATCGTTGAGATGCTCATTGTCTGCTTGCCTTGTCATTTTGATTATGGGATAGCTCCTGTATCATGTGCAAGGGGTACCCCATTGGCGGTTCTTTATGATACATATGTACTTACAATGACAAGAGCTTACTTGTGACTAAAGTTGAGTAGCATGAGGTTTGGTCTTCGTAAGTAAGGGGCATGAGATTTCGGCTTATAACTTGTCAAGCATATCCTCTTAGTTGTGTCACTTTAACCTTAATCACCTTTAAGATTCTTATGATAGGGGCAATGAGAGCTGAAAGCTAACAAGTACTATAATATTTGGAACCTCTTTATGAAACTTAATCTCTACTTCCTTCTATGAAGGCCTTTCTTTTACTTTTATGTTGAGTCCCCACCTTCTATCTTTATGCACCTACTTTGAGAGCATAGTGGTCATTCTTAGTTCTATGTGCATTTTCCCATGACTTGTTGATTGATGCATAACTTGATATTTGTCAACACCCGGATTTTTAATCCCAGATGCCTGTTATGTCATGCATCGCAATTCCAGGATTACCATTTTCGCGAGACATAACAGATTGGATATCACAGTACATCATCCATTACAAACCAATATAAGGTCTTACACGAATAAAGGATCTTATGATCCAGTCTTAATACAACAAGCAGCGGAATAGTTAATAAGAGTAGCGGTGGGGTCCATCTTCAGAGGCACAGGCAATGCTGACGAAGGCAGATAGTCCTAGTTATCATAGCCGCCCTGCTGTCCCTCATCTTGGTAGTCTCCTTCATAGTCTGGCCATAGGAATATCCAGGGACAAAAGCCATGAGTACTCTTTAAGTACTCGCAAACTACCACTAACAAGTAGTAATGGTCTAGTGGGAAATGCTAAAGCGAAGTTTAACTAATAAGTTAAGTTTGAAACCTAAGCTAAGTTCAGAAACAAAGAAAGATAAAATAAAGTTCTAGAATCACTTAAGTTGGGAAGCTAGTGTCATAGTCACAACTCTGTTGTGGTCAAGTCAAGATTCATCAGTTATTTCATAAGTCATTTTGAAAACATCTAACAACGAAACAATATGGCCACTCCAACTGTCCATAACCGCGGACACGGCTATTCAAATAGTTTGACACTCTGCAGAGGTGGTACACTTTCACCACAAGATTCAATACATCTGTCAGGGATAACACTGAGTCATCATACTTAGTATGCAGATAATCAAACATAACCTTTCCTTTACACACCCTAGTATAAGCACCTCTCCTATGAGCATGGCCTCCCAACCATGACCATCTGTCATCTTGGGCACTTCATAGGTGGACAACATTGAGAGGTAACCTCAGCTCAAACCTCCCCCGCGAGGGAACTAATACTAATGCATATAAACTTCGGGCTAAGCCTTACCCAATTCAGGTATTGTGGTTGTACAGTAAAATTGGAATGGTATCGCATCTGAATCCAACCATCAGTTTTGTAAAAGGGTTAAGGCTCATGCCTCAACATTTTCATCATCATAAACCATTTGTGTTTCTCAACACATATCAAAACATCTCAATAGAATGACTCATCATAATTCATTTTCACCAAGTGTTCCCATCTAAAGTGACTCAAGTTTTGATCTAGCTCTAAGCTACTAAGTTAAGAGTGTTCACTAAGGTGGGATGCTAAGATCAATCTCATGCCATAGAATGACATCTAAGGTTATCTAGATAGGTCAAGTTTTATACTTTTATGCTACCTTCAACAAGTAAGGGACTTTGGTAAAGTAAAGAAATAAAATCTTGAAAGTAAAACTTGGAGTAGGTACTAGTCAACTTGGTATAACCAAAGCATGCCTAATGTCTTTGCTTAGGTTATCTAGCTTGCAAGGCTAAGCTTGCATTATTAATGATGGCTTGCTAAGTTAATACTTGCAAGTGTTAGCTTGCCTTGGTTGGTGCAGTGGTTGAAGTTTTCTTCCTCTTCCTCCGAGTAGAACTCCTCCTCCTCGAAAGCTTGGTCGGTACTATCGTCTATAAATACATACGGAGTACACAATCACCAAACAATACTTAACTAGTCTACTTAGCACTCTAAGGCACTTTTGATGATCTATTATCATCACAAGCATCAGAAGGTTTTATTACTAGCTTTATTCTTTTTATTTAAGAAAAGTAATTTCTACTAATTGAAAAAATAACTAAGATTTAATATTCTCCAATTAAAATATGGGATCATATGGACACATGTCATCGCCACATATTCTAACATGTGGGAATCTGATTTAAAGGTTGGATCACATTTAATTAAGTTTAAGTTTAATAATTAATGATTTAAAGTGACTAGAAATGCCTATATAGCATTATTTTGTTACTAGTACAAAGTCACTGCACGTAAACCTTAATATTATTACATATTCAGATAGGTATGGTTAACTGTGATTTTTGAGAGTTGGAATCAACTCAAAATCCATTATGTTTGATTTTATAAAAATGTTTGAATGTGCAAAAGCTTGTGTCTTGTTATTTTTACTAGGAGATATCTCTAACTCTAAATTAATTAAGTCCAACGGGCTTGGATAGATCTTTTCAGTAGCTTTCTAAGAAAATTTGAATCACTCAAATTGGTTCAGTAGATCTTCTTGAATTGATTTTTAAACTAAGGGATAGAAGTGAGTTCAAATTTAAATAGAAAAACCATATTTGAATTCGTGGGCTAGCGCGGAAAGAAAATGGGTCGGCCTAGTGGCGCTCCGCGGAACGGATGACAATTGACAGGGGGGTCCCGCAGGTCAGCGCCACATCAAACGCGAAGCGGTACAGGGCAACGTGGACCGTGCGATTAAAAAGAAGATCTACGGCTGAGGATCGTCGTCCCCAGCGAACAGGTCGCCGGTGAGAGCTAACCCTAGCGGCTTGGTGGGGATGAAATGGGGGCATACCAGGGCTCCAGCTAGCGTGGCGACGGGGGCGATCGAACATGCTATCGACGGCGGACTCAGGCGTGGTCATGGCGGCTCCTGGGTGGACGAAATTGACGGCGCCTCTCCTCCTCTGCTATGGCAAGCTCCGACTAAATTCCAGCGAACGGTGGCCCGCCTTGCTCCGAGGATGGGGTGGAAGGATCAGTGGAGAGAGGGGAGTGAGATGGTGTGAGTAGTTTGTGTTGGGGTGGCCTCCTTTTATAGGGCGACAAAGCGACCGAACGGGTAGGGGACGATGGCCTGTCTCCTGGCGGTGCTCTACGGTTTAAATGCGCGGCTAGGAGCGATGGCGTTTGGTCGAGGGAAGCTGGTGCTCTGCGCGGCAGAGACATCGTTCGACGCGGCGCACGGGGGCTGCGGGTCAAGCAGCGGCGAACGGTCATGTCCGGGCGGTTCCCTGGGTCGTGGTGACGCGGTGAGCGCGGGCTGCGGTCGAGGCGCGGGGTGTGCACGCCGGTCGGGCGCGACGCTCTGGCACGTGCTCAGCATGGTGTAGACGTCCTGGGCGCGGCGCTCTGCGAGTGATCCACGGCTCGGCTCTACTCGGGGAGGGGACAGAGGCGGTGGTGTGGTCTGGTCTAGCTCCTAGACATGGCGAGAGAGAGAGATGGTCGGCTGCGAGCTGTCCATGCTCGACCGGCGAGCATGGTGCTCAGGTGGCGCGACACTACTTCAAACGTCTATGGGGTAGCTTCTTGATGGCTGGGTTGGGTCTGGGGGAGACAAGGGCATCTACTAGGGTTCAAATGGTTTGACATAAATCGATCAAAAATATTATATGTTAGGCCAGTTTGATTCTGCCTGCAAGGTGTTCGACACAATGGCCGCAAGAGAAAAACATTTGAATTTTGGGCTGAAATTTGGTGGAGTGGTTGATCACATGCTTGAGCTTCTAGGTGTGCTTGGGTTTTGAAAATGGAAGTCATTTGAGTAGTTTTTGAATAAGTGTGATCTTGATACCTACACTATATTCAATTTTCAAATGCCAGTTAAAATTAGTGTTTGAAAGTTTTTGGAGGATCACAAAGTGGGCCTTGGTACATCACTACATGTAATAGCAAGGGGTGCAAAGGTCCACATTTGTTTCTGTTAGGTTTTGAGTTCTAGGAATAGCCAAAGTAGGCATGTTGATTAAAATGGCACAAATGACCATTTGCTTCTTTTATTCATTTTTATTTGTTTTTCTTTGGGATTTGTTTGGGAATGATCTAGATGATGTTTAATTTACCTAAGAATCATTTTACAATCAATGGATCACTTAATCAAGGCAATTCAAAACAACTCCTATTTAAATGCACACATATGAATGCATTAATATTTTTAAAAGGAAAAGTTTTTGTTAACCCTAATTTTGATGAATTGGGATCTTAATAACCTTGGATTAGAGTTTTGGGATGTTACAATATTGCTTGTTCTTAAATTACTTGTATCTAGTCACTCTTATGAACTTTGAAGGTGTCCTATGCATTTATATTTGCTACTTTATGAGGGACAAGCTGAATGCCACTATGCTATGTTTTCTTTATGTGAAACAAACAAACGTCTCGCAAAGCATTGTTATTCATGAATCTTTTGTTTGTACCTTTTCATGTTGCAACATAGTTGCTATGTCTTATTGCTAGAACTTTATCTTTCATGCTATGTTGAAGTACTATGATCCCAGCTTTCAATGTTCTAAAGTACTTTGATCAAGTTTATGATGGTGCATGTCACCTCAAAAATTATTCTTTCTTTTTATCACTTACCTACTCCAGGACGAGCAGGAGTTAAGCTTGGGGATGTTGATGCATTGCTAACGTATCCATAATTTTTGATGTTCCATGCTTGGTTTTATCTACTTTCTTAAGTTTTCTTCCAACTTTGGAGGTGTTTTCATACACTTTCTTGGACTAACCTATTAACAAGATGCCACAGTGCCAGCTGCCTGTTTCCTGCTGTTTTTGGTTCCAGGAAGTCAGAAAATGAATATTCTTGGAATTGGACGAGACAAAAGCCAAAGTCAGTTTTTCACCGAGGAGGACACGGAGCCAGAATACGAGACGGAGAGGGGCCAGGGGTCCGCCACACCACCTGGCCACGTGGCCAAGCCAGGCCCGCTCTAGGGGGTGGTCTGGCCGCCCAAGGAACCCCCTCGGCCTCCCCTTCCGACTATAAGATGCCTCCGATACAGAAACCCTAAGTACCCGATCAAAATTCCACGAAAGAGTCTGTAGCCGCCATCATCTCCATCCCTAGACCGGGAGGGATCTGAAGCTCTTCCCGGCACCCTGCCGGAGAGGGGAATTCACCCTTGAGGCCTTCTTCATCACCATGCAAGCCTCCAGTGTGATGCGTGAGTAGTTCATCGTTGGACTACGGGTCCATGTAGTAGCTAGATGGCTGGTTCTTCTCGTTTTTGCTATCATGTTTAGATCTTGTGAGCTCCGTTCATGATCAAGATCATCTATTTGTAATCATACATGTTGTGTTTGTAGGGATCCGATGGATATTGATATGCTATTTCAGATTGATTATTGATTTTATCATGTCTTTTATATTTGTGATCTTGCATGCTTTCCATTGTTAGTAGCTATCTTGGCCAAGTAGATGCTAGCAACTCCAAGAGTTAGTATTTATGCTCGATAGTGGGTTCATGCCTCTAGTAATCTGGGGAAGTGACAGATATCTCTAAGGTACTAGATGTGCTGTTGCTACTAGGGAGAAAACAACAATCCTTTGTTCATAGAAAAATCGTATTGTTTACTTTACACGTAATGCGTAATGAAATTATCTGTTGCTTGCAACTTAATACTAGAGGGGGTTCAGATGATAACCTGAAGGTGGATTATTAGTCATAGATGCAGTTGGATGGCGGTCTATGTATAATGTTGTAATGCCCAATCAAATCTCAAAGGAGTCAAGATGATTAGTATATGCATGTATGCTTTCTCGATGTTTGTCAATTGCCCCGCTGTAATTTGTTCACCCAACATGTTATCTATCTTAAGGAGAACCACCACTAGTGAACTATGGACCCCGGTCCTTTCTTTTACCATCAATCTACAACTGTTTTCTGTTTACTGTTTACTTTCTGCAAGCTTTTACTTTCTTCCACTCGATACGTTTAATCCTTTGTTTTCAGCAACACCGGTGAGATTGACAACCTCATCGCAAGTTGGGGGAAAAGTTTTGTGGTTGTGTTGTGCATGATTCCACGTTGCTGCTTGCACCGGTAGTGCGCCCTGCCAAAGCTCAACTAGCAACACATTGGAGGTGTTTCCTTGCTCCTACTAGTTCGATAACCATGGTTTCATAACTAAGGGTAACTAACTATTGTGCTCGTCATACCTTCCTCTTGGGGTTCCCCAACAAGCTCGATATCAACCACGAGCCAGCAAAGTGCACAGATCGTTTGTAGGTAGTTTCGAAGTATAGATATCGATCCCACAAGGAGCCCAAATGTAAGTGTTAATGGGTGAAGTCTCTGTCACACTCAAAGTTTTCACAGGTCTTCGAGTGAATTGACTGAAAGTGTGAAATAAGAATGAGATTTGGATTAAACTAGATGTATTTGAATAAAACTAAAATGTAAACTTCAGAAATCAAAAGCATTAAAGTAAAGAATGATTCAGTTTTTTTGTTTTCTGCAGATGACGAAGAAGGCGCGGGGAGATATAGTTCATGGTGATAGTGACTGTGCCAGGTGGACGAGTGATAAATGTAAAAATTGTAATATTATAAGTATATGTGTAGGCGAGTAACCCATAATTAGCCAGGACTCCTCTTGGTAGATTTCATCACAACTTTAATAATCCTACTACTTGTTACCAAAATGATGGACATACACTAGACGATTAAGACCCTTCAGGTTGCTTAGCAATTAAGCTCCTTGGACCGGACTAATGCAATAAGCACAGTGGTTCCTCGTTATCCTGAAGTCAACAAGTTTCCCATTGATATCCCCATGTCACTGGAGAATCGTCGCTCTGCTATCGAACAAGATCCTATCTATGTAGAACAAAGCATCATGTTGTCTAGGCCCTTAATTGGACAACAAGCATTAGGCATCCCACAGATAGTCAAGCATGCATAATATAGTAATTAAAATCAATCACAACTAATGGAAAATATATGAAGGAACATCACATCTCACTAATCCCTAACATCTCCCATGCGCAAGGAACTTACTCACACATGACAGAAGAAAGCATCATTGATATAATTAAATAAAGGGAGTTCTTCTCGATATTACAGTGGATATCCATAATAAGAATGGAAAAGTAATCAAACACAATTCAAGGTAGGAAGAAACAATCTCAAACCCTAATCTTGCAAGGTGAAGATCTCTCTCTCTCAAGTACAAGTAATGGCTATGGGGGTGTGATGGCTAGGAGGTCGAAGATCATGGAGCGAGATGTAGAACATCTTCCCCTTATTCTCCGGATCTCTTCTATCTCCTTTCTTGATGGGATTGTGCCTGCTGTGTTGTGATTTCTCGTTTGGCCTCTTCATGGAAGTTTTCCCTTTTGACAAGACGGAGGCAGCGACAGCTATACGGCGGGAACTATACGGCCGGAAAAATGTTCCCGTCGTATAGTTGCTCGTTAAAGCCTCTATATGCTTCCCTCGATGGCTTGCAAAGAGAAACTTGCTTATTTTCGCCTGAATATTGTGTTTCTCTTGTTAAAACCTTCTGTTGACGTTTAGAACCAAAAACACACATTAAAAACCAAGTTTTCTTTGCTACCGAAGTATTAGCGTTAGGTAAAGCTAGAAAACGATCAAATCTGGGAGAAAACCATCAATAAAAATCCATCAAAAATCTATCGAATCTCACAGCTATCAACGACTATATGGTGAACCCCAGGATCAAGAAGGTCTCTTGACATCTTCTACTTTGTGATGAGCATGTAGAGTCGAGGACTAATCTTTTTGAAGGGGGTGAGATGATGTAGCCTGACCTTCGGTCGTTACCACATCATGGTCTCCAACTTATGCCAAGTCGTCATGGGCTCCAAAGGTGAATTCGTTCCACTATGCGAGCCCACTTGCTACCCTTTTGAATGGTATGCTACTTCATAGTCCGTCCCATTATCATGATAGGTTCATACCGACAAGTACGGAGGCATGGGAGGAAGCCTAGAGCACCAAGCTCGACAAGCCGGAGGCTTGGAAGAGAAGACAAAAGAAGCTTCCATCAACATACTGGAGTCTCTAGACCTGAAGACCAGAGTCTCCGGACCGCACACCCCGGAGTCTCCGGCCCATCTCCGAATCGGCCCCCAAATCGAGCTCGAAGACAGTCTGACTGCCACTTTGGAGATGGACCAGAGACCGACCAAAATCTCCAGCCCAGGTGTAACATCCCAAAACTCTAATCCAAGGTTATTAAGATCCAAATCATCAAAATTAGGGTTAACAAAAACTTTTCCAATTAAAACTATTAAAGCATTCATATGTGTGTGCATTTAAAATAGGCATGCCTGCCTTTCCAATTAAAAACTTTTCCAATCAAACTGCCTTCCTTTCACAGAATTCTCATATAACAATAGTTATCAATCTAGTTTACAAATGGCACCATTTGAGTTCCTATACGGAAGGAAGTGTCGCACCCCTTTGAATTGGTCGCAAGTACGAGAGAGTCAGATCTTTGGACCCGACATTCTCCGAGAAGCCGAAGAGAAGGTTCACAAAGTCCGTGAGCACCTCAAGACCGCCCAATCCAGATAGAAGAGTTATGCTAACAAGAGAAGGAGAGACCTGACTTTCAATGTTGGAGATTTTGTATATCTCAAGGTTTCACCATTGAATGGAACCCAACGCTTTAGTCTGAAAGGAAAGTTAGCCCCCAGATATATCGGACCATTCAAGTTTCTGAATGGTCGAGGAGAAGTATCATATCAACTGGAACTGCCAGAAGAGATGTCAGCCATCCACAATGTGTTCCATATCTCGTTACTTCGCAAATGCCTGGAAGTGCCGGAGAAGACTGAAGTTTTCAAGAACATTGATCACCGAGCTGTCGAGATCAATAATGACCTGACATATCGTGAAGTGCCCATCCGTATCCTAGAAGAAGCTTACAGAACCACCAGGACCAGGAGTATCAAGTTTCTCAAGATTCAATGGAGTAACCATACCGAAGACGAAGCCACTTGGGAGCGAGAAGATTACATTCGGACAGAGTTCCAAAATCTCTTTAGTTCCTAGTTTTCTTTGTAAATCTTGGGAGGAGATTTTGTTTAAGGGGGGAAGGTTTGTAACATCCCAAAACTCTAATCCAAGGTTATTAAGATCCAAATCATCAAAATTAGGGTTAACAAAAACCTTTCCAATTAAAACTATTAAAGCATTCATATGTGTGTGCATTTAAAATAGGAGTTGATTTGAATTGCCTTGTTTAAGTGATCCATTGCTTGTAAAATGATTCTTAGGTAAAATAAACATCATCTAGATCATTCCCGAACAAATCCCAAAGAAAAACAAATCAAAATGAATAAAAGAAGAGAATGGTCATTTGTGCCATTTTAATCAACATGCCTACTTTGGCTATTCCTAGGACTCGATTCTTAACAGAGACCAATGTGGATATTTGCACCCCTTGCTAGTACATGTAATGATGTACCAAGGCCCACTTTGTGATCTGCCAAAAACTTTCAAACACTAATTTTAAATGACATTTGAAAATTGAAACTAGTGTAGGTATCAAGATCACCCTATTTCAAAAACCACTCAAAGGAGCTTCATTTACAAAACCCAAGAAACCACAGAGTCTCAAGCTTATGACTAACACACCCACCAAAAATCTTTTAAAAATTAAAACTAAATTTCTTGTGGCCATTTGCACAAACACTTGGCAGGCAGGAATCAAACTCTAATCCTAGCTCACTGTTTCTATAGGGTTTTGCCACCCAATTAACCTCAATTTACTCCCTCTGTCTCCACTTGATCTAACCAAGCAATAAACATTCCATCCCCTATCCCCTAGCAGTAGTGTCGCGTCACCCCGAGCACCATGTCTGCCGGCCAACCTTGCCATCGCAGCAGCAGACCACCCCCCTCTCTCTCTCTCTCGTCATGTCTAGGAGCTAGCCCAGACCACACCGACACCCTCTGTCCCCTCCCCGAGCAGAACCGAGCCGTGGACCACCAGCAGAGCACCGCGCCCAGAGCGTCTGCGCCATGTCGAGCACGCACCAGAGCACCGCGCTTGACACGCGTGCACACGCCGTGCCTCGACCGCAGCCCGTGCTCACCGCGTCGCCACGACCCAGGGAACCACCCAGACATGCCCGTTCGCCGCCATTTGAACCACATCCACCACCCGCCGTGTCGAACGCCACCTCTACCGCTCAGAGCGTGAGCACCGCCCGACCGTTCGCTGCCACCCCTAGCCCCACATTTAAGCCGTAGCGCGCCACCATGAGGCAGGCCACCGTCCCCTACCTCGAGCCACGCCGCTAGCCCGACGTACAACCCTCGCCGGAGCCGCTCGCCCATCCCTCTCGGTCGCCTCGTCGAGCTATTAATAGAGGCCACCCCAGCAGAATCCACTCACACCACTCACCTCCCCTCTCGTCACTGGTCCTTCCCCACTTCTCCCCGGAGCCACTCGAGCTCGTAGTTGCCGGAATTCCACCGGAGCTGGCCGCTACTAGAGGAGAAGGGCCCCGCTGATTGCGACCACCCCCGGAGCTGCCTCGACCACCCCTGAGTTCGCCGCCGTCCACCAGTTCGTTTGCCCGCCTCGCCGTCGTTGCTGGATCCCTGGTACGCACCCTGAGCACCCCCACCGAGCCGCTAGGGTTAGACCTTGCCGGCGACCTTTCCGTCGTCGACGACGAACCCTAGCTGTAGATCCTAGTTCTAATCTAACGACCCACATCGCCCCGTACCGCTTCGCGCATAAAGAGACACTGGCCGCTGGACCCCCTGTCAGCTGTGGCCCGCGCCGCGGAGTGCCACTAGGCCGGCCCGTTAGCTTTCCCGCGCGACCCATTTAATTCAAATTAGGATTTTTCTATTTAGTTTAAACCTAGTTCTGTCCCTTAGTTTAAAAATCCATTTAGAGAGATTTACAAATCCAAATGGAGTGATTCCAATTTTGTTAGAAAGCTACTGAAAAGATCTACCCAAGCCCATTGGATTTAATTCAATTAGAGTTAGAGATCTCTCCTAGTGAAAATAACAAGACAGAAGCTTTTGCACATTCAAACATTTTTGTAAAATCAACCATGATAGCTTTTGAGTTGATTCCAACTCTCAAAAATCACATTTCACGATACCCATCTGAATATGTAATAATATTAGGGTTTACATGCAGTGACTTTGGAGTAGTACCAAAATAATGCTATATAGGCATTTCTAGTCACTTTAAATCATTAAATAATGAACTTAAACCAAAGTAATTGTGATCCAACCTTTAAATCACATTCCCACATGTTAGAATATGTGGTGATGACATGTGTCCACATGATCCCATATTTTAAGTGGTGAATATTAAATCTTAGTTAATTTTTCAATGAGTAGAAATTACTTTTCTTAAATAAAAAGAATGAAACTAGTTAATAAAACTTGTGATGCTTGTGATGGTAATAGATCATCAAATGTGTGCCTTAGAGTGCTAATTAGACTAGTTAAGTATTGTTTGGTGCTTGTGTACTGCGTATGTATTTATAGAAGATAGTGCTGACCAAGCCTACGAGGAGGAGGAGTTCTATCAAGAGGAGGAAGAACTCTTCAACCACTGCACCAACCAAGGCAAGCTAACACTTTCAAATATTACACTAGCAAGCCACCATTAACAATGCAAGCTAACCTTTGCAAGCGGGATAATCTAAGTAGATGCTTTAGGCATGCTTTGGCTATACCACTTTGACTATTATTTACCCCAAATATTATTTCCAAGCTTTACTTCCTTTACTTTACCCAAAGTTCTTTACTTGTTTTGAAGGTAGCATAAAGAGTATAAAACTTGACCTATTTAGATAAACTTTAGATGTCACTCTATGGCATGAGATTTATCCCATCTTTCCACCTTAGTAAACACAAATAACTTAGTAGTTTAGAGTAGAGCAAAAACTTGAGTCACTTTAGATGGGAATACTTGGTGAAAATGAATTATGAAAACCTTGGAATGATGAGTCATTCTATTGAGATGTTTTGACATGTGTTGAGAAACACAAATGGTTTATGATGGTGAAAATGTTGAGTCATAAGCCTTAACCCTTTTACAAAACGGATGGTTGCATTCGGATGCGATACCATTCCAAATTTACCGTATAACAACAATACCTGAATTGGGTAAGGCTTAGCCGCAAGTTTATATGCATTAGTATTAGTTCCCTCCCGGGAGAGGTTTGAGCTGAGGCTACCTCTCAATGTTTTCCACCTATGTAGTGCCCAAGATGACAGATAGTCATGGTTGGGAGGCCATGCTCATAGGAGAGGTGCTTATATTAGGGTGTGTAAAGGAAAGGCTATTTTTGATTATCTGCATACTAAGTATGATGATTCAGGGTTATCCCTGAGAGATGTATCGGATCTTGTGGTGAAAGTGTACCACCTCTCCAGAGTGTCAAACTATTCGAATAGCCGTGTCTGCGGTTAGGGGCAGTTGGAATGGTCATACTATTTCATTGTTAGATATTTTCAAAATAACTTATGAAAGGAATGATGAAATCTTGACTTGACCACAACAGGGTTGTGACTATGACACTAGCTTCCCAACTTAATTGATTCTAGAACTTTAATTTATCTTTCTTTGCTTCTGAACTCAGCTTAGGTTTCAAACTTAACTTTATAGTTACACTTATAGTTAGCACTTTACTCTAGAACTATACTACTTGTTAGTGGTAGTTTGCGAGTACTTAAAGAGTACTCATGGCTTTTGTCCCTGGCTATTCTCATGGCCAGACTATGAAGGAGACTACCAAGATGATGGCCAGTAGGACGGCTATGATAACTAGGACTATCTGCCTTCGTCAGCATTGCATGTGCCCCTAAAGATGGACCCCACCGCTACGCTTATCTTTTATTCCGCTGCTTGTTGTATTAAGACTGGATCATGAGATCCTTATTTGTGTAAGAACTTATGTATGGTTTGTAATGGATGATGTACTATGATATCCAATCTGTTATGGCTCGCAAAAATGGTAATGCTGGGATTGCGATGAATGACATAACAGGCATCTGGGATTAAAAATCCGGGTGTTGACACCAGGCCGAAGTCTCCGGACCACCATACTGGATTCTCCGGCCTGTTGCGTATGAGCCTACACGCCGCCAGCTGGGCCTTTGGCCCATGTACCCCTTAGTCCATCTAGACTTTTCCCTTTTATACCTAAAGTACCCTTGAACTAGTGGCTGGCCTATATAGAGCGCCCCCACCCCCTCATGTAACCCTATGCAAAGATGATAGACTAAAGACACCCCCTTTGTTTAATCTCTAGTTTTGCCTCATCCCCTTAATGAAGGGGATCGACTATCATCACCACCTCGTTGGAGTTTGCATCGCGCCTCCCTTGTTGTAAAAGGCCTACGTTTGCGAGTGATGAGCGTAGATGTCAAGACCCTCTCCAAGGTGTTCTTCCCTCTCCACGTGGGATCGAGGGAGCATGTTGACCGATCTTTCCTTGCGAGGATTCTATCGGACCGGTGGCCACTGGCGGGAGCAATCAGCCTTGTATCGTGTGATTTTTGTGTGTGTTCATCGTATTCTTCGCGAGGTGTGTGTCTGCCTCCACTACCTTCCCCCTTTCCCCTCACTTTCCCATCGATTTGACCACGAGATCCATGAAGGTCGGGCCACCCTTGAGGTCACCCCTTAACATGCTCCTTGAGAAAGGAGCACCAGTTATCCCCCACCTCGTTGGAGTTTGCATCATGCCTCCCTCGTTGTACAAGGCCTTGGCATCAGAGCCCCTTGCCAAGACTTCAAGATCTCACCAAGACTCCCCACTCGCTGTGTCGGTTCGAGAGAGAGATCTTTTCCCGACACCGATCCTAGGGATTGCGCCGGACTAGTACCCGTCGGCGTGAGCTATAGGTGTGTATCATGTCTTCATGTGTGTGTGTGTGTTCGTCATGTTCTTCGAGCGTGAGTTCACGGATTTCATCCTCTCCCTCATCCCCCACTCACTCCGCCTCGATTTCAAGGGATTCGTGAAAGATCGGGCCATCTCCGAGGTTAGCCCTCAACATATGGGTATCAAGAGCTTCGTTGCTCACGGATTCCCCCAGAAATTATTCTTCTATCCACCAAAAATTTGAAATCCACAAAAAGGAGCCCCAAATTTCCTTCGGATCGATCTCTGGATTTTGTGAGTTTTTCGTGGTTTTGTTCCATAGAGTTGTTGCTTTATGTGTCGATCTACCTTCCTAGAACCTTTCCCCAGCCCAATTTGGACAGATTTTCGAAGATTTAACTTTTTGTAGTTCGTCACGAACTCATTTCAGCAAAAATTCCGGTGAACCGGTTATCACGCCAAAATTTCCGGCGAGAATTCTGGCGCGACCGAACTCGCTTATCCTCTTTTGGCAAACGAGTTGTGGTCTCTCCTTGTGTTGGCACAACAACCGAGCTTAGTCTTTGTTAGGACATTTTGTGCTCATTTTCATAGTCGTGCTAACCACATCCGTCTCCACGTGTGTGTATCCTTGTGTTTTTGTAGATTGTATACTTTTTGCTTTTGATCTTTGGTTCTCTACCACCTTTAACAATAACCTCTTCTTTAGATCGTTTTGTTTGGTTTTCCACCACCCTAACCTTCCACCAAAAGCTTTTGAGAGTTAGTTCTTGTTTTAGTGTGATATTTCTTTGCGTTTTCACTTTGCAGACTTATAGTTCTCACGTGTGGTTTCTAGTTCAGTGCAATCCCCAAGGTGAGGTAAAAGGCTAACACCCACCATATTCCACTTCCATATACAATTCTTGTGTGTTTTGCATGATGGATAGGCACGGTGAGTCGAGCGAACCATCTCCACAAGAAGAAGATCAAGGCCCGTTCATGACGCGCGCAAGCCACTCCATCATCCGACATGAGTTCCGTGAATGTTGCAAGGCTCTTGAGACGCGACAAGATGAACAATTCGGCGAGACTCAAGCCGAGTTCAAGAACATCGACAACCGCTTCGATGGCCTCGAAAGACAAATACATGCAATGCAACACAACGTTGGCCATCAAAATGAACCGCTCCAACATTCCATCACCGAAACAAATGACAAGCTTCGACTCCTCATTGACAGAATGACAAACAACACAAGATCGTGTTCACGCGCATCAAGCTCTTCAAACTCATGTGTCACCGTTCTCCTCTTCGTCAAGATCATCATTCAAGTGCTCCAAGATGCAATGACGCCCCCGTGGTTGAAGATGGATGCTCTTTGCACTATGTACCTTCACCACGGCAGACCACAATGTCAAGCTATGATGGTGATTTCTCCTCAAGGCCCCAAGCAAGGCGAGAAGGACATTTTCATCACGCAAGAGCAGTAGTGATCGAACAAGCGCAACCATAAGTGGAACCTCAAGTACAACCTCGAAATATAGCCATCTATGTCTATATTTAAACTGGATATTATTCATAATTTTGATGAAATATCTCTCTAAACCCTGCCACTAATACCTAATATTCAAAGGGGTATGCAATCCTTTCTTTTATATTTTTCCTACGCAGATAATATCATTTGAAGATGGGAATCACTATATTAAAGTCAAAGATACGAGATTTACAACAACCTAAAGAAACCAGGAGCCGTAAAGCAGAGGCAGACGCTTTAACGACCAACTATACGACCGGAGCAAAAATTCCAGCCATATAGCTTTGGTCTTATAGTTGACACCGCCACTGTTAGGTCAAATAGAACAACTTTCATGAAGGGACCCCTATATAAAGAAGCCTCAGGTGATGAGAAAACAAGCCAGACCACGCTAAAAAGTCTCTGCCACAGATCACCAGCCGCCTCCAGATCTCAAAACCCTTCTCCATCTCCATAGCCATATTCCACCACTTGTAATAGTAGATCTCTTCTTCGATTGGCGACATTGTAAGACTATTGCTATCAATCTTATGATTTTCATTACAATGTTTGTGATTATTGATCTCATCTCTATGTGTGAGTAATTCTCCTTGGGCTAAGAGATTCGCCTAGCCATGTAGCGATTGTGCATGTTATTTATCATAGATGGGATCGTGTATTAGTTTGTATGACATGATGATTATTGTATCTTCTCTTACCTCAATCCAAGGACTTGTCAGGTACCCAAGACCCCGAGGGTTGATCCAGGTATAGGGAGTATGAGTAATGACTGATCTGCAGGTTGGGAACCCTAGTGACAAAAGGGGTAGTATGGTTGTATGTGAGGGATTTACTTGGTATTAATGGTGACATCACTATCCATATCATTAGTTCTCTTTCTTGTTCGGATGAGACTAGTAGGTTATTACTAAAGCGATTGCGGATGCAATAACAATTATGGATGCGCTGCCCACATATAATTTATCTTGCTCTAACAATTACATGCATACTTTATTGCTATCTTTTATTCCCATCAGTTGTTTTGCATGGCTACAGGTGAAACCGAATGCCCTAGGTCCTCTCTCTCCATCATCGACAACAACAAAAAGACGCAAGCTATTGGTCCGGTAAAAACACAAAAGCAATTCTAAAACTCCCAAATGTCCACTAAAGTAACTTCACTTCGCATTCGCTTCCCGAGGATTCAATAACCTAGGTCTACTAGGGAAAAAGAAGCTATACTACATCCGTAATCCGGATCGAAGGTATCAACCCTTTTTCTGGCACCGTTGCTGGGGAAGCAATAGCTACCCTAGTGAGGTTATTAGGAACCTTACTATTTTTAATTCTTGTTTTTAATTTTGTTAGTTTGCTTTCAGTATTTATTTGATAAACCAAAAAAATTAGTTAGCCTTTAAATTCTTGCTTTCACTATTGTAATTCTTTGTTTAAGAAAACCCCAAAACATAGGAAATATGGCTGAAAAGAAGCTTGGGGAGTTTGCTACTCCCAACAATGATTATTTGCGTACTCCTATTACTCAGCCAGCGATTGCTGCTGATGACTATGAAATTAAGCCCTATTATTTAAGCTTGGTTCAACAGAATTAATTTGGAGGCTCTGTTGTTGAAGACGCAGGTATGCACTAGAATACTTTCACTAAAATATGTGATATGATGCATATAAAAGACGTTGACACTGATGCGGTCAAATTACATCTATTTCCTTTCTCTCTAAGAGGGAGAGCAAAAGAATGGTTGATATCTTTTCCTAGAAATACTATTACATAATGGGTGGGATGTCCTTCTTTATTTATGACTAAATTTTCCCACCTGCAAAGACTATGAAACTCCGATCTAATATTACTGGCTTTAGACAGCAAGAGCGTGAGCCACTAGCGCTTGCATGGGAGATGATGAAAGAATGCTTAAGAAACTGTCCTAGTCATGGGATGGAAGATTGGTTAATCCTCCATTTATTTTATAATGCTCTTAATCCTGTGTCTAAGTCAATGCTTGATACTATAGCTGGAGGAACATTTATGGGTAAACATATTACCGAAGCAAAGCAACTGTTAGACAATATGCAAGACAACCATGCTCAATGGCATGTGGAAAGATCAAACACGAAGAAGGTGAGCTCCATCTCACCACAAGAAAATTAAGAGCTCAATACTAAGTTGGATGAGCTCATACTAGCCGTAAAAGGTAAGGAAACCCAGGTAAGAGCCACCCCTAAAATGAATATTGAAGGAATAGATTTTGTAGCTCATAATGATTATAGCCCTACTTGGAAGAAGAGTTACAATCCTAACTTTTAGAAACATTATTCTAGTCCTACAGGTAATTCTAATAATAATATGGGAACTAGTAATGGTAGTATCCAAGAAACACCTAAGTCTTTTATAGACTCACAAAATGAACAAAACAATATTCTTGTTAAAATAACGGAGAACCATGACTCCATGCTTGGTAAATTATCTAACCAAGCTGTTAGTTTGAGAAATGATTTGTAGGCCCTCCAAGAAAGAACGAGGATCGTTGAGGCACAGCTAGGTAAGATAACTGAGAGTCAAACTCTCATTCTAGCTAAATTTGCAGGTAAAGCTGAGCCTAATCCTATTGAAGAACTCAAAATGATGAGGATCCAGAGGGAGGAGCCTATTGAACTTGATTATAGTAATGCCCCTTCACCAAGCTACACCATCGAAGACCTTGTAAAGAGGATCAACGTCAGAATTCCAGTAAGGGAAGGTAACGATGAAGCCATGTATCAACACTTTGTTGATCAAGTAGCAATTAAGGTACGTGAGCTTGAAGAGGAATACAAGAAAATCGCTAAAAAGTACCTATTAAACTACATGACATATTTGAGCCTACTATTAAGATAAAAATTGGAACCAATGAGTTAGTTGCACTTTGTGATCTAGGTGCAAGCGTCTCAACAATTCCAAAGAGTCTTTTTAACAAGTTCAATCTTGACTCCTTTGAAATCACTAAATTAAAATTGCATCTAGCAGATTCTACCTACAAACAAGCTGTAGGAATTAAGGAGAACACCTTAGTTTACATTAAAGGTTGTGCTGCTCTAATTGACTTTGTTATTGTTGACATGCCTAAAGATACTATTGCTCCTATAATACCAGGCCGTCCTTTCTTGTGAACTATAAAGGCTTTAATTAACCTCCATGAAGGGCACGTGACGCTACAATTGCCTTCGCGGGATCCTTTTGTTATCCATTTCCCCAGGAATAAGAAAGCCAAGCATGATGAGAATGAGGCCATCACTTTGAAGGCCAATTACTTTGGAGTGGGTGTTCCACTCATCTGGCCCAAGTGAGTATCGTCAAGGTCAAGTTATTGACCGTAAAAGAGCGCTCCATGGGAGGCAACCCATGTTAAATAAAGGTTTGAGTTAAGTTTTTATTTTTTAGTTTAAGTTTATGTTTAATAAAGAGTGCTAGAAAACTCCATGTGAGGAGAAGAAGTTCGGTAGTACTTAAAATTCTGCTACATACATGATGTTGTTGGTCGACAATTTTTACTATCAATTTTCTGTCATAAACAAGGTATATCACTAAGTTACAGGAAAATAAGCAATTCTCGAAGAAACATAAATTTTTTGATGCACACAGAGAGTTTAACGACCAACTATATAGCGGGAATAAAAATTCCGGCCGTATAGTTCCGGTCGTATAGATATCTGTGACATCGACAATTTTTCTTTAATATGTACTATGAGTTTAATGACCAACTATACGGCGAGAATAAAAATTCTAGCCGTATAGCTCTGGTTGTATAGATATCAGTGCCTCCGTACGAATTCTTTTCTAATGTACTGAGAGTTTAACGACCAACTATACGGCGGGAACATTTTGTTCTGGCCATATAGTTGCGCCGCCAGGAGGAAACCCTAATTTTTTGATAGAAGGCCAATTATACGGCGGGAACGCATTGTTCCGGCCATATAGTTGCACCCGTATAGTTGCGTCCGACCACAAAATCACACTGGAAGGTACCTACAACTCCAAAACATCAATACTTTTTCTCTCTTCTACCTCCAAACTCTCTCAAAACCTCAAGAGATCTCCATCTCTACTCAATTTTGTTCGATTTCCTCGCACACAAGTGATCTACGGTATGTTTCTCCTCCGATCCTCCAATTACTTTTTGCAAATTCATCTTCGATATATTGTCATTATCAATCTAGGATGAGACCTACTATGAACCAATTTCCATGATTTTCTTGCCTAGATTATTATTTTTGAGGAGATTCTTTAGTGTGCTATGATGAGGAATATATTGTACTTACTGTTGTTGGATCAAAAAGTTTTATTTTTGTATTTCTTAAATGTTTTAGATGATGAACAGAAGAATCCAAGCTCGTGCTCGTGCCACCGCTAGCGCTTCTCGGGCTGCCGCTCAAGAACGCATAGGGATCAAGCTCAAGGATGAGCCCCTACGTGATCGCTTCAACAGGATCAATAAGCACGAAGTGAAGGCTACCAAGTGGGCTTGCCCCATTATATTGAACCAACTCAGCACGTAATGAGTTCACGAGACTCAACGAGGAGGACATCCTAGTCCTTGCAAAGGCTGCTTACATAAACTGTGGCTTGTCGCTCAACTTGGGTGCCATCCTTGTGCGCTACCTGGAGCACCAAGCCTCCCAAAGCCAAGGACTAATCACATGTGGAGGCGTCATCATCGTGCTTGCCACTTCCCTATGCATCAACCTAGGTGAGTTGCAACCCATGCTAGGTGAGACACGTGTTGGTTTCTCCACCCTGAGAGCCTGTGGAATGCTCACTAGGAGAGGTGGTGTTTATTATTTGCATATTGCTAGAGTTGGGCATTTATACCATGCTCCTATGCCTAATGGTATTTTCTCTAACGAGGAAGGACGTTTGCTATATGACTTGCAGGTTGAGCAACACCAACCTGAGGAGGAGATTCTGGAGGAGGATGAGGACCAAGAGGAGGAGCAAGAAGTTCCTTACCAAGAGGAGCAGCCACAAACCCGGTTCGCCACATACCAAGATTTCCAAGGACTTGGAGGGACTATGGAGAGGATGCATAGCCTCTCTTTGAACCTCCGAGAATCAGCTAGTAACCTCTCAACTCAATTTGCGAACTGGAGTAACGACTTTTTCCCACCACCATAATGATTTGAAGGGCTTGCAAAAGCCTAAGCTTGGGGAAGTTTCCTCATGTATCTTTATTTGGCATTTATTTATTTTGAGGTTGCATTTTTATTTGAGTTTATAAGCACTCGTGTTGGTTTCCCCAACACTTTATTTTCTAGTTCTTTCTATTTTGCTTTCGAGATTTTCTAGCCGAGCTTTGCCGCCAAATTTCTATTCTTTAAATTCCCTCTCTTAAAAATCACAAAAAGATTTCTCCATTTTTCCTTATTTTCCCTCTTTCTTTTCTTTCCGCCTCGAGGTCTTCATATGTTTGCAGGATAGTGATCGACTACGAGTTTCCAAGAAACAAATAAAAAAAGGAAGAGAGAAGTGGAACCAAACATGAGAGGTATGCATTATGGCTCCCCACTTTTGAAGTTTGAGAAACCCATGCTAGTTATTAGTAAATGTCGAGATATTATATTGGTGGAGTGAGTCTTTGTATTGTAGTAAGATTTTTCGTTTGCATGGGTATTTAATTGGGTACATTTTATTCCACCTCTCGTAATTAACCAAGTCTTGCCTAAAAGTTGCTAAACAATTGTAATAAGAAAAAGTCTCACAATTGAAGGCCTGGATGTTGTAGTGCTTAGTCTTGAAGGTTTATTTCTAGAGACACTCAACACCACTAAAAATGTTGATTGACTTGATATCTCTCTTTGAAAGGATTTGTTTGATTGAATTAATGTTTAGCGGTTTTTGTGAGCATGCAAAAGTTTGACTTGTTAATCATAAGAATGATATAGCTTTATGCGTGTCAAACTTCATGGGATGCCAACAACTCTGTTGGCCTACGAACGATCTTCATGGAGGAAACTCCTAGATTTCGGCTATGAGTTGATTAAACACTTGTAGCAGCAATGCTATAGTGGGTAAGATTCTTGGCACTCCCGGGTAGCTGTAATCATGATGGAATCACTCCCTGGCTATTATGAGTAATCATTATGCAAAAGGAACAAAAACCTTAGTGATGCCACGAGTGTCCATCACAGCCCGATAAACTAATAAAAATCTTTGGCATGCTCTCAATTACTTAAAAACTGAAATTCTTGAAGGACAATGAATAGAAAAGTAGTGCTTGAAAAGTCTTGATTTATTGATGTGGGAGAATTGAGATATTCTAGTGTATATGCTTTTCATGACAACTCTCACACTCTTAATTTACATGATTATACTTTATTGTTCAAAGGCAAGCCTATGAGTTGATTACATGACATGGAATAAAGTTTACTCATTTGAATCATCCATGTTAACAATAATTTTTCTACACTATAAGGATACATAAAACCCGTATGATATGCTTGCCATTACTCTATCTATGCTGAAGTTTTTCAGATTTATGAAGTGGAGGACACATGAGTCTACTAATCATGAGTAAGATCACCATCTCGTTATTTCAGTTTAAATGTTGAGTTCATTTTTGATTTTGGTTTTCTTGCTCGAGGACGATCAAGTTTAGCTTGGGGAGGTTGATGGCTCTGAAATATAGCCATCTACGTCCACATTTAAAATAGATATTATTCATAATTTTGATGAAATATCATTCTAAACCCTACCACTAATGCCTAATATTCAGAGGGGTATGCAATCCTTTCTTTTATATTTTTCCTGCGCAGATAATGTCGTTTGAAGATGGGAATCACTATATTAAATTCAAAGATATGAGATTTCCAACAACTAGAAGAAACCAGGAGTCGTAAAGCGGAGGCAGATGCTTTAACGACCAACTATACGACCGGAGCAAAAATTCTGGTCGTATAGCTCCGGTCGTATAGTTGGCGCCGCCACCGTTAGGTCAAACAGAACAACTTTCATAAAGGGACCCCTATATAAAGAAGCCTCGGGCAACGAGAAAACAAGCCAGACCTCGCTAAAAAGTCTCTGCCACAGATCACCAGCCGCCTCCAGATCTCAAAACCCTGCTCCATCTCCATAGCCATATTCCACCACTTGTAATAGTAGATCTCTTCTTTGATTGGCGACATTGTAATACTATTGCTATCAATCTTATGATTTTCATTAAAATGTTTGTGATTGTTGATCATGTCGATGTGTGAGTAATTCTCCTTGGGCTAAGGGCTTCGTCCTAGCCATGTAGTGATTGTGCATGTTATTTATCATAGATGGGATCCTGTATTAGTTTGTATGACATGATGATTATGGTATCTTCTCTTGCCTCAATCCAAGGACTTGCCAGGTACCCAAGACCCGAGGGTTGATCCAGGTATAGGGAGTGTATGAGTAATGAATAATCTGTAGGTTGGGGACCCCAGTGATAGAAGGGGTAGTACGGCTGTATGTGAGGGATTTACTTGGGATTAACGGTGACATCACTATGCATATCATTAGTTCTCTTTCTTCTATGGATGAGACTAGTAGGTTATTGATATAAGCGGTTGTGGAGGCAATAGCAATTATGGATACACTGCCCACATATAATTTATCTTGCTCGAACAAGTACATGCATACTTTATTTCTATCTTTTATTCCCATCAGATGTTTTGCATAGCTACAAATGAAACCGAACGCCCTAGGCTTTCTCTCTCCAGCATCTAGAACAATAAAAAGGCGCAAGCTATTGGTCTGGTAAAAACAAAAAAGGAATTCTCAAACTCCCGAAGGTCCGTTAAAGTAACTTCACTATGCATTCGCTTCCCGAGGATTCGATAACCTAGGTCTACTAGGGAAAAGGAAGCTATACTACATCTGTAATCTGGATCGAAGGTATCAATCCTTTTTCTGATGAATGGCACCAGAAAATAGCTTCTTTTTCCCCGGCAATGGCGCTAGAAAAAGCATTAGGCATCTCACAGATAGTCAAGCACACATTATATAGTAATTAAAATCAATGACAACTAATGGAAAATATATGAAGGGAGATCACATCTCACCAATCCCTTACATCTACCATGCCCAAGGAACTTACTCACACATGAGAGAAGAAAGCATCATCGATATAATTAAATAAAGGGAGTTCTTCTCGATATTACCGTGGTGATCCACAATAAGAATGGAAAAGTAATCCAACACAATTCAAGATAGGAAGAAACAATCTCAAACCCTAATCTTGCAAGGTGAAGATCTCTCTCTCTCTCAAGTACAAGTAATGGATATGGGGGTGTGATGGCTGATGTCTACGCACTTCTATTCTTGTAGACAGTTGTTGGGCCTCCAAGTGCACAGGTTTGTAGAACAGCAGCAAGTTTTCCCTTAAGTGGATTAGCCAAGGTTTATCGAACTCAAGCAACCCTGCAATCAAGATACAAGAAGTCTCTTGTGTCCCCAACACACCCAATACACTTGTTAGGTGTATAGGTGCACTAGTTCGGCGAAGAGATAGTGAAATACAAGTGGTATGGATAATTATAAGTGGTAACGGTGCTAGAAAATAACTTGATGGCGTGGAAAAGACTAAAGGCAAACTGAAATAAAGATGGAAGCAATTAAACATGTAACAGATCTAATAGCAAATAGTGTATCAATGCTTAGAAACAAGGCCTAGGGATCATACTTTCACTAGTGAACACTCTCATATAAATATATTATCTTCATGATACTACTCTTAACTACTCTTCGGTTGGACACTCTAATCGATGGTAGGGCTATAATAGCACACCTAAAAGTAAGCCTTTCCCATCTAGAAAACCCCACACTGTCACCTTAAGTACTAGATAGGTCCAACAAACACCACAATTTCATAAAGACATCCAACTCCAAATATAACTCATAACAAGTATTTGTAAACTCTAGCCTAAGTGCCACCATGGTGAGCACGCTGTCACTTTCACACACATGGGGAGAGCAGAGATTCATTAAAGCACTTGAGTAGCAAGGTAGATCTACTTGATTACAGAGCTCATGAGCACAACAAGATCATGCATAGATAGAGAGATGAACAAATAGCTACCGGTAGAACCCTTAACCTCGAGAGAGAACTACTCCCTCCTCATCATGGGAATCAGCAACGGTGATGGAGATGGTGGTGGAGATCGATGGAGATGCCTCTGGGGGCTCTTCCCCGTCCCGGCAGGGTGCTAGAACAGAGACTTTCTGTCCCCCGAATCTCCCCTTCGGTGGCGGCGGCACAGCAGAACTTTTCGTGGATTTCTGATTGACGATTTAGGGTTTTGGCTTCGGGAGGCTTCTTATAGGCCAGAGGGCAAGGTCGGTGGGCGGCCAGGGGGCCCACACCATGCCCTGGCATGGCCTAGGTGGACTCGTGCCTAGGGGTGGTGTGGCCACCCTATGGCCCCTCTCCGACTCTCCTCCTGGCTCCGTGAGTCTTCTGGGAAAATAGTAACTTTGGCTTTTGTCCCGTCCAATTCCGAGAATATTCATTTTCTGACTTCCTGGAACCAAAAACATTAGAAAACAGGCAACTGGCACTGTTGCATCTTGTTAATAGGTTAGTCCAAGAAATCATATGAAAAGTACTCCAAAGTAAGTTGGAACAAAACACAAGAAAGTAGATAAAACCAAGCATGGAACATCAAAAATTATAGATACATTTGCAATGTATCAACATCCCCAAGCTTAACTCCTGCTCGTCCTCGAGTAGGTAAGTGATAAAAAGAAAGAATAATTTTTGAGGTGACATGCACCATCATATACTTGATCAAAGTATTTGCAAAACATTAAAAGCTGGGATCATAGTACTTCAATCATAACATCAAAGACAAAGTTCTAGCAATAAGCAAAGAAACTATGATGCAACATGAAAAGGCACAAACAAAAGATTCATGAATAACAATGTTTTGCAAGACGTTTGTTTGTTTCACATAAAGAAAACATGTCATAATAGTATTCAGTTTGGCCCTCAATAGAGTAGCAAATATAAATGCATAGGACACCTTCAAAGTTCATAAGAGTGACTAGATACAATAGTTTAAAACAAGCAATATCAAAGTATGCATCAATCAACTAGTCTTGGGACAATGCACATAGAACTAAGAATGGCCACTATGCTCTCAAAGTAAGTGCATAAAGGTAGAAGGTGGAGACTCAATATAATGGTGGAAGAAAGGCCTTTGTAAAAGGAAGTAGGGATTCAAGTCTCATAAAGAGCTTCCAAAAATTATGGTACTTATAGCTTTCAACTCTCATTGCCCCTATCATAAGAATCTTGAAGTGATTAAGGTTAAAGTGACCAAACTATGGTGTACATGCTTGACGAAGTATAAGTCAGAAATCTCATGTCCCTTGTATACGAGGGCCGCTCCTCATGCTACTCAAGTTTAGTCACCGGTAAGTTCTTGTCATCGTAAGTACATGTGTATCATAGAGAACCGCCAATGGGGTACCCCTTGCCCGATGATACAGAAGAATCCCCATATCAAAATGACAAGGCAAGTAGACAACGAGCATCTCAGCAATCTTCTTATTTACCATGGGAATATGGTGCTTTTTTCTCTCTTTCCTCTTTTCACAATCTCTTTTTTTCTCTTTTTTTTTCAATATAGGACTCTTTTTTTATAAGAAGAATGCTTCATAGACAGCTCATTATGGTTACGTTGCAGGTTTCCACCATGTCAGCATGGATTAGACCAGCGGCCCAGGCGTTTCTCTAACACATATACATAACTGCATGGACTTACAAGCTCCCCTTTCATTTGACACCGACGACATCCATATACAAAAGAGCATGATATCAACTAGGTACAAGTACCAAGTGCAATGTTGAAAGCGTTCCCCATGACAGCATGGTTCTGCTAATTCCCAACAAATAAGTGCAAGCATATACAACATAGACGACACAATGGTTCAAGTTTATTAAGGGCAATAAAAGTAAAGTGTGCCATCAAGTTCGTGAGAGCTTTAATCACTAGTTTTCTCATAACAAGTTTATTTGGAAGGTAAAAAAAGCATGAATATACTTGGAATAGCATAAGCTAGTAGGTAGGTATGGTGGACTCTTTGGAATAACTTGGTTTTAGGAGTTGGATGCATGAGTGGAACTCATACTTGGTTGTGGAGGCTAGCAAAAGACTACGAGCGACAAACTAAGAGAGCAATAATGGCCATAATCATGCAGAGCGACAAAACATCATTGATCAAAGCATAAAGTGATACTACAAGTTGAAAACTAAAGGATCATAAAGGCTATGGTGACTTTGGATAGTCATAACATGGTGTGAGCATGCGCCAAGTCAACCCAAATAAAGCATTAAAGGAGAATACCACTATACTATGCTTTAATATGCTAAAACAACGCATGATTCATCCAAGGCACATTAAGCAATCTAAATTGTTTATAACAAGTCATGCTACAGCAAGGAATACTAAGCATAAAGCTAAAACAATATCAAGCATGGCATGACAAAGCATAGCCACAGTCAAAAATGAGCTCTTTTTAGCACATAAGCATGAACTTTCCTACTCTTTTCCAAACCAAACCAAACTATTTGCAAACCAATGTATGAAAGAGGGGGTCCAACCAACTTATTCAAGCAAACTAAGAAAACCAAGCAAACGACAACCAAAAAACGAAAACAAAGACGCTCCAAGAACAACACAACTGTGCATGAAACAATAAAAACGAAGTGTTTGGAAGAAACCTGAGATTTTTATTGATGAAGAAGGGGATGCCTTGGGCATCCCCAAGCTTTGACGCTTGTACTTCTTGGATATTCCTTGGGGTGACACACGTGGCATCCCCAAGCTTGAGATTTAGTCCATCATTCATCTCATTACTCGTTCCTTCCATACACCTGAAATTTTCCTTCATACAAAACTTCACACAATCTTTATTAGCAACATTAGTGCATTCAAGATAATAAGTCTTTGGGTTCAGTTCTAACACCAATAAAACTTCCATTAGAATACTAGCTACTGTAGCACTTCCCTCAAAAATCTCAGTTCCCCAAAAGAACTCAAAAAGGAACCCACAAGAAGCAAATGCAGAAAATGGCAGAAATCTGTCAAAACAGACCAGCAGGTAAAGACGAATTTTTTCGAAGACCTTCTGTTGCTCAAACCAAAAAGTGTTGAACTAACAAAAGTTAGATAACAACCTGGGTCATAAGGAAAAAAATTCACGCCTCAAAAAGACGTACAGATATCTTACACGGATTTTTATGGTGAAGCACAGAAATCTGTTTCGGGACAGCAAATTTTGCAATCATTACTTCTCTCTCAGTAGAGGTTACTCTTGGCACAAAAAGCAAATAAAAAGGATATGGAGCGGTTATTACAGAGGTAATAACTTCCAAGACTCATCTAAAACTTTTGGGTTATCTCCTAATAAGTACTTTTTTTAACGCCTTTAAGTTAGGCATAATAGTTTGAGAAGATGCTCACATAAGAAATATGAATTGAAGTAAAAGAGAGCATCAAGAATGCAAATTCAAAACACATTTAAGTCTAACCCACTTCCTATGCATAGGAATCTTGTAAAGAAACAAGTCATGAAAGTACAAAGCAACAAGCATAGTAAAGCAAAACAAGTGCAACTTCAAGACTTTCAACATAAAGAGGGGAAACTTAATATTGTTGAGACACATAAAACCATGTTTTCCTCTCTCATAATAACTTTCAGTAGCATCATAAACAAAATTAACAATATAACTATCACAAGAAACATTCTTATCATGAGCCATATGCATAAAAGAATTGATACTCCCCACATAAACATAGTCATTCTTATTGATTGTAGTGGGAGAAAATTCAACAAAATAGCTATCATTATTATTCTCAACACCATAATCATCAAATATAGGAGGCATATTGTAATCATTAATTTTCTCCTCAATAGTAGGTGGACTGAAAATATCATATTCATCATTGTAATCATCATATATTGGAGGTTTGGTATCATCAAAGTAAATTTTCTCCTCCATGCTTGGGGGACTAAAAAGATCATTCTCATCAAAACCAGCTTCCCCAAGCTTAGACTTTTCCATAGCATTAGCAATAATGGTGTTCAAAGAATTCATACTAATAACTTTGCTATTAGCACGCAAATAAAGTTCCATAGGTTTTTTAATTTTCTCTTCAAACACTTCATGTCCTAACTCAAGATAAATACTATAAAGCTCTCTAATTTTTTTGTTGTTTTCCATTAAGCCTAACTAGTGAAAAAAAGAAACAAAAAGACAAAATTTCATAATATAAAGGAAATAACTTTGAGCACTCACACCAGAAAATAGGCGTTTGTCGTGGGAGGTTCTTCTTCTTTAATCCTCCGGTGTGAATACCTTTTACCTTTCCTACCCAGCAACGGCGCCAAAAAATAGCTTGATGTCTACGCACTTCTATTCTTGTAGACAGTTGTTGGGCCTCCAAGTGCAGAGGTTTGTAGAACAGCAACAAGTTTTCCCTTAAGTGGATCACCCAAGGTTTATCGAACTCAGGGAGGAAGTGGTCAAAGGTATCCCCTCTCAAGCAACCCTGCAATCAAGATACAAGAAGTCTCTTGTGTCCCCAACACACCCAATACACTTGTCAGGTGTATAGGTGCACTAGTTCGGCGAAGAGATAGTGAAATACAAGTGGTATGGATAATTATAAGTGGTAACGGTGCTAGAAAATAACTTGATGGCGTGGAAAAGACTAAAGGCAAACTGAAATAAAGATGGAAGCAAGCAAACATGTAACAGATCTAATAGCAAACGGTGTATCAATGGTTAGAAACAAGGCCTAGGGATCATACTTTCACTAGTGAACACTCTCATATAAATATATTCTCTTCATGATACTACTCTTAACTACTCTTCGGTTGGACACTCTAATCGATGGTAGGGCTATAACATCACACCTCAAAGTAAGTCTTTCCCATCTAGAAAACCCCAAACTATCACCTTGAGTACTAGATAGGTCCAACAAACACCACAATTTTATAAAGACATCCAACTCCAAATATAACTCATAACAAGTATTTGTAAACTCTAGCCTAAGTGCCACCATGGTGAGCACGCTGTCACTTTCACACACATGGGGAGAGCAGAGATTCATTAAAGCACTTGAGTAGCAAGGTAGATCTACTTGATTACAAATCTCATGACCACAACAAGATCATGCATAGATAGAGAGATGAACACATAGCTACCGGTAGAACCCTTAGCCTCGAGAGAGAACTACTCCCTCCTCATCATGGGAATCAGCAACGGTGATGGAGATGGTGGTGGAGATCGATGGAGATGCCTCTGGGGGCTCTTCCCCGTCCCGGCAGGGTGCTAGAACAGAGACTTTCTGTCCCCCGAATCTCCCCTTCAGTAGCGGCGGCGCAGCGGAACTTTTCGTGGATTTCTGATTGAAGATTTAGGATTTTGGCTTCAGGAGGCTTCTTATAGGCCAGAGGGCAAGGTCGGTGGGCGGCCAGGGGGCCCACACCATGCCCTGGCGCGGCCTAGGTGGACCCGCGCCTAGGGGTGGTGTGGCCACCCTATGGCCCCTCTCCGACTCTCCTTCTGGCTGCATGAGTCTTCTGAGAAAATAATAACTTTGGCTTTTGTCCCGTCCAATTCCGAGAATATTAATTTTCTGACTTCCTGGAACCAAAAACAGCTGAAAACAGGCAACTGGCACTGTGGCATCTTGTTAATAGGTTAGTCCAAGAAATCATATGAAAAGTACTCCAAAGTTGGAACAAAACACAAGAAAGTAGATAAAACCAAGCATGGAACATCAAAAATTATAGATACATTTGCAATGTATCAATGGCTAGGAGGTCAAAGATCATGGAGCGAGATGAAGAACATCTTCCCCTTCTTCTCCGGATCTCTTCTATCTACTTTCTAGATGGAATGGCGGCTGTTGTGTTGTGATTTTGCGTCTGGCCTCTTCATGGAAGTTGTCCCTTTTGACAAGACAGAGCGACCGTAGCTATACGGCGGGAACTATATGGCTGGAAAATGTTCCCACTGTATAGTTGCTCGTTAAAGCCTCTGTATGCTTCCCTCGATTGGTTCCAAAGAGAGACTTTCTTGTTTTCGCCTGAATATTGTGTTTCTCTTGTTAAAACGTTCTCTTGACGTTCAGAACCTAAAACACACATTAAAAACCAAGTTTTCTTTGCTACCGAAGTATTAGCATTAGGTAAAGCTAGAAAACGATGAAATCCGGGAGAAAACCATCAGTAAAAACCATCAAAAATGTGTCCAATCTCACAGCTAACAATGACTATATGGTGAACCCCAGGAACAAGAAGGTCTCTTGACATCTTCTACTTTGTGATGACCGTGTAGAGTCGAGGACGACTCTTTTTGAAGGGGGAGATGATGTAGCCCGACCTTCGATCATTACCACATCATGGTCTCCAACTTATGCCAAGTTGTCATGGACTCCAAAGGTGAATCCATTCCTCTATGCGAGCCTACTTCCTACCCTTTTTAATGGTATACTACTTCATACTCCGTACCATTATCATGATAGGTTCATACCGACAAGTACGGAGGCATGGGAGGAAGCCTGGAGCACCAAGCCCGACAAGACGGAGGCTTGGAAGAGAAGACGGAAGAAGCTGCCATCGATAGATCGGAGTCTCCAGACCGCGCACCCCAAAGTCGCCGGCCGATCTCCGAACTGGCCCCCAAATCGAGCTCGAGGATAGTTTGACTGCCACTCCGGAGACGGACCGGAGACCGGCCGAAATCTCCGGCCCAAACCAAGTGTCCGGCCTGAGCGTACGGGCATGCGCGTCGCCAGATGGGCCTTTGGCCCATGTACCCCTTAGTCTATCTAGACTTTCCCCTTTTTTTCCTAAAGTACCCTTGAACTAGTGGTTGGCCTATATATAGCGCCCCCACCCCCTCATGTAACCCTAGGAAAAGATTATAGACTAAAGGCACCCCTTTGAGGAATCTCTAGTTTTGCCTCATCCCCTTATCAAAGGGGATCGACTATCATCACCACGTCGTTGGAGTTTGCATCGTGCCTCCATCATTGTACAAGGCCTAAGTTTGGGAGTGCGTGAGCGTAGTTGTCTAGACCCTCTCCAAGGTGTTCTTCCCTCTCCACGTGGGATCGAGGGAGCATGTTGACCAATCTTTCTTGCGAGGATTCTATCGGACCAGTAGCCACCGGCGGGAGCAATCAACCTTGTATCGTGTGAGTTTTGCGTGTGTTAATCGTGTTCTTCACGAGGTGTGCGTCTGCTTCAACTACCTTCTCCCTTTCCCCTCCCTTTCCCATTCATTTGACCATGAGATCCATGAAGATCAGGCCACCCTTGAGGTCACCCCTTAACATGCTCCTTGAGAAAGGAGCACCAATTATCCCTCACCTCATTGGAGTTTGCATCGTGCCTCCCTCGTTGTACAAGGCCTTGGCATTAGAGCCCCTTGCCAAGACGTCAAGATCTCACCAAGACTCCCCACTTTTTGTGCCGGTTCGAGAGAGAGAGATCTTTGCCCGACACCGATCCTAGGGATTGCGCCGGACCACTAGCCGCCGGCGTGAGCTATAAGTGTGTGTGTGTATGTTCATCATGTTCTTCGAGCGTGAGTTCACGAATTTCATCCTCTCCCTCATCCCCCACTCACTCTGCCTCGATTTCAAGGGATTCATGAAAGATCGGGCCATCCCCGAGGTTAGCCCTCAACATATGGGTATCAAGAGCTTCGTTGCTCACGGATTCCCCCAGAAATTATTCTTCTATCCACCAAAAATTTGAAATCCACAAAAAGGAGCCCCAAATTTCCTTCGGATCGATCTCTGGATTTTGTGAGTTTTTCGTGGTTTTGTTCCATAGAGTTGTTGCTTTATGTGTCGATCTACCTTCCTAGAACCTTTCCCCAGCCCAATTTGGACAGATTTTCGAAGATTTAACTTTTTGTAGTTCGTCACGAACTCATTTTGGCAAAAATTCCGGTGAACCGGTTATCACGCCAAAATTTCCGGCGAGAATTCTGGCGCGACCGAACTCGCTTATCCTCTTTTGGCAAACGAGTTGTGGTCTCTCCTTGTGTTGTCAGGACAACCGAGCTTAGTCTTTGTTAGGACATTTTGTGCTCATTTTCATAGTCGTGCTAACCACATCTGTCTCCACGTGTGTGTATCCTTGTGTTTTTGTAGATCGTATACTTTTTGTTTTTGATCTTTGGTTCTCTACCACCTTTAACAATAACCTCTTCTTTAGATCATTTCGTTTGGTTTTCCACCACCTTAACCTTCCACCAAAAGCTTTTGAGAGTTAGTTCTTGCTTTAGTGTGAGATTTCTTTGCATTTTCACTTTGCACACTTATAGTTCTCATGTGTGGTTTCTAGTTCGGTGCAATCCCCAAGGTGAGGTAAAAGGCTAACACCCACCATATTCCACTTCCATATATAATCCTTGTGTATTTTGCATGATGGATAGGCATTGTGAGTCGAGATAACCACCTCCACAAGAAGAAGAACATGTCCCGTACATGACGTGCGCAAGCCACTACATCATCTGACATGACTTCCGTGAATGTTGTGAGGCTCTTGAGACGCGACAAGATGAACAATTCAACGAGACTCAAGCCGAGTTCAAGGACATCGACAACCGCTTCGATGGCCTCGAAAGGCAAATCCATGCAATGAAACACAACTTTGTCCATCAAAATGAAGCTCTCCAACGTTCCGTCACCGAAAAAATGACAAGCTTTGACTCCTCATCGACGGAATGACAAACAACACAAGACCGTGTTCACGCGCATCAAGCTCTTCAAACTCGTCGTGTCACCGTTCTCCTCTTCGTCAAGATCATCATTCAAGTGCTCCAAGACGCAATGACGCCCCCGTGGTTGAAGATGGATGCTCTTCGCACTATGTACCTTCACCACGGCAAGCCGCAATGTCAAGCTATGATCGTGATTTCTCCTCAAGGCCCCAAGCAAGGCGAGAAGGACACTGTGATCACGCAAGGGCACTAGTGATCCAACAAGCGCAACCACAAGTGGAACCTCAAGTCCACCACTACCGCGCGTGACAAATACTTGACTCAACAAGTGATGACTCCAACTTGGAGGAACAAGATCGTCAATGACACGAAGCTCTCCAAGACCCACATCTTTGTCATCACCGTCATGAATGTCCACACCGAAACCCTGGTCATCATGAAGCGCCTCCTCCACCACATCAAGACATGGAGCGTCAAATGGTTCCTATTGAGCGACGCCCACCATGTCATGAAGCTCAAGACCATCATCTTTGTCGTGAGGCCCAAGTGCCTAACCCGCAACACCAACCGAGGAACGAGCATCCTCTTCGTCAACAACCGCGTCAAGAGGCTCCACAACCTCATCAACCTCATGAAGCCCAAGTGCCTCCTCCTTGTCAACCACCGCGCCAACAGCAAGAGCAAGCTCCTCAACAATGTCGCGAGAGTCAAGTTCCGCCACCTCCAAATGTGGCTCCTCAATAGCAAGTGCACCAACAAGGTCACCAAGCTCGTTGCAATGATTACATGGAATATGAAGCACACCAACATCATGGCAACAACCGCTATTGTGACCACACTGATGAAGAAACCTTTGGCATTCTCAAGTTCACGATGCCCAAGTTCACTGGTTCAAATGATCCCGAATAGATCTTCCGTATGCACAACTACGGCAGTGAGAAGATGGTCGCCATGGTTTCGCTTGAGTTTGATGATTACGACAACCTTTGGTGGGAACAAGTTCAAGTCGCTCATGATGCAAGAGAAGAGCCCCCAATCACAACATGGCATGACAGGAAGGCTCATATGAGATCCCGCATTTTTCCTTCCCACTACACGCGTGACCTCTTCAACAAGCTTCAATCACTTAGTCAAGAGACAAAGAGTGTGGAAGAGTACTTCAAGTAAATGGAGCTCACATGATCCGCGCCAACATTGAAGAGTGTGAGGAACAAACAATGGCATGTTTCCTCATTGGCTTGAACCATCCAATCAAGTGCATCGTTGAGTTTAAAAAATACAACGATATGGTTGATCTTGTGCACATCGCAAAAAAGCTAAGCATCATGTACAAGAGGACATCAAATACAACAAGCCAAAGACGTACTTCACCTACAAGAAAGCTTCAACCGCTACACCAACACCCCTCAATGGAAGCTCCTTAAGTACCTCCAAGCCTTCCTTCAAACCCACACTTCCTCAAGGAAAACTTCCCCCAAGTGGCAAGTCTACAAAATATGCCCCACCATTCAATGGCAAATGCTACAAGTGTGGAGGCAAAGGACACAAGTCGGCTGATTGTGGAAACAAGAAAGTATTATTCATCCATGACAATGGCAACGTAGAGTACTTGAGTGAGGAAGAATTTGATGCTAGAGTCAAAGAGGAAATGCCAAGGCAACACGTGGAAGATGACCAAGAATTCCTCATGTGTGAACATGACGCAAGTCCATTGCTTGGTGTTACAAGGATCTTGACCACTCAAGCACAAGAGCATGAAGATCAACGATCAAATATCTTCCAAACACGTGTCGGCATCAATGGGAAATCTATCAAGGTGATCATCGATGGAGGGAGTTGCCACAACCTTGCTACCACCAGGTTGTGTGAGAAGCTCAACCTCACCCAACATTCACACAAGGATCCCTACCACGTGCAATGGCGAAGTGACCAAGGGTCCGTGAAGATCAAGCATACCATCTCGGTAACATTCTCAATTGGCCCATACAAAGACACGGTGGAGTGTGATGTCGTCCCAATGATGGTTTGCCACATGTTGCTTGGTCGACCATGGAAATTCGACAAAGGTGCTCCACATGATGGTCGCACAAATGTTTACACCTTCAAGTGGCTTAACAAGACATGTGTTTTGCAATCGATGATTCCTAGCCAAATATTTGCGGACAATGCAAAGATTTTAGCGAGGGTGAAAACCACAACACCATCTTGTGAGGAGAGTAGTGAGCGAGAGAGCCACAAGCCTAACTCGAGTGGAAAAACTAAGAGTCTTCTCCTTGCCACCAAAAGTGAGATGAAAGATGTGAGGAATAACCCATCCATCTTGCACTACGTCCCCATTTGCAAGGGACTAGCGCAAGGAACTAATGACTTGATAAATATTCCTCCCTCTTTGATGATCGTTTTGCAGGAATTCAAGGACTACCTCCTCTTCACGGCATTAAGGATCGCATTGACCTCATACCCAATGCACCACTCCCAAACCACGCTGCCTACTGCACAAACCCAGAGGAGACAAAGGATATCAAATGTCAAATCAACCAACTCGTCTCCAAAGGTTTCATCCAAGTAAGCACTAGCCCGAGTGCGGTACCCATGATTCTTGTTCCAAAAACAGATGATACGTTGCGGTGGTGCATGGACTGTCATCCAATCAATGCTATCATCGTGCATTATCGACATCCCGTACCACGTCTCTATGACATGCTTGATGAGTTGTGTGGAGCCACTATTTTCTCGAAAATTAATCTTCGTAGTGGTTACCATCAAATACGTATGGCGGAAGGTGATAAAGTGGAAACCCGCCTTAAAGACCAATCTTGGTCTCTAAGAATGGTTGGTCATGCCTTTTGGCTTATCTAATGCCCCATCCACCTTCATGCGCGTTATGAATCATATTTTGCGTTCTCTCATTGGAAAAAGTGGTGTTTTCTATTTCGGATATACTTGTTTATAGCAAGTCACTTAAGGAACATGTTACACATGTCAAGGAGGTCTTGCAAATCCTTCGACACAAATTCTATATGCTAATCTTCCCAAGTGCACTTCTGCTAAACACAAGTTGATTTTTCTTGGATTTGTCGTTTCTTCGAAGGGCATTGAAGTTGATGTTTCCAAGGTAAAGGACATACGAGATTGGCCCATCCCCAAAAATGTGAGTGAACTCTGAAGTTTCATTGGTTAGCCAGTTTCTATCATCGCTTTGTGAAATACTTTTCTACCATTGCTTGTCCTCTCAACGAGTTGATCAAAAAGAATGTCTCCTTCGTGTTGGGGAAAGCACAACAAAAAGATTTTGATTAACTTAAAAAAAGGCTTACCTAAGCACATCTTCTTGCGTTACTGGATTTGACAAAAACTTTTCAGATAGAGTGTGGCGCTAGTGATATTGGCATTGGAGGACTCCTCATGCAAAATGGCCGTCCTATTGCCTACCATAGCGAGAAACTTGATGGTTCTCAGCTTAACTATCCAATTTATGACAAAGAGATTTTTGCCTTAGTACGTGTCCTTCAAGTTTGGCAACACTATCTTTGGCCTAAGTATTTTATCATACATTCCGACCATGAGTAATTGAAATATCTCAAAGGCCAAGCCAACTTGAGCAAGAGACATGCTAAGTGGGTTGAGTTTATGGAGTCTTTTCCTTACATAGTCAAGTATAAGAAGTGCAAAGATAATGTAGTTGCGGACGCTTTGCCTCGCAAGCACACAAGCCCTCTTACTCGACTTGAAGTAAACATGTAGGGTCTTGATGAAAATCAAAACTTTGTATTCTTCCAACACGTTCTTTGGACCAATTTTCGCAAAGTGCTCCATTGACAAAGGAGTTGATGATTTCTATTTGCATATAGGCTTTCTCTTTTAAAAAAACAAGCTTTGCATTCCGAAGTCATCTCTCCAACTTTTGCTTCTCCAAGAATCACATGGTGGAGGCCTCATGGGTCACTTTGGCCATGACAAGATATTGAACATGCTCTCTACTCATTACTATTAGCCCAGATGAAGAGACGTGGAGCGCTACGTCCAACGATGCACCACATGCTTACAAGCTAAGTCTCAAGCTAACCCTTATGGTCTTTATATGCCATTGCCTATTCCTCATGCACCATGGTCGGACATTAGCATGGATTTCATGTTAGTATTGCCTAGGTCTAAGCATGGTCATGATTCTATATTTGTGGTAGTGGATCAATTTTCCAAAATGGCACACTTCATACCGTGCCATAAGGCCGACGATGTTTCGCATGTTGCACATTTGTTTTTCAGGGAAATTGTCCGTCTTCACGGTGTGCCAAGAACAATCGCCTTTGACCGTGACATCAAATTCATGAGCTACTTGTGGAAGACCCTCATGGTTATGCTCGGTGTCAAGCTACTCTTATGCACTGCATCGCACCCGCAAATTGGTGGCCAAACCGAGGTCGTCAACCGAAGCGTCAGTGTTCTCCTTTGTGTGTTGATCAAGAAGAACTTGAAGGATTGGGAGGAATGCATTCCCCACGTCGAGTTTGCCTACAATCACGCCAAGCACTCTACAACACAACAAAGCCCCTTCATGGTTGTCTACGGTTTCGAGCCCCTCACCACGCTCGACATACTACCACTACCTCTACATGAGCACACCAACATGGACGTCGACAAGCGCGCCCAAGCTAAGAAGAAACTCCATGAAGAGACAAGAGATACAATCGCGAAACCATTTCACCGTCGAGCATCATGGATAAACAAGGACAAGAAAGAGTTGATCTTCAAAGAAGGTGACCTTGTGTGGATACACCTAAGCAAAGACCGCTTCCCCAAAGAACGAGAATCCAATCTCAAGCCAAGGGGAGATGGTCCCTTCAAGGTCCTCAAGAGAATCAACAACAACGCCTACATCATTGACATCCCGACCTCCAAGTACCTTGTGAGAAATACGTTCAACGTAAAGGACCTTTCGCATTTCCATGGAGATGTTCAAGATGATAACCATGAAGAGTCGGGACGACTCTTTCCCAAGGGGGAGCTAATACAGCATGTCCTACGAACGTCCGCATATCTACACCACCAAGTCCGCTAAGTGGACCGATGACTCGTGCACGAGCCAAGCTCCTTTAAGCTAAGGTGAATTCGCTCCTTGTCGCATGTGATTTCGATACATCATTGGATGGCTTGCTACTTCATGCCAATACCCTATGCATCCTTAGCTCTGAACCCCATGAAGAAATGCCAAGGGAAGGAGCCAAGCCATCGCAAGACGAAGGCCCAGAACAAACCAGCACCAGGCTCGGCGGACCAGAATCCATGCTAGAATTCCCGGCGCACACTCCAGTAGACTGGACCCACAACCGGAATTTCCGGCACACGCCGAAACCAACCAGCGCCGACCGAACTGCATCTTTGTACCCCATTCCGATAGCCAACCGGAATTACTGGTTCTAACCGGAATTTCCGGCACCCAGTCCGGCGCGACCGGACTTATCGCCGAGATGCTCCAGACTTAAGTTAACTATTGGTTTGATGCCCGAGAATATTCCTATTTTGTCCAGTTTTTACCCTTTTGTGCCCAAACTACCCCTATTTTAGTGGCTGGCCTATATATAGCCCCCACCCCCTTGCATTACTCAGACTTGGATAATTGAAATTAGAAGACACCCTTGTGGATCTCCCTAATTTCTAGTCTCATGCTCCTTGAGAAAGGAGCACCAATTATCCCCCACCTCATTGGAGTTTGCATCGTGCCTCCCTTGTTGTACAAGGCCTTGGCATCGGAGCCCCTTGCCAAGACGTCAAGGTCTCACCAAGACTCCCCACTCGTCGTGCCAGTTCAAGAGAGAGAGAGATCTTTGCCCGACGTCGATCCTAGGGATTGCGTCGGACCGGTAGCCGCTGGTGTGAGCTATAGGTGTGTATCGTGTCTTCGTGTGTGTGTGTTCATCGTGTGTATTCGTGCGTGAGTTCACGGATTTCATCCTCTCCCTCATCCCCCACTCACTCCGCCTCGATTTCAATGGATTCGTGAAAGATCAGCCCATCCCTGAGGTTAGCCCTCAATAGAGATCTTCGCCCGACGCCGATCCTAGGGATTGCGTCGGACCGGAGCCGCCGGCGTGAGCTATTGGCTTGTATTGTGTCTTTGCGTGAGTGTGTTCATCGTGTACTTCGTGCGTGAGTTCATGGTGTTCATCCCCTCTCTCCTTGCCCCGCACTTCCCCCTCGATTTCCATGGGAATTCGTAAAAGATCGGGCATCCCCAAGGTTATCCCTCAATAGATTATATTGGATTGGTTGTTCAAACCAATGGGTGCAAATCTAATTGGGTGTGAATTGGCGTGTGTTTGTATCTTGATTTGGATTCTACCATCCGCTTCTCGATATCTGCTTTGGTGATTCTACCACAAGGTCTCTCGCCGAGGATTCTATTGGATTGGTTGTTCGAACCAACGGGAGCAAATCGAATCAGGTGTGTTTTGGCGTGTGTTTGTATCTTTACCTTGCATTAGAGTTGTGGCAATCGTGTTTATCGCGTGTTCCCTCACTCCTCGCCTCAAATCTGTGAAGATCGGGCTACTCCAAGGGTAAATCCACAAGGAGACCCATATTAGGATTCGTGAAAGACCCGGCTATCCACGAGGTTAGCCATCAACATATTGGTATCAAGAGTGATATGGGGTGGTCCGATCTCCTCAGCAAGCACTTGTCGATGATGATGGTGGATGATTGATAAATAGCCTGTAGCTATGAACTCGCCCGCTCGAACCCTGATGCCAATGCAACAGTCCTCGAACCCCGTAGGATATTCACAACACCATGCTCTTGCGTACGTAGCCGTCGACCACGAATGGTAGTTTGCAATCTACTGATTCCCATCGGAACAACATATCACACTCAATTGCAGCAAGTATTTCGACCACAAGTAATTCAAGAGGTTCTAATAAGAATAAACTCTAAAATATTTTAACGTGGTCTAAACCCTAACTTATGCGACACCCCATCTATATATGAGCGATGGGGCATCCTTCCCTCTAAACGGTCCTAAAAACAGCCATATCTTGGCCCAAATTGACCCGGTTTGACTCAAATTGATACATACCGACCCATAGATGGGTTCGGCCTAGTTGGAGCGCATGCCATATGTCGTGGTGCACCTCAAACGTGTCCTGGCGCGCCACATATCTCTCTTGATAATGCTTGCTCTCCTTATTGCCTCATAATGCATCTTCCATCTCTCGGTCACCTTCCTCCCTCTCATCCCGCTAGCACTAGTCCAATAGATGCCAAATATAGTTAAACAATAACACCATGATTTAGGTAGTATAAACTCTTATAAATCAAAGTATCATGTCCAACTAGGAATGAATTCATCTTGTGATATTTTTCAACAAGGCTCAATATTTCCTTCCAGCTCAAGCAGTCAGAATCATTGTAATCCCTCTATATATCCTCATCATCCTCCCTTTCTTATGGAAAAGCCGTCTGCGGTTTTGGGTAAGCTGAAAGTGGAAGACACAAAAAGAACAACGTGTATGTAGAGTATATGTATATATAACATGTTGTATTATTGTTGTTCACATGAAAAATATGTATAGCATACATCAAGCAACTTAAATTGCAGGTATAAGTGAAGTGCAAAGAATCATGATCATGGTGAAAAACAAATAGATATATAGTCTTCTTGTGCAATATTAAATTCAATTTTCTCAAAGACGATCGATGATCAAATTTGTGATGAACAAGATCAAACCAATCCGACAGATGTGAAAAAAATGGTTTTAGACCATGCTTCAACTATGCTACTCTTATTATTATAAACAAGTAATAAACTGATACAAAAGTAATCAGTTATATGTGCATGATCATTATGTATTGTAGGTAACATGCAACACAATTTGCAAATATAAGTGAAGTCTAAAGTAGTAGCATCACTAGACAAAGACTTTTGGGACAAATACAATGGATATGAAAACTTGGGTTCTATTCTAGCAAGATTACAATGATCCAACATAGGTAAAATCTTGTGTTGGCTGCAGTATATAAACTAGATCTGAATTTAGTTTCATACTATCACAAATTTTAGCATATGTCCCAGAGCAAAAAGTCGTCGACACACAACATGTATGGATAAAAACAACATCGTTCAGTTCAGCGATTCTATCACAAGTTATGCATATGTTATCCAAAAGAAAATTTTCATCCATGCTATATTCACCAATTAGATTAAAAGTGAAATAAGGAGAATATGTGCTTGAATTCAGACATGAAATTTCAGAAATCTTATCCACAGCACAACTCATATTCATAGGTTCATTTAGCATGATGGAATACCCAATATCAATAGGTGGTATTCGAGCAAGTATTTCCTTATGTGTAATCGGTACCATGTGATCAAAATTTGAATTTGGTAAACTATCACATGGTGCTGAAACAGTAGTGCAAGGCAAATCACAAGGAGACTTCAATAAAGGAATAGACTCACAATATGTTGCATATGTTGGCTGAATCTCCAAATAAGTACCAATGTCATCAACAATCTCCTCAATTGTAGTATGAACTACGACATCCTCCTCAAATGACAATACCCGATCGTGTGATGTAGGTTGTAAAATAGACGACTCCCTTTCTTCAAAAACAACCTGGATATCACAAGAAACAACACTAGGAGTAGAGATGATTACATTAGTAGAAACCTCATTGTCTCATAAACTCTCACTCTCGGTTCTTCTACGATAGGATCAACATGTGGTTTTATGTTGGTATTTACAGGTGCACATAGGTTTTGAGGCCTAATATCCTGAAATTGTTTAATACGTGTACGTGCTAACCACGTGTGCTTACCATTCCAAAAGATAGAAGGATTAGAACACGCACTACCAAAGGTAACCTGGAATTTATTACACCACTTTGTTCCCAACATGATATGGCAAGAGTTAAACGCTCTAGGAACGGCATAACAAGAAATATATCTTTTAGGGCCATAAATGGTGAGCGGAACACATGCGATAAGTAATTGGTAGTGCATGACTAGAAGTTGCTAACATGAATGGTGATTTTGTTGCACGTGTGTATAATTGTAGCTTTTCAACAACCTCAACACTAACCAAATCTATGAAAGAACAAGTGTCAATGGTAGTAGTAGCCTTTCTACCACTAATTTCTATGATGAAGTGGAACAAAGTCGAATTAGGTACCACTCCTGAATCCTCTTCCCAAAATGTGTTGCTGTAGCAGAAGCGTAATGGAAAGGTATAATCATCTGCATGCGTTTTCTGCATCACATCAACACTACTAGAAGACATGATTAGTACCTTACTGCATAAAACAAAATCTAGTGGTGGAACTCTCACAGCTCACTCAAAACTGACAAGAAAGTAGATCGTACCATTCCAAAGTGAATAGTGATGCTTACAAATTCGAATCAATAACTTATGCACGAATGTGATGAAGTGAATATCAAGGGTATAGAGAATGATCATAGGGCACACAGGTTATTTATGGTGGAGCTGTAGGTATGGTATCATACTACACCGCAAACAAGTCCTAGTGCTGATCATACAAAACCTAAGGAAGACACATGTGGAGATAAACGTGGTAATGCAACTATGAAGGGTGTTGCACTACGCTGGAGAGACACTAGCAAAGCTCAAAGTAAACAGGCACAATATTGCTCAATCTACCGGTGCACAAAGATATCACTAGGCCTCTTGATCCGTTCTCATTCTCTTTCTATTTTTCTTTTGTATTGATTCTTTCTCTTTTTGCTTTTTCTTTTGCTATATTCTTTTTTTAATATGTATCACACTATGATTATGGCCAAATTATAATGTACAGCACAAAAACCCTACGAGCAGCCTGTAAGAGCAGAAACTAGTCACAATGGGCAAGTTCCTACACCTATGAAATAGAATGGCTGTAGCTAAGGTTTGGAAAATTACAAACTTTCACAATTTTTATATGTCTGCCGTGGCAGAAAAATAGGCTAAAATTGTGCCGTGGCAGAGAATCTCTACCGCGGTAGAGAAACTAGCAGAAAACGTGCCATAGCAGAGTGGCGGCAGAAAAAACAGCTGGAAAACGTGCCACGACAGGACTTCGATCCGCGGTAAACACGGACTCACGACAGAAAAACGTGCGTTTCTGTGCCGCGGCAGAGTAGACAACAATTTTTTTTTCAATTCTGACTCAGCCAAGTAGTAAACAACTGGGACTCTAGTGCTTGGCTCTGATTGGATCTTGTGGCGGCGGAAAAGAAGGTGGGGAACTCGTATGAATAAATCTAGATCTATGGCAAACTCTAAACCGAAACAGAAATTGAACCTAGACTCCTACAAAATTCTATATATAGGATCTACTATAAGAATACGACCATCAACTAAAACTCGAAAGCAATGCAATCTAGGCTATGGCAATTCTTTTTGTGTGGCTTTTTCTGTAAAGGACAAAAATAACTAATCTATGAATGGATTTGTGGATGCTTACCGAGGCAACGAGGAAATCTGATACCAAGATGATATGGGGTGGTCCGATCTTCTCAGCAAGCACTTGTCGATGATGATGGTGGATGATTGATAACTAGCATGTAGCTATGAACTCTCCCGCTCGAACCCTGATGCCAATGTAATAGCTCTCGAACCCTATGGGATATTCACAACACCACGCTCTTTTGCATGTAGCCGTCGACCATGAACAGTAGTTTGCAATCTACTGATTCCCAGTGGAACAACAGATCACACTCAATTGTAGCAAGTATTTCGATCACAAGTAATTCCAGAGGTTCTAATAAGAATCAACTCTAAAATATTTTAACATGGTCTAAACCCTAACTTATGCGGCGTCCCATCTATATATGAGGGATGGGGCGTCCTCTCCTCTAAACGGGCCTAAAAATAGCCATATCTTGTCCCAAACTTACCCGGTTTGACTCAAACTGATACATACCAACCCATAGATGGGTTCGGCCTACTTGGCGCGCCGGCCATATGTCGTGGTGCACCTCAAACGTGTCCTGGTGCGCCACATATCTCTCTTGATCATGCTTGCTCTCCTTCTTGCCTCCTAATGCATCTTCCATCTCTCGGTCGCCTCCCTCCCTCTCCTCCTACTGGCGCTAGTCCGATAGATGCCAAATCTAGTCAAACAATAACACCATGATTTAGGTAGTATAAAGTTCTTATAAATCAAAGTATCATGTCCAACTAGGTATGAATTCACTTTGTGATATTTTTCAACGAGGCTCAATATTTCCTTCTAGCTCAAGCAGTCAGAATCATCGTAATCCATGTATATATCCTCATCAAAGAGCTTCGTTGCTCATGAATTTCCCCATCAATTTTTCTTCTATCCACCAAAAATTCGAAAATGCCCCCCCCCCCCAAAAGAGCCCCAAATTGCCTTCGGAATGATCTCTTGATTTGGTGAGTTTTTCATGATTTTGGTCCATATATCTGTTGCTTTGGGTGTCGATCTACCTTCCTTTGACCTTCCCCATCCCCAATTCTGATAGATTTTCGAAAAATTTCCGAGATTTGACTTTTGGAGTTCGTCACGAACTCAAATGGCGCCAGGTCCGGTGGACCGACCCAGCCCTCAAAAATTCCAGCGAGCTTTCCAAGGAACCGAAATCGCCACCGAAATTTCCGATGCCAGGTCTGGCACCACCGGTTTGGCCACCGAAACCACTTTTCTAACCCAGTTTTGACTATTTTTGATACGGATCACGCCGATGATCCTTAAGTTTTGTCCCGATCTTTTACTGCGAGTCAACCAGGTAGGTAATTCTTCCAATAACACCGATGAACGTCATCTGAAGAAGAGGAACCAATCCAACAAGTAACATGATGAGGATCACCACGCCTCAAACCTGAGCACGATAATCCTTGTTGCACACAAGAACCTCCGCAGCAATCTCTATAAGAATCTGATAAACGGTATCGCCGTCCCCGGAGGGATGATACACAGTGGAGCACAATATAGTTTTTAGACTAAACAGCTGAACTCCCCTAAACCCTAGGGGGCTAGCTCCTTTATATAGGAGGCCTGCAACTAGTCGGTTGGATAGACCCAAACCAAACACACAAACAGACTTGAACCTAACCTAGACTCGGACTCAATAACATAGCAACAATGTTTGACACAACCTTAGACTTATGATTACATATCGTAGGTCATCCTGGCGTGCCAATCATCAATGGGATATCCGCATCACCTATCTTGGTGGAGTCCTAAAATTAGGCTTCACCTCCTCCTGCATGCCCATATCAGTTTTTCTTCTTGTGTTGTTCGTGTTTCACGTGGGTGTCGCCAAAACTAACAACACGCTTCCACAAATCGTCACATACCGCGCTCCTCGACACCGCAACGCCCGAACATCATCTCCAACACCGGTAGCAAGTTGTCAATACTGATGGTATAACTTGCTCCACCTTGTTAACCCTTCTTCCTTTGTGTGTATCTATCCTATGAGAGCAGCTCATTATGTGTTTTCCTAAGCATTGTGCACTTTCCCTTGGAAACTGGGAGTGTGTAAGCAAATACAAAAATTGACATGGTAGCATAAAAAGGGAGAAATAGAATCAAAAAAGAGAGAGAAAAAGAAAAAGAAAAAGGAAAATAGAAAGATACATAGTTTCCCAATACAAAGAGTGTCTCAAGCTTGTAAGCAAAGAGAGTGAAAGAGAGCGACCAAGGCAAGTGCACAAATCTGTTGCTTATCCTCTTTTTGCGAACGCGTTGTGGTCTCTCCTTGTGTTGGCACGACAACCGAGCTTAGTCTTCATTAGGACATTTTGTGTTCATTTTCATAGTCGTGCTAACCACATACGTCCCCACGTGTGTGTATCCTTTGAGTTTTTGTAGATCATATCCTTTTTTCTTTTGATCTTTGGTTCTCTACCACCTTTAACAATAACCTTTTCTTTGGATCATTTTGTTTGGTTTTCCACCACCCTAACCTTCCACCAAAAGCTTTTGAGAGTTTAGTTCTTTCTTTAGTGTGAGGTTTCTTTGCGATTTCACTTTGCAAGCTAATAACTCTCACTTGTGGTTTCTAGTTTGGTGCAATCCCCGAGGTGAGGTGGAAGGCTACAACCCACCATATATTACCTTCCATATACAATACGTTGGTGTTTTGCATGATGGATAGGCACGGTGATATGGGGTGGCCCAATCTTTTCAGCAAGCACTTGTCAATGATGATGGTGGATGATGCAACATCTCTTGAACCCCGTGGGATATTCACAACACCACGCTCTTGCGCACGCAGCCGTTGACCACGAAAGGTAGTTTGCAATCTATTAATTCCCAATGGAACAACAGATCACACTCAATTGCAGTAGTATTTCGATCACAGGTAATTCAAGAGGTTCTAATAAGAAACAACCCCAAAATATTTTAACATGGTCTAAACCCTAACTTATGTGGCGCCCCATCTATATATGGGGGCTGGGGCATCCTCCCCTCTAAACGGGCCTAAAAAGAGCCATATCTTGGCCCACACTGACCTGGTTTGACTCAAATTGATACATACCAACCCATAGATGGGTTCGGCCTACTTGGCGTGTAGGCCATATGTCGTGGTGCATCTCAAACATGTCCTGGCACGCCACATATCTCTCTTGATCATGCTTGCTCTCCTTATTGCCTCCTAATGCATCTTCCATCTCTCGGCCGCCTTCCTCCCTCTCCTCCCGCTGGCGCTAGTCCGATAGATGCCAAATCTAGTCAAACAATAACACCATGATTTAGGTAGTATAAAGTTCCTATAAATCAAAGTATCATGTCCAACTAGGAATGAATTCACTTTGTGATATTTTTCAACGAGGCTCAATATTTCCTTCTAGCTCAAGCAGTCAGAATCATCGTAATCCCTGTATATATCTGTAACATCCCAGAACTTTCCTACTTTTGGAATGTTAAAGATAATTAAATACGTTGATTCAATTGTTTGGTCTTTTTGAAAAAAATTAGTGAAAAGGAAGTTTTTAATGTTTGTGTGAAATTTTACCAAGCCACATTAACATAAGTGGATTAATATGACTATCACATTGGTTGAGAAGTTTTGAACAAATCCAAGACATTTGTGTTTCCTTTGCATTAATACTTTTTTTAAGTTAAAATCCCATTTGTGAAGCCCTATTTTGAAATCACCAAAATACTCTTATGAGAGTACAAACAAGGATCCTATGATGATCTATAGATTTTTAGAAAATTTTGAAAACAAAATTCAACTCATTTGTAGTTTAAATGAAAAATATATAAAAGAAATACAAAACAGAAAAAGAATAAAAGAATAAAAAACCTAGCCTACCGGGCCAGCTAAGCCAGCCCGCATCCTCCCTCCGCACCACGCAGCGCGTAGCAACTGCCGCCAGCCCTCTCCCGGCACAGCTAGCAGTCGGCACAGCCCGCCTCCCTGCTCCCACTGACGGGTAGACCCCACCGGCCAGTTTCCTTCTTCCTCACGACGCAGGAGGCAACGGAAGGACCGCATCGATGCCGAACGGAATCCCTGTGATTTCGGCCAACTCGGTTCAAATCCGGAACCCTTCCGTACGTAAAACCCCTACTTATAGTACCCCGCACGACCCCATGCTTTTTCCCTTTCGAAATTCCGTGGAAACCCTAGCTTCCGATCGATTTCTATCTCGCCGTCGGAGTTCGTCGTTGCCGAAACTTGAACTCGAGGTCAAGCTCTAATCTGTCACCCCTTGACCCTCTTTTCCCCTCCACTATCTTCCCCTTGGAGTACCGCAACCCCTCACCTCTTTTTCCCCTTCATAGGAACACCAGAGGAGCTGCAATCCCTTGTCAGAGCCGTGGCAAGCCGAGCTTGTCCAGCAGCCATTCATCGTCCGCATAGGAAATATAGGGCCACGGAAAGGACCCTGTCGGGTTCCCCATCTTGCGCCGAGACCCGTGCACCTCTTCCCCATCGCCGTGAACTACCGGAGCGCTGCAATCCCCACCATCTGTGCCACCGCCGCCACTCGTCGCCATCCACTGCCGCCAGCACCAGCAAACTCAGAAGCTTTGCTTCATGGCGGATATGGATCAGTAATGGCGCCAAGAAAATGCTGGAGTGATGATGATGTAGAGCTTGTTGGGAACCCCAAGAGGAAGGTATGATGAGCACAGCAGCAAGTTTCCCTCAGTATGAAATCAAGGTTTAATCGAACCAGTAGGAGCAAGGAAACACCCCAAAGGTGTTGCTAGCTGAGCCTTGGCAGGGCGCACTACCGGTGCTAGTAGCAACATGGAGACATGCACAACACAACCACAGAACTTTGTCCCCAACTTACGATGAGGTTTTCAATCTCACCGTGTTTTGCTGAAAACAAAGGATTAAACGTATCGAATGGAAATAAGTAAAAGTTTGCAGAAAGTAAACACAAAGCACTAACAGTTTATAGATTGTATGTAAAGAAAAGGACCAGGATCCATAGTTCACTAGAGGTGGCTCTCCTTAAGATAGATAACATGCTGGGTGAACAAATTACAGCGGGGCAATTGACAAACATCGAGAAAGCAATACATGCATATACTAATCATCTTGACTCCTTTGAGATTCGATTGGGCATTACAACATTATACATAGACCGCTATCCAACTACATCTATGACTAATAAGCCACCTTCAGGTTATCATCCGAACCCCCTCCGATTACCAGAGGCACATCTAGTACCTTAGAGATTTCTTTCACTTCCCCAGATTACCAGAGGCATGAACCCACTATCGAGCATAAATACTAACTCTTGGAGTTGCTAGCATCTACTTGGCCAAGATAGTACTAACAACGGAAAGCATGCAAGATCACAAATAACAAAGACATGATAGAATCAATAATCAATCTGAAATAGCATCTTAATATCCATCGGATACCCGCAAACACAACATGCAGAATTACAAATAGATGATCTTGATCATGAACGGAGCTCACAAGATCTAAACATTAAAGCACAAAGGAGGAGAACCAGCCATCTAGCTAATACATGGATCCGTAGTCCAAGGATAAACTACTCCTGCATCACACCGGAGGCTTGCATGGTGATGAAGAAGGCCTCCAGGGTGAATTCCCCTCTTCGGCAAGGTGCCGGGAAGAGCTTCAGATCCCTCCCGATCTAGGGATGGAGATGACGGTGGCTACAGACTCTTTCGTCGATTTTTGATCGGGTACTTAGGGTTTTCGTCCCGAGGACATCTTATAGGAGGAAGGGGAGACCGAGGGGGTGCCACGGGCCACCACACCACCCCTGGCGCAGGCCCATCCTGGCCGCGCGGCCAGGTGGTGTGGCCGGCCTCTGGTCCTACTCCGTCTCGTATTCGGCACTTGATGACTTCCGGAAAAATAGGCACTTTGGCTTTTGTCCCGTCCAATTCTAAGAATATTCATTTTCTGACTTTCCTGGAACCAAAAACAGTAGAAAACAGGCAGCTGGCACTGTGGCTCTTGTTAATAGGTTAGTCCAAGAAATCATATGTAAATTACTCCAAAGTTGGAACAAAACACAATAAAGTAGATAAAACCAAGCATGGAACATCAAAAATTATAGATACATTTGCAATGTATCAACATCCCCAAGCTTAACTCCTGCTCGTCCTCGAGTAGGTAAGTGATAAAAGGAAAGAATAATTTTTGAGGTGACATGCACCATCAAAGACTTGATCAAAGTATTTGCAAAACATTCAAAGCTGGGATCATAGTACTTCAATCATAACATGAAAGACAAAGTTCTAGCAATAAGCAAAGAAACTATGATGCAACATGAAAAGGCACAAACAAAAGATTCATGAATAACAATGCTTTGCAAGATGTTTGTTTATTTCACATAAAGAAAACATAGCATAATAGTATTCATCTTGTCCCTCATAGAGTAGCAAATATAAATGCATAGGACACCTTCAAAGTTCATAAGAGTGACTAGATACAATAGTTTAAGACAAGCAATAATGAGTTATGCATCAATCAACTAGTCTTGGGACAATGCACATAGAACTAAGAATGGCCACTATGCTCTCAAAGTAGGTGCATAAACATAGAAGGTGGAGACTCAATGTAATGGTGGAAGAAAGGCCTTTGTAAAAGGAAGTAGGGATTCAAGTCTCATAAAGAGCTTCCAAAAATTATGGTACTTATAGCTTTTAGCTTTCATTGCCCCTATCATAAGCATCTTTAAGGTGATTAAGGTTAAAGTGACACAACTAAGAGGATATGCTTGACAAGTTATAAACCGAAATCTGATGCCCCTTACTTACGAAGACCGATCCTCATGCTACTCAACTTCAGTCACGAGTAAGCTCTTGTCATTGTAAGTGTAGGGGTTCCACGCATAAAAACAATAAATTTTACTCTACACCCCTGAACTCCTGAAGCTGCCACACCTATATATTAGTAATACAGTAACGGGAGGAGCTATTCGCGAACTTACCCTCGAAGACCGAAAAGCGTTGGCAACGCTCAGGAGAGCATGGTTGATGTAGACGAGCCAAAGCAGACCTCAAGGTCGTGATGAAGTCCTTGCGCTCCTTCTGGATCCAACGACTTGAGTGCCTCAAGTGCGATACCTCGCGGGGAGTTACACAGGTCCGGTGCTTGACGATGACTCCCGCTTCCCCGATCCAGCAGCAGTTGCGGAAGTAGATCTCCCGGATCCGAATCCCACAGCGCGACGGCGCTCCGCGGTGAAGATGTCTCTCGCTCCCGTAGTCCAGACTTGGGACCACGTTCACGAGAGAGAGAGGGGGAGAGAGAAAATATCAATTGGAGGTCCTCCCAAAAGTGGGGAGACCTTTATTGATTATTGGTTGTATTTTTCTAGGCCAAATACCCCACTATATATAGGGGGAGGGGAGGTACTACCTCCCCTCAAGTCCCGGGGTGGGACTAAAGGAGAGGAGGGGGGAGGAGGTGGCCGCTGGCCACCTAGTGGGCCCCGCGCGGGGGGGCTAGGCCCAGCCGGCCTCCCCCTTTCCCCTTCTCCCTCTCTCCTTTCCCCTAATGGGCCCTCTCCCTCCGGAATTGGCCCATTAAGCCTTTGACCTTGAAATTGATTTTTCTCTTTATTTAATAAATATGAATAAATGATTAAATCAACATTTAACATTCATTCACACATTATTAAATCTCCGTGGCTATGGAACACCTTCCACCTCCACTCCGGACATCCTCCGGACTTACTGAAACCCTTCCGGTTTTCTCCCTACTTTTCTTTGGGGGTTCTACCGATCCTATAAATGCTCTCTAAGCATCATCAAGCCCTTAAGAGTGATACCCCACGGTTCGGGAACACTCCATACATGGCGGGACACTCCCGCACCAATGATCGACAGAGGGACCGGGATGGCCATGTGACCCCTGTGTGTTCCACGAAGATCTTTCATCGTTTGAACCGGGACAGTCGTGTCTTATTCCCTTTGTCATTCGGTACTTGCATTGCCCGAGATCTAATCATTGACATCACCATATCGCGTTTAATCTCGTTACTGAACAATGCTACTTAACTCGTTATGACAAGTGATATCCCCGTGATCTAATCACACGCTGCGCAGCTATTGGATATAACTTCTCCGAGTGGGCCCTTGAGTATCTTCTCGTCACATGGACGGACAAATCCCGCTCTTGACATATATTGCCTCTAAGGTTTCCTGCGAATACCTGAACACAGCTTTATAACCACCGTTTTACCAGATGGCGTTTGATGCTATCTAAGCACTCTCAGGAGACAGTGATTGATATAGCCTCACGGTCTAAGGAATAGTCTACGAGGATCCATTTCTAATCATCGTAACTTGAACTTCGTGACATGATCGGGTCACGATGTTTAGGTTGGGTATTGGTTCATCATCTCATTCTCAGAATGAGATGACCTCATTTCCAACTGGCATAAATGCCACATGATCAGGAAACATGATCATCTGTTGACCAATGAACCACTGACTAGAGTTTCACTGGGAACCCCTGGATGTTTGTATATCACACGTGTATTGATGTTTCCACTCAATACAGATATAGCATGATATAAAACTTAATCATAAACTACATGAAATATGATAATAATCCTTACTACTATTTGTCTCTAGGTCATATTTCCAACAGTCTCCCACTTGCACTAGGGTACAAATACGCTAGCTGCATTTTGTTCTCAATCATTGGCACCATATTACCGGTACCCTGAACATGCTTGCTCATGGAAGAGGTTGAGTCTTGGGTCTGTACTTTACAGTACAAAATCCTTTGCAACTTACTAATGTCACCTGGATTGACATTAATACTTTATCATCTCATGATAGCGTCTGTGTGTATGCATCGTCGCCATGGCAGTAGAACGAGGCCTGATTCCAGGAGCCTACAGTGACGTTAGATCAACCTCGAAGGCTTTCTCATGGGCATTGTGCCCTAGGACACATCATTCTACGTTAAAAGCGAACTAGCCCCGCCATAACATTATACAACACTTTAGATGGTACCCTTATCTATTATTATAAATGTATTCATCGAAACACTAGTGCACTCTGTGCAACTTTCGATGTTTTGTTCACCTCGCTTCCTATTTGACTTTACTTGGTATCTACAGGAGTTTCCAACATATTAACTTATAACATAACTCTTTATGCTTTAAGATATGTCATCCTTTATGGTTTTGAAAAATATGTCCACAATTCTCTACTAGACACTACGGACAAACTTAGCTCAACGTTCTGTGATTCGAACTTAATCACTTTCAAACGTTCCTGATTGGATCACATAGTATGCTAAGTTATCATCATGGTTTACTAATATAGAACCTATGTCTCAACATAGTGGATGACAATCATCCTTTTCTTTCAACCATTGATGTTCAACTTAATACTATTCCTAATTTGAGTCATTAAGGACTGGTTCCTCGATTAACTTCTATTCTGAAACACTTTTCAGAATCCCTTAAGGAATACTACATAATATCATAATACACCTATTATGAACTTCTACATCTTATAAATCATTATTTATAAGTATTTGTGCTTTCATTCTTAAAATACTTAAGAATTACTCCTATAAGCTCCCACTCAAAATATGTTCCTACATATTTGAATTTGAGACTTATGTCGCTCCCACTTAAAAATATGTCAATCACATATTGTTTCAGGAAGACTTTCATAGCTCCCACTCAATTTTATGCAAATTGCATATCTCCTTACTACTTTGAACAACTTCAAAATCCTTTGATCAATTATCAACCTTGGAGATTTACTATGAGATACTAGTACTTTTACTAGTTTTAAATCCACTAGACATTTAGCACACTTGAATCAAATTCATTTGAATTCATCCAATACTTGACAAATTGTGCTTTTGTCATTCACCCCTTTTTCCTACTATGGCTTTGCAGTCATTTGGGAAAATGCCAAGTAACCCCCTTTACTTGTGAGATTCAGCAACGAATTGCTTTCTAATCTCAAGGGAATTTTGCTTTTAGGATTTATCATAATTTAGTTTACCATTATTTCCTTTGTAGTTCGTAGGTATGTCATATTCCAAAAATCATGACAAGTGATTCACAAATGTCTCCATACAAGATATGGATTTACATTTTGAATCCTACTTTATGTAGTGAAAAACAATAGTCGAGGGAAAAATACAATGATCAAAATCATTGATTCTTTCCTTCTGTGAAGAGAATCGTTCAGGAACGTTGTCCGTTGCGCTTCACAACACTCTGATGCAGGGTTTTGAATCCTCATCGTGTTTTACACTATTTTCCATTTGCTCCATAATTGAAAAACATCACTAGAAGTGAGCTTTCTCTAGAATGCACCAAAATCCAAGCAATACGAATCTTGCTTTCCTTTTGGTTTGAGCTATGGGTTTCGTATTCAAAGCTTCCAATGAATACTCTACAAATGACTTATTCACTATTGTTTTGGTTATATCGAATAACCCCAAAACATTCACGAATTCAAATGGTTTACCAATTCTAATTGAGTGCTAACTATTCCTAAACTAATGGTCTCTACATATACACTACAATGATTTATTTGGTGCCTTCTATTCAACCCTCTTTGATATCTAATATCACATTGTGATGCTTTGTATTTTGGCGTTTCAAAACACTTTGCATTCCACAATTTCTTTTATGCCATTCTTATAAATTTGAACTTCATTACTATTGATCAAATCATAGCAATTGGATTCTCTTTTGTATTTATACCCTTTGTTGATGAAACACTTTGATTAGATCAAATAGTTTCATATTCATGTTTCCTTTGGTAAACTACTTTACACATTTAAACAATCATTTAATGATAATTACCATTGATGTTAAACTCCAATACATCGTATATGTATTTACTTTTAACAATTCTTTGAACACTTTGTATTCAAGTAATACACGGTGTTCAAGTTATTTTGCCGAACTTAGGCATGATTTATATGTGAGACGAAATCGAATGACTTTCACATATTATCACATAACTTTGAATTTAAACAATGGTTTCATTCATTTAATGAAATATCATTAAGTTGGGTATTTTTAAACAAGGCATTTTAATGTTTTACAAATGTTCATACATTATCAATTAGTTTCAAACAACAATAAGGATAATTCACAAGTAATCAAACAAGATATGAACACGAATAGAAATCATTCATAAAAGTAGAACAACTGTTTGTTACAAACTGATATGAATAACCGTCTCACGAAGTGTGAGACAAACTAAAGAAGTTCACAATCTCTTGATTACAATAATCATCCTAAACATAAAATAAATGGTAATTATCGAGGGAGAGTGTCGTCGGCCATCATGATCATGCTTGCCATCAACACGCAACGTCACCTCCTCTCCAGCAAGCACCTCTATGCAGAAGGACCTGTTTTCAGTAAAACAGAACAAGTATCAGATATACTTAACACTGCAATGTGTTTGCAAGATAATAACATTTATAAAACTGTATATCAAATATATACCTTTGTCGTTGACGACTCCAGCGACGTTGGGTTCATCTATCACATTTCTAAAATGTGATATGAACTCAAGGAAATCCAGTGTTTCTGTGTCGCCTCTCATAATGCAGATCATGACTTGTTCTTGGAAGCTTGGAGGAAGCGACCGCAGCACAACTGCCATCGCAAATGAGCTTGAGAACCAGTTGTCCAGGTAGTATGGCAGACTCATGTACACATCGTAGAGGCGTAATAAGTGCTCATCCAGTGAGGAGCCCTCCTCCATCTTTATGGAGAGGAAATCCCCCATTAGCTCATACTCCCACATGCGCACTTGTTCCACGAAATGTGCTCTCAGATGTGTCATGACCATCCGGGGCTTGAGACTCCCCACCATTGGCCATAACCCATCCTCCATTCCGAGGCGCATGGTCACTGATATGAATGTGGCCATCACACGACGACGATAACGCAGATCCCGCTGCTCCTGGGTCTCATGAGAATAGGGTGGCTCCAGATACATCTCGCAGGTCATGTAGTCAGCTACATTATTCTCCCCAAGGAGATCAAACAGGCGTATGACCCATGCATAAAAGTTGGATCCATCTAACTTGAGCTTTTCTCCTTTTAACCAATCGTCTATAGGAAAGGTAATCTCGGGAAGAACCATTTTCTACATTTATAATTTCAAAAGGAATTTAGACTAAGTTTATAATTAAATGAGTTAATAATAACTCCACTCAGAAACACCTATCCCCAATGAGGGTTCCTAGTGATAACACGACCCCTATGAGCCACATCTCCCTCGATCATCACGGCCAACAATGTGGGTTCAAGGGTGGACGCTAAACGTCGGTCACATCATTCATGCGACTCGTGCTCGATCTTTCGACCATCCGTGTTTAGAGGCCATGTCTGTACATGCTAGGCTCGCCAACTCAACCTTAGTGTTTTCGCTGTGCAACATGGCTTACACCCACTGTATGTGAACGTAGATATGTCTGACACCCGATCATCACGGCCTGCCTCATACCGAAGAACTTTCTTGGTGGTGCACACTAAGGGGGAACACAATCGTTGGTTATTTTAACAGGGATCATCTTATTAGGCTACCGTCGAGTATCTAATACTAGCACACAATAAGACATACAAACAATAACATTGAATGTAAATGCTATGTGATATGGTCCTTCACGTCGTGATCTCCATCCGCCGTCACCGGGTTCCGGCGCCGTAGACACCAGGGTACCGTTGTCATTCCGGCGTGGTAGTTTGTCATTACCGTGACTATCTACTACTATGCAACAAAAGGTAATCACTTTACCTTTGCCACAACCATATCACAAAGCAACGCCCCCCTGCAAAACAAAGTTAGACGCCTCTACTTTATCTTTGCATGTTTTACGTGGCTGAATGGGATTTCGCACAAGAACCATTCTTACCTACGAACTTTCAGCATAATGCTGATCAAGTAGTTGTCTCTACTACACCCCTTTCGGGGCCCTCCATTGCAAATGGCATACCAACTAATGCGAGAGAGACAGACACCCCCCTAAGCCACTTTATACGGTACAAACCGTATGTCAAGCGTGGACCAGTCTCGCGAATCAACGCGTAAAGTCGGTTGGGGGCCGCTTCATCAAGCATTACTGCGGTATACACAAGTACACGTGGGAGGGTAACAACTAAAAGATCAATGCCCACACGCTACATCTCGTGTGTTCTACCCGTACTAGCATTACTACGCATAGATCTAGCTCTAATACCACTATAGGGGTTCCGCGCATAAAAACAATAAATTTTACTCTACGCCCCTGAACCCCTGAAGCTACCAAGACCTATCTATTAGTAATACAGTAATGGGATGAGCTTTTCGCGAACTTACCCTTGAAGACCGAAAAGCGTTGGCAAGGCTCAAGAGAGCGTGGTTGATGTAGACGAGCCAAAGCCGACCTCAAGGTCGTGATGAAGTCCTTGCGCTCCTTCTGGATCCAACAACTTGAGTGCCTCAAGTGCGACACCTCGCGGGGAGTTACACATGTCCGGTGCCTGACGATGACTCCCGCTTCCCCGATCCAGCAGCAGTTGCGGAAGTAGAGCTCCTAGATCTGAATCCTGCAGCGCGACGGTGCTCCACGGTGAAGATGTCTCTCGCTCGCGTAGTCCAGACTTAAGACCACGGTCACGAGAAAGAGAGGGGGAGAGAGAAAATATCAATTGGAGGTCCTCCCAAAAGTGGGGAGACCTTTATTGATTATTGGTTGTATTTTTCTAGGCCAAATACCCCACTATATATAGGGGGAGGGGAGGTACTACCTCCCCTCAAGTCCCGGGGTGGGACTAAAGGAGAGGAGGGGGAGGAGGTGGCCGCTGGCCACCTAGTGGGCCCCGCGCGGGGGGGGGGGGGGGGGCTAGGCCCAGCCGACCTCCCCCTTGCCCCTTCTCCCTCTCTCCTTTCCCCTAATGGGCCCTCTCCCTCCGGAATTGGCCCATTAAGCCTTTGACCTTTAAATTGATTTTTCTCTTTATTAAATAAATATGAATAAATGATTAAATCAACATTTAACATTCATTCACACATTATTCAATCTCCGTGGCTATGGAACACCTTCCACCTCCACTCCGGACTTACCGAAACCCTTCCGGTTTTCTCCCTACTTTTCTTCGGCGATTCTACCGATCCTATAAATTCTCTCTAAGCATCATCAAGCCCTTAAGCGTGATACCCCACGGTTCGGGAACACTCCAGACATGGTCGGGACACTCACGCACCAATGATCGACAGAGGGACCTGGATGGCCATGTGACCCCTATGCGTTCCACGAAGATCTTTCATCGTTTGAACCGGGACAGTCGTGTCTTATTCCCTTTGTCATTCGATACTAGCATTTCCCGAGATCTGATCATTGACATCACCATGTCGCATTCAATCTTGTTACTGAACAATGCTACTTAACTCGTTCCGACAAGTGATATCCCCGTGATCTAATCACACGCTGCGCAGCTATTGGATATAACTTCTCCGAGTCGGCCCTTGAGTATCTTCCCGTCACATGGACGCACAAATCCCGCTCTTGACATATATTGCCTCTACGGTTTCCTCCGAATACCTGAACACACCTTTATAACCACCGTTTTACCAGATGGCGTTTGATGCTATCTAAGCACTCTCGGGAGACAGTGATTGATATAGCCTCACGGTCTAAGGAATAGTCTACGAGGATCCATTTCTAATCATCGTAACTTGAACTTTGTGACATGATCGGGTCACGATGTTTAGGTTGGGTATTGGTTCATCATCTCATTCTCAGAATGAGATGACCTCATTTCCAACTGGCATAAATGCCACATGATCAGGAAACATGATCATCTGTTGACCAATGAACCAGTGACTAGAGTTTCACTGGGAACCCCTGGATGTTTGTATATCACACGTGTATTGATGTTTCCACTCTATACAGTTATAGCATGATATAAAACTTAATCATAAACTATATGAAATATGATAATAGTCCTTACTACTATTTGTCTCTAGGGCATATTTCCAACAGTACGTACATGTGTATCATTAAGAACCACCAACGGGGTACCCCTTCTACATGATACAGGAGCTATCCCATAATCAAAATGACAAGGTAAGCAGGCAATGAGCATCTCAGTGATCTTTTTAGTTGCTATTTGCATAGGTTTTTATTGAGGATGCTTCATAGAGTGCTCATTATGGTTATGCTGCAAATTTCCACCATGATTAGGCATGGCTTAGGCTAGCGGCCCAGGCGTTTCAATAACACACATACAAACTCCATGATCTTACAAGTTCCACTTTTATTTCACACCGCCAGGATCCGTAAGCAAAAGAACATGATATCAACGGGGTACAAAGTACAAGTGCAATGTTGAAAGCGTTCCCCATGAAACATGGTTTTGCTAATTTCAACTTATAAAGCGCAAGCATATACGCAACAAAGAAGGACCCAATGGTTCAAGTTTATTAGATGCAAAACGTAAAGTGTGCCATCAAGTTCGTGAGAGATTTAATCACTAGTTTTCTCATAACAAGTTTAATTTGGAAGGTAAACAAAAGCATGAATTATACTTGGAATAGCATAAGCTAGTAGGTAGGTATGGCGGACTCTTTGTAATAACTTGGTTTAGGGAGTTGGATGCATGAGTGGAACTTATACTTGGTTGTAGAGGCTAGCAAAAGACTCAGAGCGACAAACTAAGAGAGCAATAATGGCCATAATCATGCAGAGCGACAAAACATCATTGACCTTCTGTAGCTCAAATCAAAAAGTATAGAACTAACGAAAGTTAGATAACAACCTGGGGTAGAAGACAAAAATGCACGCCTCAAAAAAAAATTCAGAGATTTTACGAGAATTTTTATGATGAAGCACAAAAATCTGTTTCGGGACAGCAACTTTCCCAATCATTACTTCTCTCTCATTAGAGGTTACTCTTGGCACAAAAAGCAAATAAAAAGGATAAGGATAGCTTATTACAGAGGTAATAACTTCCAAGACTCATCTAAAATTTTTGGGTTATCTCCCAATAAGTACTTTTCTTTAACGCCTTTAAGTTAGGCATAAGAAGCAACAAAAAGAATCAAGTGTTCTCAAATGAAGAAGCATTAAGACCAAATTTCTTGCCCTTACCTCTCTTACTTTTATTCTTAACCTTGGGAAAATATGATTGTTTGGTGGAGAATAAAGGTGCATGGTCCCCTTTCCCAGATCTATTATTACTCCAAGGAGTTCTAATAGGGACCTTCCAAGTGTAATTTGTCCTTTTCCTGCACATTCAATAACAAGATAATCAGTAGAAATCATTTTCCCAAGGATCTTTGTAAACACTCCTTCAGCTATTCCAAGAGGTAATATGGTACTATTATTAGCAAGAGATATTTCTTTTCCTCCTTCAGTAAGCCCCCAAGTATTCAGAGATTCTTAAATATCCTTGGGCATAAGACAAAATTCAGACATGATATCACAGCGGGCTTGAAAAGTTTCAGTGTTTATCTCAATATTTACTGTAGGGAGCCACTTTGATGGTTCAGAATTTATTGGAACATAATTTTGATGCTCCCTAAGCGTGTTATAGCAATCTTTTAAGCTACTAGTGCTAGTCTCAAGAGTGTTCAATCTAGCAAATATTTTTGCGAAAGAAATATCAGTTTGGCTAGGCAAGTTGTAAGTGAGGATCAATTTCTTTATAGCATTAAGGGCATCATCCTCATTACATTGGAGGAAATATCCTCCCACAACAGCATCTAAAGCATATCTATAGCAAAGAGCAATTCCAAGGTAAAAACTGCTAAGGAACAAGCTTTGAGTCATTTTAGGCTCAGTTTTTTATGTAGATCAGAGATTCTAGACCAAGCTTCCTTAAAACTTTCCTCAATTCCTTGTTTAAAAGTGAAAATCATTTCCTCGGGTGACATAGTGATTGGAGCAAGGCTAGACATAATGGCAACTTAGGATATGACCTAATTTTTTTGTGTTTTTGAAATAAGAAAGCAAACTAGTAAAACTATTTTTTTGTGTTTTTGATAAAGAAACAAGCAAACAAAGCAAAAAGAAACTAAGCAAAACAAAAATAATAAAGTAAAGAGATTGGTTATGAGGGACTCCCCTTATGAAGATGTCCTTGACTCCCCGGCAACGTCGCCAGAAAAATGCTTGATGGCTCTGTAATGGCGCTAGGAAAATGATGGAGCGATGATGATGTAGAGCTCGTTGGGAACCCCAAGAGGAAGGTATGATGAGCGCAGCAGCAAGTTTCCCTCAGTATGAAACCAAGGTTTAATCGAACCAGTAGGAGCAAGGAAACACCCCAAAGGTATTGCTAGCTGAACCTTGGCAGGGCGTACTACCGGTGCTAGTAGCAACATGGAGACCTGCACAACACAACCACAGAACTTTGTCCCCAACTTGCGATGAGGTTGTCAATCTCACCGTGTTTTGCTGAAATCAAAGGATTAAACGTATCGAATGGAAAGAAGTAAAAGTTTTTAGAAAGTAAACACAAAGCAGTAACAGTTTATAGATTGTATGTAAAGAAAAGGACCGGGATCCATAGTTCACTAGAGGTGGCTCCCCTTAAGATAGATAACATGTTGGGTGAACAAATTACAGCGGGGCAATTGACAAACATCGAGAAAGCAATACATGCATATACTAATCATCTTGACTCCTTTGAGATTCGATTGGGCATTACAACATTATACATAGACCGCCATCCAACTACATCTATGACTAATAATCCACCTTCAGGTTATCATCCGAACCCTCTCCAGTATTAAGTTGCAAGCAACAGATTATTGCTTTACGAACTGCGTGTAAAGTAAATAATACGATTGTTCTATGAACAAAGAATTGTTGTTTTCTCCCTAGTAGCAACAGCACATCTAGTACCTTAGAGATTTTTGTCACTTCCCTAGATTACCAGAGGCATGAACCCACTATTGAGCATAAATACTAACTCTTGGAGTTGCTAGCATCTACTTGGCCAAGATAGCTACTAACAACGAAAAGCATGCAAGATCACAAATAACAAAGACATGATAGAATCAATAATTAATCTGAAATAGCATCTCAATATCCATCGGATACCCGCTAACACAACATGCAGAATTACAAATAGATGATCTTGATCATAAACGGAGCTCACAAGATCTAAACATGAAAGCACAAAGGAGGAGAATCAGCCATCTAGCTAATACATGGATCCGTAGTCCAAGGATGAACTACTCACACATCACACCGGAGGCTTGCATGGTGATGAAGAAGGCCTCCAGGGTGAATTCACCTCTTCGGCAGGGTGCCGGGAAGAGCTTCAGATCCCTCCCGATCTAGGGATGGAGATGACGGCGGCTACAGACTCTTTCGTCGATTTTTGATCGGGTACTTAGGGTTTTCGTCCCGAGGGCATCTTATAGGCAGAAGGGGAGACCGAGGGGGTGCCAGGGGCCACCACACCACCCCCTGGCATGGGCCCAGCCTGGCTGCGCGGCCAGGTGGTGTGGCCGGCCTCTAGCCCTTCTTCGTCTCGTATTCTGGCACTTGATGACTTCCGGAAAAATAGGCACTTTGGCTTTTGTCCCGTCCAATTCTGAGAATATTCATTTTCTGACTTTCCTACAACCAAAAACAGCAGAAAACAGGCAGCTGGCACTATGGCTCTTGTTAATAGGTTAGTCCAAGAAATCATATGAAAAGTACTCCAAAGTTGGAACAAAACACAAGAAAGTGGATAAAACCAAGCATGAAACATCAAAAATTATAGATACATTTGCAATGTATCATGTCGTTCGATCGAAAACAGACGCCCCAGATTAGATCGGTTCGGCGAACTAGTACCGATCAATTGGTGTGCACCGTGTGTCCCATCGCGTCAGCCCCGCCTCGTCACCGCCTCGTCAACACCATGTTGTCAGCCAGTTCAGCACCCACATCCCAGTCAGCATGGAATATTCCTTCAAATATTCCCGTTATTAATAAAATTGGAATAATTGGCAGAAATTGAAGTAATCTGAGAAAATTCATACTAAAAGATCTGTATATCCACAAATAGCTTATAATATATCAATGGATTCATAAAATTGTGTAGAATATTATTATGCAAATAGATCTAACTTGTACTACATATATTTACTTCAGTAATTTAATTGGGTTAATATTCCTTTTAGACTAAATAATTTATCGTAAATTATCTATAGATTAGAAAAATATAATAAGGTATCTCTGAATTCATAATTTAATATCCGACATTAATATGCTGTTAGATCTATTTTTTATAGTGTATAATTACTGTGGTGATTTAATTAGTTTTCATGGCTATTTAGATTATTAAATTCATAATAAATTATTTATAGATCGGAAAAATATCAATAATATGTCTTTGGATTCACAATTTCACGTAGAATATACATCTGGTCTTAGATATAATTTATGATGTAGTAAATATTTTAAATGTTGTAAATTCCTTTAAAAAGTAAATAAATCATAGAAAAAGATCTATAACTCCTATTAATATGAATCCAATTCCTACCGGTTCGTATTAATGTGCTCTATCCAATAAAATCAATAACAAAATTTAATTATACAATTAGGATAGAAGTTGCAATAGATTTAATAAAACGCTTTATTTGGTTGTTAAGATTTAATAATAAATACCCTATTGCATTAAATGACCTCCTACATGCATCATATGATCTAATACAATTAATAGAACTAATATTAAATCATCATGCATGTTTGTTACCTTCATTGTTGTATTGTATGTTGCAACTGTTTGATTGGAATTACTCCATTCCCGCGATAGATTGTTCTGAGAGTGCGATTGCTACGGAGGAATACAATCATCAAGAATATTATTAACATAAGGCAAGTTGCACCACTTGTTCATATTTATGTCCCAGTTTTGACTATGCATGATTTGATCTTCAAATTCTATAGTATGCATGTGTAGAATTTTTGGTAGATTTTCTTAGTATTATTTTGCAAGTGTGGTTTTGTAGTATGCCATGAGTAGCTCTATACTTAGGATTTTCCATCTCAATAGGTTATCCTGTTTTGCTAAGTTATGCTTGTTATGCTATATATTTATATATATATATATATCAAGTACCATTGGGGGTTCGAAAGACTCAAAAAAATTCTAAGTATAAGAGCTCTCTCGAGCAAACCTTTTCCTCTCAAAACCCCCTTCAAAATAAAAACTAAGTTTTCTTCTGGGCAGAATGGTTATCGGGACAACGAGTGGAATTTGGTGGAGGACGGCCGCCCAGGAATCAAAGAAGTCTGCCACGTTTCAGAATTCAGAAGCTTCCAGTGCAACCACAATACATATGGGATCTGTCTTGGCTTAGTACTTAGTGGGAAACCTCACCGGGGTAACAACATTTGGAGGTTCTTGGCACGGTTGGATCCAGCTGGTAGAGGGGCTACTAAGGGAAGGCCTCGCCATGGTCTTGTCTGTAAAAGGACTTGATCATGGATTGTGGGGAAAGTGCACGACCTCTCGAGAGTATTGCAATCTGATCGATCAGCCGAGTTCACGGAAAAGAACACTTGAGCATCTAAAGGATGGAGCCTCTGAAAGATCTTACTCTCTCTTTCCAAACTTAAAGTTTTCTAAAACTCCAGGGCGTGTGTAATATCGCCAATGGGTGGGATCTTGGGAACTTGGTGAGTAATATCCAAGTGTTAGGTTGTTGAGGCACTTGGTGAGTAATATCCTCATGTTCCATTCGACCCTATATTACTTAAACAATGTTTATAAAGTAGGGTAAAAATTCTCCCACTTTTCTTCTTACTTTGTGAAAATTGGCTTTATGCAAATAAACCACAAAGACTACTCCTAGCCTTGCATGTAGAGTTAGTCTTATTCTTTCCTTGCTGTAATTTGCCATTACATTCAAAGTATTGACCAACTCGTTTGGCTGCACGTTTTATGTGCAGAAATTGGAGATCATCATTGAAAGGTGCGCCAGGATCGCAGGTCTTCACTCAACCTGCCTGTGGCATTGATGGGACTCCAAGTTGTATTTGTTTCACTTCTGTTGTAATAATGTAAACTCTGGATTATTCGATTTATGTAATAAAGACTTGTGTTTTACATGATATTTCATCGACTGTGAGTGTTAGCTAATGATCCAGGGACTAGCATGTTAATCACAGGGACTTAGGATCCTTACTGGATCCCATGTCATAACAGATGGTATCAGAGCACAAGTTGACTGTAGATCGTGACCCTAGCATCGGAAAACCTTAGGTGTTATATTTTTAAAGTTATTTTATAAGAAAAACTCTCATAATTCTCATCATCTATCTTTGGAGTTTTAAAATTCTTAAGTCTCTTCTTTTCAACATTAGAGATGACCATTGCACACTTGAAGAAGAAATCTCTCTCAAGACCACCTTTCTAAAGAAGATATTCTCAATGTTTCGCTCAAAGCTAGGACTTGAAGACCTCCATAAAAGGTTTTCCAATACTAAGGCTACGATAATTGAAGACTTAAAAGCAACAAGTACCGAAGACTTCGAAGGCCTTAAGTCAAGGTTATTAATGGAAGACCTTGAAGAACATGAAGACTACCAAGAGCACGAAGACCTCAAAGACAATGAAGTTTATGAAGATCATGAAGATTACAAGTGACCCATTAGGACCCAAACTTGGATAGACTACACTACGATTAGGTGCGGTGATTTATGAGCTGTCATTTTTGTGGTTTTCTTGACGACAACAACTAAAACCTATTTTCAATACAAAAATTTGTTCATGTGGGTTGTTCATGTCCTTCTTGATAAACTTTACTCTCCCTACCTTAAATCTTGAAGACGGAAGAAGGGAGACAAACCGAAGGACTTGAATGAGGGCGCCAAGATGAAATTCTACCAAGTGGATCAAAAGAAGAACACTCACATGGTGGAGGATGCAACAAGTCCTTGAAGATAAACAACACACAAGTGCCTCCAGGATTAGGAAACACAAGTATACATGCTTATCTCCAATGTAGTTGACTCTCATAGCAATTTCTTGCGGTAAAAAAACTATAGTTTGAGTGAAATTAGCATGATTTGATGTTTTGTTTGGTTTGTTTGATTATACGAGGTAATCTTCTTACCCCTCGTCTATAATCCACTCGTTCCACTCTAAACCTTGGTCAACTCGACAGATGGGCCGTACCATCAAGGAAGACATGAACTCAACTTCTCTAAGCGAATGAGCCACGCCGATGTAAAGCAATGGATGCACAAGGTTGAAGCCAATAGAATAGTTCATTATGCTGCCCAATTCCTAAAGGAGGAACCGCAACTTGGTGGGAGATGCAAAACACCATTAATGATCATCAAGGGATGAAATCTTGGGAAGAATTTAAAGTGGTTCTACAACAATCTCGTCTCGTCACTCGAAAATCAAAAACCCAAGGAGTTGAAGCCCTAAAACATTTAGCCTATAGAACTTGTGGGGAAATAGGACACAACTCCAAGGAGCATCATGATCAGTGCCCCTACTGTGAAGCAAGTCACCCCTTTGAAGAATGCCCCACCTCTCAAGTTACATGCTTCTTGTGTGAAGGAACCAACCACAACCCCTCGCAATGTCACCTCTACCCGATGGTACAACAAGTGAATCAACATGTTAGAGACAGAATGCGCCAAGGACTAATGAAGCACTTAGAGGACACACAGTCCAAGACAAGGGCTAGAGATGTAGTCAAGACTCTAGACACCACACCCAAAGTCAATACTTCACGATACTCGACATATGAAAGGAATGACCATTTTCCCCAAACTGGCTCAAGGAAATGATCAAGGTTTCTAAATGTTGAGGTAGAGCATAAAGAAGAGATGTTGTCCTTACCAATGAAGAGGAAGGATCTAAGAAAGTCATATGCTTCCAATGTCATAATCCTAGGCGTTATGATATTGATTGTCCAGAACAGAAGAATGTGGCTGGAAAGGATGAAAACAACGACGGTAATGGGGGAGATCAGGAATATCTAAGTCAAGTCCTTCATTATAATCGTCCAACAAAGGATGGCTATGGTGCTAGTAATAGAGGCAACAACGACAAGAAGCCCAAGAAAGATCCTAGCCAGGGGATATGCTACAAGTGTGGTGAAACTGGGCATTATGCATTAAATTGTCTCGAGAAAAGGAAGAATGGCGGTGGCAATTGCAAGAAGCCCACTCCGTCCACTAGGCTAGGGTGAATTATGTTAGTGTGAGTTAAGCTTACAAATCATTGTACCCGGAGAACCCAACAAATACAATCTTTAAGGGTGGTAGCACCCTAGTGTGACAGAACCTATTTCTTTCTAGCCTTCTTGAATCTCGAGGACGAGATTCCTTTTAAGGGTGGTAGTGTGTAACATCCCAGAACTTTCCTACTTTTGGAATGTTAAAGATAATTAAATACGTTGATTCAATTGTTTGGTCTTTTTGAAATTTTTGAGTGAAAAGGAACTTTTAATGTTTGTGTGAAATTTTACCAAGCCACATTAAAATAAGTGGATTAATATGACTATCACATTGGTTGAGAAGTTTTGAACAAATCCAAGACATTTGTGTTTCCTTTGCATTCATACTTGTTTTTTCAAAGTTAAAATCCCATTTGCGAAGCCCTAATTTGAAATCACCAAAATACTCTTACGAGAGTACAAACAAGGATCCTATGATGACCTATAGATTTTTAGAAAAGTTTGAAAACAAAATTCAACTCATTTGGAGTTTAAATGAAAAATATATAAAACAAATAAAAAACAGAAAAAGAATAAAAAAAACTAGCCTACCGGGCCAGCTAAGCCAGCCCGCGTCCTCCCTCCGCACCGCGCAGCGCGTAGCAACCGCCGCCAGCCCTCTCCCAGCCCAGCTAGCAGTCGGCACAGCCCGCCTCCTTGCTCCCACTGACGGGTAGACCCCACCCGCCAGTCTCCTTCTTCCTCACGACGCAGGAGGCAACGGAATGACCACATCGATGCCGAACGGAATCCCTATGATTTCGGACAATTCGCTTCAAATCGGGACCCCTTCCGCACGTAAAACCCCTCCTTATAGTACTCCGCACGACCCCACGCTTTTTACCTTTCGAAATTTCGTGGAAACCCTAGCTTCCGATCGATTCTGATCTCGCCGTCGGAGTTCGTCATTGCCGAAACTTGAACTCGAGGTCAACCTCTCATCTATCGCCCCTGGACCCTCTTTTCCCCTCCACTATCTTCCCCTTGGACTACCGCAACCCCTCACCTCTTTTTCCCCTTCATAGGAACACCGGAGGAGCCGCAATCCCTCGTCAGAGCCGCAGCAAGCTGAGCTTGTCCAGCCGCCATTCATCGTCCGCAGAGGAAATATAGAGCCACGGAAAGGACCCTGTCGGGTTCCCCATCTTGCGCCGAGACCCGTGCACCTCTTCCACGTCGACGTGGACTACCGGAGCGTTGCAATCCGCCACCATCTGTGCCACTGCCGCCACTCGTCGCCATCCACTGCCGCTAGCATCGGAAAACTCAGAAGCTTTGCTTCGTGGCCGTTCGATCGAAAACAGACGCCAAGATTAGATCGGTTCTACGAACTGGTACCGACCAATCGGTGTGCACCGTGTGTCCCATCGCGTCAGCCCCGCCTCGTCACCGCCTCGTCAACACCACGTTGTCAGCCAGGTCAGCACCCGTGTCCCAGTCAGCGTGAAATATTCCTTCGAATATTCCCGTTATTAATAAAATTGGAATAATTGGCAGAAATAGAAGTAATCTTAGAAAATTCATACTAAAAGATCTATATATCCAAAAATAGCTTATAATATATCAATGGATTCATCTTGTTAATAGGTTAGTTCCAGAAAATGTGTAAAAGTACTCCAAAGTGTGGACAAAACATAACAAAGTAGATAAAACCAAGCATGGAGCATAAAAATTATAGATACATTTGCAATGTATCAACATCCCCAAGCTTAACTCTTGCTCGTCCTCGAGTAGGTAAGTGATGAAAAGAAAGAATAATTTTTGAGGTGACATGTACCATCATAAACTTGATCAAAGTTTTTGTAAAACATTCAAAGCTGGGATCATAGTACTTCAATCATAACATGAAAGACAAAGTTCTAACAATAAGACATAGCAACTATGTTGCAACATGAAAAGGCACAAACAAAAGATTCATTAATAATAATGCTTTTCAAGACGTTTGTTTGTTTCACATAAAGAAAACATAGCATGATAGGATTCAGCTTGTCCCTCATAGAGTAGGAAATATAAATGCATAGGACACCTTCAAAGTTCATAAGAGTGACTAGATACAAATAGTTTAAAACAAGCAATATCAAAGCTATGCATCAATCAACAAGTCTTGGGACAATGCACATAGAACTAAGAATGGCCACTATGCTCTCAAAGTAAGTGCATAAAGATAGAAGGTGGAGACTCAATATATAAGTGGAAGAAAGGCCTTCATAGAAGGAAGCAGAGATTCAAGTTTCATAAAGAGCTTCCAAATATTATGGTACTTATAGCTTTCAGCTCTCATTGCCCCAATCATAAGCATCTTGAAGTGATTAAGGTTAAAGTGAACAAACTATGGTGTACATGCTTGAGGAAGTATAAGTTAGAAATCTCATGTCCCTTGAATACGGGGCCGCTCCTCATGCTACTCAAGTTTAGTCACCGGTAAGTTCTTGTCATCGTAAGTACATGTGTATCATAGAGAACCGCCAACGGGGTACCCCTTGCCCGATGATACAGAAGAATCCCCATATCAAAATGACAAGGCAAGCAGACAACGAGCATCTCAGCAATCTTCTTATTTACCATGGGAATATGGTGTTTTTTCTCTCTTTCCTCTTTTCATAATCTCTTTTATTTCTTTTTCTCTTTTTTTTCAATATAGGACTCTTTTTATAAGAAGAATTCTTCATAGATAGCTCATTATGGTTACGATGCAGGTTTCCACCATGTCAGCATGGATTAGACCAGCGGCCCAGGCGTTTCTCTAACACATGTACATAACTCCATGGACTTACAAGCTCCCCTTTCATTTCACACCGACGACATCCATAGACAAAAGAGCATGATATCAACTAGGTACAAAGTACAAGTGCAATGTTGAAAGCGTTCCCCGTGACAGCATGGTTCTGCTAATTCCCAACAAATAAGTGCAAGCATATACAACATAGACGACACAATGGTTCAAGTTTATTAAGGGAAATAAAAGTAAAGCGTGCCATCAAGTTCGTGAGAGCTTTAATCACTAGTTTTCTCATAACAAGTTTAATTTGGAAGGTACATAAAAACATGAATATACTTGGAATAGAATATGCTAGTAGGTAGGTATGGTGGACTCTTTGGAATAAATTGGTTTTAGGAGTTGGATGCATGAGTGGAACTCATACTTGGTTACGGAGGCTAGCAAAAGACTGGGAGCGACAAACTAAGAGAGCAATAATGGCCATAATCATGCAGAGCGACAAAACATCATTGATCAAAGCATAAAGTGATACTACAAGTTGAAAACTAAAGGATCATAAAGGCTATGGTGATTTGGGATAGTCATAACATGGTGTGAGCATGCGCCAAGTCAACCCAAATAAAGCATCAAAGGGGAATACCACAATACGATGCTTTAATATGCTAAAACGACGCATGATCCTTCCAAGGCACATTAAGAAATCTCAATTATTTATAACAAGTCATGCTACAGAAAAGAATACTAAGCATAAAGCCAAAACAATATCAAGCATGGCATGCCAAAGCATAGGCCATAGTCAAAAACAAGCTCCATTTACCACTTAAGCATGAACTTTCCTACTCTTTTCCAATCCAAACCAAACTATTTGAAAACCAATGCATGAAAGAGGGGGTCCAACCAATTTATTAAGCAAACTAAACAAACAAACCAAACAAAAAACCAAAACAAAAACGAAAAATAAGATGCTCCAAGAACAACACAACTGTGCATGAAACAATAAAAATGAAGCGTTTGGAAGGAACCTGGGATTTTTATTGATGAAGATGGGGATGCCTTGGGCATCCCCAAGCTTTGACGCTTGTACTTCTTGGATATTTCTTGAGGTGACACGCATGGCATCACCAAGCTTGAGCTTTAGTCCATTCTTCATCTCATTACTCGTTCCTTCCATACACCTGAAATTTTTCCTTCATACAAATCTTCACACAATCTTTATTAGCAACATTAGTGCACTCAAGATAATAAGTCTTTAGGTTCAGTTCTAACACCAATAAAACTTCCATTAAACACAATTTACTATACCACTTCCCTAAAAAAGCTCAATTCTCCAAAAGAACTCAAAAAGGAACCAACAAGAAGCAAATGCAAATAATGGCAGAAATCTGTCAAAATAGACCAGCAGGTAAAGACGAATCTTTTCGAAGACATTTTGTTGGTCAAATCGAAAAGTGTTAGACTAACGAAAGTTAGATAACAACCTGGGGCAGGAGCACAAAAATTCACGCCTCAAAAGGACGTACCAAGATTTTACACGAATTTTTACGGTGAAGCATAGAAATCTGTTTCGTGACAGTAACTTTCCCAATCATTACTTCTCTCTCATTAGAGGTTACTCTTGGCACAAAAAGCAAACAAAAATGATAAGAAGCGGTTACTACAGAGCTAATAACTTCCAAGACTCAACTAAAACTTTTGGGTTATCTCCCAATAAGTACTTTTTTTAACGCCTTTAAGTTAGGCATGATAGTTTGAGAAGATGCTCACATAAGAAATATGAATTGAAGTAAAAGAGAGCATCAAGAGGCAAATTCAAAGCACATTTAAGTCTAACCCACTTCTATGCATAGGAATCTTGTAAAGAAACAAGTCATGCAAGCACAAAGTAACAAGCATAGTAAAGCAAAACAAGTGCAACTTCAAGACTTTCAACATAATGAGGGGAAACTTAATATTATTGAGATACATAAGACCATGTTTCCCTCTCTCATAAGAACTTTTGGTAGCATCATGAAAAAAATTAACAATATACCTATCACATAAAACATTCTTATTATGATCCACATGCATAAAAGAATTAATACTCCCCATATAAGCATAGTCATTCTTATCAATCATAGTGGGAGAAAATTCAACAAAATAGCTATCATTATTATTCTCATCACCATAATCATCAAATATAGGAGGCATATTGTAATCATAATTAATTTTCTCCTCAATAGTTGGTGGACTGAAAATATCATATTCATCATTGTAATCATCATATATTGGAGGCGTAGTATCATCAAAGTAAATTTTCTCCTCCATGCTTGGGGGACTAAAAACATCATCTTCATAAAAACAAGCTTCCCCAAGCTTAGAATTTTCCATAGCATTAGCAATAATGGTGTTCAAAGAATTCATACTAATAACATTACTATTAGCATGCAAGTAAAGTTCCATAGGTTTTTTAATTTTCTCTTTAAACACTTCATGTCCTACTTCAAGATAAATACTATAAAGCTCTCTAATTTTGTTGTTGTTTTCCATTAAGCCTAACTAGTGAAAACAAGAAACAAAAACACAAAATTGCAGAATCTAAAGGAAATAACTTCGAGCACTCACACCGGAGGATGTTAGTACCTTTTACCTTACCTCCCCGGCAACAGCGCCAGAAAATAGCTTGATGTCTACGCACTTCTGTTCTTGTAGACAGTTGTTGGGCTCCAAGTGCAGAGGTTTGTCGAACAGCAGCAAGTTTTCCCTTAAGTGGATCACCCAAGGTTTATCGAACTCAGGGAGGAAGTGGTCAAAGGTATCCCCTCTCAAGCAACCCTGCAATCAAGATACAGTAAGTATCTTGTGTCCCCAACACACCCAATACACTTGTCAGGTGTATAGGTGCACTAGTTCGGCGAAGAGATAGTGAAATACAGGTGGTATGGATAAAAGACAACGGTGCCAAAAAATAGCTTGATGGCGTGGAAAAGACTAAAGGCAAACTGAAATAAAGATGGAAGCAAGCAAACATGTAAGAAATTTAGTTGCAAATGGTGTTTCAATGTTTAGAAACAAGGCCTAGGGATCATACTTTCCGGTTGATATATTATCTTCATGATACTACTCTTAACTACTCTCCGGTTGGACACTCTAATCCATAGTAGGGCTATAACAACACACCTCAAAGTTCGCTTTTCCCATCTAGATAACCCCACACTATCACCTTGAGCACTAGATGGTTCCAACAAACACCACAATTTCATAAAGACATCCAACTCCAAATATAACTCATAACAAGTATTTGTAATCTCTAGCCTAAGTGCCACCATGGTGTGCACACTGTCAACTTCACACACATGGGGAGAGCAGAGATCTAATAAAGCACTTGAGTAGCAAGGTAAATCTATAGATTACAAGCTCATGATCACAATATGATCATGCATAGAGAGAGATGAACACATAGGTACCGGTAGAACCCTTAGCCTCGAGGAAGAACTACACCCTCATCGTCATGGGAATCAGCGATGGCGATGGAGATGGTGGTGGAGATCGATGGAGATGGCTCCGGGGGCACTTGCCCATCCTGGCAGGGTGCCGGAACAGATACTTTCTATCCTCCGAATCTCAACTTCGGTGGCGGCAGCGCTGCGGAACTTTTTGTGCCTAGAGGCTTGACTCTTTAGGGTTTTTGCATCGGGAGGCTCTTATAGGTGAGAGGGGAGACCGAGGGGTGCCAGAGGGGCCCACACCACCCCCTGGCGCGGCCTGGCATGGCCCGCACCACCAGGTGGTGTGGCCAGCCCCTGGCCCCTCTCCGTCTTGTCTTCTGGATCCGTGAGTCTTCCAGTAAAATATCGACTTTGGCATTTGTCCAGTCCAATTCCAAGAATATTGATTTTCTGACTTTCGTGGAACCAAAAACAGCAGAAAACAGGCAACTGGCACAGTGGCATCTTGTTAATAGGTTAGTTCCAAAAAATGTGTAAAAGTACTCCAAAGTGTGGACAAAACATAAGAAAGTAGATAAAACCAAGCATTGAACATCAAAAATTATAGATACATTTGCAATGTATCAATCGCCTTCATTAACGTCCACACTTCAAAGTTTCTCTCGGGCAGGCCGGATAGTTCGGTCCGGCCAGAAACTTCAAAGTTTTCGGGTGGTGTCCGGGTAGTGTCCGATCTGGTGTACTGATTGTCCGCGCCAAAGCTTCTCTCGGGCAGGCCAGATAGTCCGGGTGGACTCGGCCGGACACTCCGATCGATGCAGAACTTTTGGCCTTCGTCTTGATGATCTTCTCTTGCGCCTTCCTCCCGCTCCTCCCTCGCGCATCCTTGGGCGATCATCATGTTGGGCTCCTCTTGTAGCCCTTCTCCTCCTTCCACTATGCTTGTTTCTCCAACGAACCTGATCATACATAAATGCATAGACTTAGGCAGTATAAATTTCTCATCAACTAAAGTACCAGATTCGTTTAGGAGTAAATTCACCTGTTGTTCAAGTAGCTTAGCACGAGCTCTTGTAATGGGTCCAATTCTAATCTCATCAGACTGATCCTTCCTTGCAACAGTTGGAGCATCTTCAATAGTCATTGGGGTAGGTGTAATTGTAGGGATGTCCTCATCATCTCCCCCCATGGTGTAGTAGGTGCAGAGAGAGGTGTATACAAACCATGAGGTTGCAGCTTGGATTTTGACTTGTGGCATGTAATACAACGACTCACAAATCTGTAGACATCATGCCTCATCTTGGGCTAATAAAAATGATCAGCGAGCATGAGCAATGTCTTCTCACGCCCAAAGTGACCCATCAAACCACCATCATGTGATTCCTGCACTAATAACAAACGCAACAACGATTCTGGAATGCATAATTTGTTAGCTCTAAAAAAATATCCATCATGTGTATGATACTTATCCCATCATTTTTAAGAGCAGACAAACGATATGGTTCAGAAAAATCATGGTCAGTTGCATAAAGTGCACAAATACTCTCTAATCCAGGAATTTTAACATCAAGATTGGTTAATAGCATGTTCTTCCTAGACAAAGCATCAGCAACTACATTCTCTTTTCCCTTCTTATACTTAATGATGCACAGAAAAGATTCAATAAACTCAACCCATTTAGCTAATCTTCTATGCAAGTTTGATTGAGCTTTCAAATACTTCAATGCTTCATGATCAGAATGTATGATAAATTCTTTTGGCCACAAATAATGTTGCCAAACTTCAAGTACTCTAACAAGTGCATATAATTCTTTATCATAAATAGGATAGTTCAATCTAGCACCAGTAAGTTTATCAGAAAAATATGTTATAGGGCGACCCTCTTGCATCAAAACGCCACCAATACCTATACCACTAGCATCACATTCAACTTCCAATTGCTTCGAAAAATTAGGTAATGCAAGTATGCAGAAATAAGAAAACATTTTAATGTATCAAATGCAATATCTTGGGTTGCGCCCCACACAAATGGCACACCTTTCTTAGTCAAATCATTCAATGGAGCAGCAATAGTGCTAAAATCCTTCACAAAGCGCCTATAGAAACCATCTAAGCCATGGAAACTACGCACTTGACTCACATTCATGGGAATGGGCCAATTCTGAATTGATTCAATTTTAGATTGATCTACTTCTACCCCATGCTTAGATACAACATATCCTAGAAATATGACCTTATCTTTTGCAAATGTGCACTTCTCAAGATTAGCATACAATTTATTATCACGCAACACTTGCAAAACTTGTCGGATATGACTACAATGTTCAGTTTCGTTGTGGCTATAGATAAGAATATCATCAAAATAAACAACCACAAAACGACCAATAAATTCTCTCAAAACATGATTCATTAATCTCATGAATGTATTAGGTGCATTAGTAAGACCAAACGACATAACTAACCACTCATACAAACCAAATTTTGTTTTGAAAGAAGTTTTCCATTCATCCCATTTTTCATCCTAATTTGATGATAACCGCTACGCAAATCAATTTTAGAGAAAATAGCAGCACCACTCAATTCATCTAGAATATCCTCTAAGCGTGGAATAGGATGACGATATCAAATAGTCATGTTATTAATAGCTCTACAATCTACGCACATGCGCCATGTACCATCTTTCTTAGGCACTAAAATAACAGGAACAACACAAGGGCTTAGAGAAACACGAATGTACCCTTTATCTAGCAACGCCTGTACTTGTTTCTATATCTCCTTTGTTTCTTCGGGGTTGGTCTTGTAGGGTGCACGGTTTGGTAATGTGGTGACAGGGATCAAGTCGATTTGATGCTCAATGCCATGCAATGGAGGCAATCCTGCGGGTACATCTTCTGGAAACACGTCACCAAAATCCTGCAAAACAGTAGATACACCAAGAGAAATAGGGGTCATGTCGTTAGAAACCAATACCTCTCCCTTATACATAAGCACAAGCGTCATGGCTGTAGGATCCTCATGAAATTCTCTAATATCTTCCTTGGTGGCTAATATTATAAGATTAGGAACTCTCTCACTTTTTGTTATATCACTTTTTGTTATATCACTCTTTGTAGGCTCTATTACATCATGAATAGCTGCAACACTATCTCGCCGATCTATAGATTCATCCTTCATGTTCACTTCTATCTTCTGACGAGACTCATTCACAATCTGATGTGGTGTCATTGGTTGCAAATTAATCTTCTTGCCCTTGAACTCCAAGTGATATGTATTGGCACGGCCATTGTGTTGCACATGGCGATCATAAAAGCCAAGGCCGACCCAATAAGATATGGCAAACAGTCATAGGAACCACATCAAAGTCAATAGAATCCTTGTATGGTCCTATTTCAAAATTCACGCGTACCATATGGTTTACCTTCATCTCATCACTGTCACTCAACCATTGTCACTCCAAGTAAATAACCCCTTACTTGCAAGATTTCTGCAGCTACCTCCATCAATGATTACCTTGCAATCTTTGTTAGGGCCAACAAGTGCTTTGATTTGGAACAAGTTGCAGCGCGGAGAGTCAACAATAGGCTGCACACTAGGTGTACGTGTAGAGACCACTATAGTAGACGCATGCTTAGGGAAGACATCCATACCGTTCCCGCTATCATATCCACCATCTCCATGAGTATCAACATCATCTCCACTCTCATACTCCCCTTGTTCATTGACAAACATCACCTTGCGGTTGGGACAAGCTCTCTTGTAGTGTCCTCGACCTCCACAAGTATGGCACTCCACATCGCGCGTACGCGCGGTTGAAATATTGGAACTCGAGCTAGCAGCAGGAGAAGCAGGCTTCCTAGCATTGGAACCATAAGAAGACGTGGGAGTAGGCTTGGCCGATGGTGAAGGGTGGCTAGCAGCCGCTGCAGGTGGCACCATAGATGGTGCCGGTGTAGATCGCGTCACAAAACGACTGGTAGATGGAAACCTCGCACATGGCTTAGCCTCTTCAGCCAACTGTGATTTGGCCTCTCTAGCATGGTGCAATAGCTCATTCATAGTCTCATACTTGTGATGATGAACAATGCTCTTGATTGGTAACTTCAAATTGTTGAGGAATCGCTGCATGGTCATCTCAAGGGATTCACGAACTCTAGCACGCTGCATAAGCATCTCCATCTCCATGTAGTACTCATCAACTGACATGGTTCCTTGCCTCAATTGTGTCAACTTATCAAAAACTGATCGCAAGTAGTTGGTGGGTACAAAACAAGCCTTCATTATTTGTTTCATCTTGGGCCAATCCATCACAGGAAGTTCATTGTCCTCCCTTCTATTCTGCACAATAGCATCCCACCAGCGCAAAGCATATCCATCAAATTCTGACGCTGCAAGCTTGACCTTGTCTTCTGGATAGTCAACAATCGCCAGAGTTTCTTAATCTTCAACTCCCATGTAAGGTAATCTTCAGGATCAAGTGAACCATCAAACTTGGGAATCAAGAATTTTGGCTTGCCCAAACCATCATCAGCAGCTTGGTTCTGAACACGTTGAGCATGCCCAATAGGAGCAAACCCGCGGCCATAAGTAGGTGTAGCAGCGAGCGCAGGTGCATGGGGATTGGCACGTCCCCTGCCAAGATGTGGGGCAGCATCAGCCGCACTACCCTCATCATAGTCATCAAAAGCATCATCATGTGGGTGTTCCTGCCGTTGCTATATTGCTACTATCAAAGCCTCAATGGAACGCGACAAAGTTGCAACATTGACATTGATTGATGTCAAAGCCTCTAAACCATCATCTGGTCCAATGTCATTTGCACGTCCTGGATATTCTTGTCAATGGCATCTGTCGTGTGAGTAAACACACGCGTCAAGTGGGATTTCAAAGCCTCGTATTCGCGCCAATTAACAAGTTCCTCGTCCTTCTTTTTCTCCGACACAACATCATCATCACTAGAAGACATGATTAGTAGGTTAGTGCAAAAATCAAAATATGTTTGGTGTAAACTCTCACAACTCACTCACAACTAACAAGAAAGGAGATCTTACCGTTCCAAAGTGAATAGAGATGCTTTACCAAAACAAAATCAAAGACTGATGCACTGATGTGATGAAGTGAATATCGAGGGTATAGAGAACGATCACGGGGCACACAGGTTATTTAAGGTGGAGTTGTAGGTATGGTATCCTAACTACACCGCAAACAAGTCCTAGTATTGATCGTATAAAAACCCAAGAAACACACACTGTGGAGATAAACGTGGCAAAGAAACTTATGAAAAGGAATATTGCAATGCACAAGAGAGATGCTAGTAAAAGCTCAAAGTAAACAGGCACAAGATTGCTCAATCTACAAGTGCTATAATCAGCTAGGCCTCCAATAATGCACACTTTGATATCTCTTTTTGTCACGCTTCTAGTTCTGTTCTCTTTTTTTTGATATATACTGATTCTCTTTTCTTTTCTCTTTTTTTTTGATTTTTCAACTATATGACTCAATGCAAACGAGTACAGCAACTTATAACAGAACTTGGCCAGATAGTCTGGTTGATATGCGCCGGATACTCCGGTGTGGCCGGATAGTCCGGTGTTTGTCGGCCGGATAGTCCGGTGTCTGTCTATCGAAAATTTCCACACTTTGAAATCCTAATGAGCAGCCTGTCAGAGCAAAGAAATTCTCGTGGGTACGTTCGTAGGCACGGTTGTTGTAGATAGGCTGTGTCTATGGTATGCAAACAAAGATACGCTATGTGGACTTGGATAACTATGAAAACTTGCGGAAAACGGTGATGGTGGACACATCGGAAAACAAGATCAAACCCTAAACCTAGACACAAACGAAAACTAGACTCCTACAAGAAAAACCTACAGATCGGATCTATGAGAAGATACAATCAGCAACAAAAACTCGAAAACGATGCAATCTAGTCTATGGCAAATCTTTTTGTAAGGCTTTTTCTGTATAGGGCAAAACAAAACTAATCTATGGATGGATTTGTGGATGCTCACCGAGTAAAGGAGGAAATCTGATACCAAGATGATATGGGGTGGCCCGATCTTCTCAGCAAGCACTTGTCAATGATGATGGTGGATGATAGATAACTAGCATTTAGCTATGAACTCTCCCGATCGAACCCTGGTGCCAATGCAGTAGCTCTCGAACCCTGTAGGATATTCACATCACCACGCTCTTGCGCACATAGCCATCGACCACAAATGGTAGTTTGGAATCTACTAATTCCCAATGGAACAACACATCACACTCAATTATAGTTGGTAAAATTGATCACAGGGTAATTCTAGAGGTTCTATGAATGAAACAACTCCAAAATATTTTAACGTGGTTTAAACCCTAACTAGGGGACGTCCCAAGGCTTATAAGGGCGGCTGGGGTGGCAGAAACTAAACGCGTACGACTCAAACTGATAAAAACCGACTCGGACCAGATTTCAGTCGGCGGGAGGACAATCCAGTTGATATCGGCCGGACAGTCCGGTGGGGCGGACACTCTAGATGAATTCAGCCGGATAGTCCAGTTTGGCCGGAAACTTCAAAGTTTTCGGGTGGTGTCCTGGCAGTGTTTGATCTAGTGTACTGATTGTCCGTGCCAGAGCTTCTCTCGGGCAGGCCGGGCAGTCCGGGTGGACTCGGTAGGACACTCCGGTCGATGCAAAACTCTTGGCCTACGTCTTGATGATCTTCTCTTGCGCTTTCCTCCCGCTCCTCCCTCGCGCATCCTTAGGCGATCATCATGTTGGGCTCCTCTTGTAGCCCTTCTCCTCCTCGCGCTATGCTTGTTTCTCCAACGAACCTGATCATACATAAATGCATAGACTTAGGCAGTATAAAGTTCTCATCAACTAAAGTACCAAATCCGTTTAGGGGTAAATTCACCTATTGTTCAAGTATCTTAGCACGAGCTCTTGTAATGGGTCCAATTCTAATCTCATCGAACTGATCCTTCCTTGCAATAGTTGGAGCATCTTCAATAGTCATTAGGGTAAGTGTAATTGTAGGGATGTCCTCATTAGAGCCACTATTTTCTCCAAAATTGATCTTCATAGTGGCTACCATCAAATATGAATGGCGGAAGGTGATGAGTGGAAACCCGCCTTCAAGACCAAACTTGGTCTCTATGAATGGTTGGTCATGCTTTTTGATTATCTAATGCCCATCCACCTTCATGCGCCTTATCAATCATATTTTGCATTCTCTCATTGGAAAGAGTGTTGTTGTTTCTTTTGATGATATTCTTGTTTATAGTAAGTCACTTGTGGAACATGTTACACGTGTAAAGGAGGTTTTAAAAATCCTTTGAAATGAAAAGCTATATGCTAACCTTCCCAAGTGTAATTTTGCTAAAGACAAGTTGATTTTCCTTGGTTTTGTTGTTTCTTCCAATGGCATTGAAGTCGATGTTTCTAAAGTCAAAGAAATTCAAGATTGGCCCATCCCCACAAATGTGGGTGAATTTTGAAGTTTTCATGGGTTGGCTAGTTTCTATCATCGCTTTGTGAAAGACTTCTCTACCATTGCTTTCCCTCGAAACAAGTTAACAAAAAAGAATGTCACCTTTGTGTGGGGCAAAGCACAACAAAAAGCTTTTGATGAACTTTAAAATAGGCTAATCAAAGCACCTCTTCTCGCATTACCGGATTTCACAAAAACTTTCGAGATAGAGTGTGACGCTAGTGGTATTGGCATCAGAGGAGTCCTTATGCAAAATGTATGTCCTATTGCTTACCATAGTGAGAAACTTGATGTCGCACGCCTCAATTATCCAATTATGACAAAGAGCTTTTTGCCTTAGTCCATGCCCTTCAAGTTTGGCAACATTACCTTTGGCCTAAGGAATTTATCATACATTCTGACCATGAGTCACTAGAATATCTCAAAGGCCAAGCCAACTTGATTAAAAGACACGCTAAATGGGTTGAGTTCGTGGAGTGTTTTCCTTAGATTGTCAAGTATAAGAAGGGTAAAGATAATGTAGTTGCAGACGCTTTGTCTCGCAAGAACACAAGCCTTCTTACTTGACTCAAAGTAAACATGTTGGGTCTTGATGAAATCAAAAACAATTATGCTTTCGACATGCTCTTTGGACCAATTTTCACAACATGCTTCATTGACAAAGGAGTTGATGATTTCTATTTGCATAAGGGCTTTATCTTTGATGAGGAGATCCATACTAATGATACACCCGCTACTCCTACGACAACGTTACGGGGACCTCTCACAAGAGCTTATGCATGACTACTCAATTACCAGGAATGATGGATCTAGTAAGGACGAAAGGGACAAGCATTGGAGCATGGGCGTGCATGGAGAAGGCCACGAGTCTATGAGGATGGACGATGACCCTGCGCATGGATATTTCAGGACTTTGAAGTGCTTGGACGAATTTTACAAGATACCTACTCGTATTATTCGTCTAAGGCTTTATTTGGTGGTGCGTCACCTTATTTGATGGGCTAGACCCATGTATTTTCGAGCTGGATAATATAGGGAGTTTCTGGAGGCTACTTGAGTTTAGGAAGGCCCATCTAGAGGTGTTTTCGGATGTCCCATTAGGGTTGGACGAAAATCCCCTCTCTTCCTCCATATAAACCCCCTCCCAACCGTCATTGGAACTTGGATTTTGTTTATACTAAAAGTTAGCCATCATTGCAACTTCGCCAAGGCTTGAGTGTGCAGAGACCTCTTGTACTTCGCACCTATTCAGGATCCCACCTTTTCAATAGAGTTTTCATCTATATCCGCAATATTTTGATTGCAATATTAATTCTTGCTTGTTCTCGATTTCAGGTAGGAATTAACGGGCATGTTCGTTTGCGGTACCAAAGTTCACAGGCCAGCACATGGTGGTACCTAAGTTGCCTGAAATTGCCGCGTTTTGAAATGTTGGGCCGCCAACTACTGAGAGGGCCATTTCGAGGCAAACTCATCTCACCCCTGCCAAATTTAAACATTCCGTTAAACTGCCCCGTGAAGTAGACGGTCAGGACCCTCATGTTAGTCATCTGTCCGTGACGCGAGCGCCAACGCGGCAACCTCTTAGGCAAATTGAGGAACTAAGTGGATTGGATGCATTGACCAATTTCACAAATCCATTCCCACCTTTCCCCTGGCACCGGCAGCGTCGGAATCCACCCTCCAGGCAGGACGGTCCCTCCGGATATTTGACTTCCGGCGCCAAGTTGCTGCGCTCAGTTGCTGTGCCCAGTCGCTGATCCCGAGCTCCAATGGCGCATGCCGTAGCGGCCGTTGCGAGGCTCTAGCCCGCCTCCGCCACCTACGAGCCGAGCAGCTCGGAGGATGGCAGATCCTACTACCAAGGAAGAAGAAGTTCTGGCTACAAGCGGGTGAGCTATCCTTCTCTTTGCTATTCGCACTAATTATAAGTACTAGCTGGCTACTGAACCTAAAATTGTTTGTTAGCCCAACGCTTATAAACATATTTTTTCCATAGTTTTCTGTCAAGTGGGATCTCCGCGGACCACCATTACCTGGTTACGGTAAGCCTCTTCAGGTACGACTCTAAGGGAAAGTGGTATGGACACCATTGTATCACGATGGAAGAAGCGCTTGTGCAGATCCGCACTATATCTGGTATGGTTGCTGCTCTGCGTAATCATGATGAACTATGGCCTAAGCAGACTACAAAGTTCAAATTCATGGATGAACGTGGCATCATGGTTCCTCTAACGTGTGATAGTCAGCTAATTGGGTTGATGAAAAGGTATGCATCGGCTTGCATGTTTGAGCTGAAATGTGATGTACAG